>OY821520.1:116510019-117110019 GCA_963682025.1 Cordilura impudica
GGTTTTCTGCTTGCTTAAATTTCTAATATTTGAATTGTAGCAAACTGACAAATAATAGACAGAAACGTTTCAACTCTCCATTCATAAGTTTCATTATTCTCATTGAATATATGTTCCTTTAAAGCTATTTTGAAACTTCAAACAACACCTGCGCCGATGATGCTGGAATATTAATCAACTTGGTGGCCAATTCATCTATTTTTGGATATTTGAGAGAACAGATTCTTCAAAATAAAGCAGCATTTTCATTTAAATCTTTGTGACAGCAAACTCTAAAATGGTCCCTACGATTTAAAAATAAATCAAGTTCAGCCAACCCTTGCCCGTCCAAATTCTGCATTAAAAAAGTTGTTGCTGTATCCTTCTGGTCGGAATTCAACTTGCTTTGGTCGTAATAAGGATTTAAATAAAATGCAGTAATTTATTCAGTGCTTGATTTGTTCTATGTGTAATTTTGTTTTGCACTTGTGGATCATCTTTTCCACCTAGGGACAACCATATATTTGTAGCTTCTGCTAAAGTACAATCTGTCGATTGCACTTTGTTCAACAGGATAGATACTGGATAGAGCAAGGTAATTAATTTATTGACATTATCTATAAATTCATCATTAAGTAATAAATTTTTGACATTTGTCTTGATATTGTTAGACTCTATAATGAGTTGGCGCATGAATTTCAAATTTGTTTTTAAACATACGGAACAGTCCCGATACGAGCACCAGCGGGTTTCTGCAGGTAGTTTTATTGTGGTTCCACCTAGCAGGTCTTTTGCTAACAAATTAGCAACATGTGTGCTGCAGTTGCTGTGCCATATATCAACTAATTTTCCCATCCGGACCATATTTGCTGCATTATCGGAAACAACTGCGTAAACATGGGTGTTGTACCTCTCATGACCAATTTTTATTGAAGCGTGAACAATTTCTGCCAATTTTTCCGCGTTTTCTGATTCACCAGAAAGGTTCCAAGATTCAAGGAAAGCTTTTTCACCGGTGGCATTATGTAGCATTGTGACGACTGTTTTTTGATTGCTTGCCGTATTTTTCCAACCATCAATAAGCATAACGGAGTCACCACTTAGCATTTGCTTTGAAATATTGATTCGCCTTTCATATTCTTTATCTAGCAGTGTGGTTGAAAGCATTTTTCTACTTGGAACGGCTTTGGCATAGGCTGGCCTTAATTTTTTCAACACTTCATTAAAAGGCTCTGCTTCGACAACGCTTAAAGGAATGTTACATCCATAGAAAAATTTCGCAACTACTTCAGAAATCTCGTCTTCTTCTTTTTTTTTTTTGTTATTTTGTCAAAAATCTGTTTTAAACCGGTGGTCTTTTTGTTTTTCGGATATTTGAATAGTGGATAGTCAGATTCACTACATGCTGATGAAGTTGATGGTGCTGTTGATGATGGTGTTGTTGATGATTGAACTGTTGACGATGGTGTTGTTGGAAGACTTGTCAATGCCATTGGAATATCAGCATGTGACAAGTTGGAAATATCCATTATTGATATTTCTCTGGAATTGTCAAAGTCCATTGATGTCTCTGCATTATCGTTTATTTCAATAATGGATCCAATATCAAGAATATGTGTTGATTTTTTACAACGATTTCTAAAAAAACAAGTCTCTTGACATGAAGAACATAAAAAAATATCATATTACCCACCTATGACCCTGTAGCCTTTGAATGGCAGTGTTTGTTAAAATTTTTTTTTGCAATAATTGCATAAGGCGTTATAGTTTTTGCCATCAAAATTGAGCTGATTAATAATTTGTTTGCTTTTACTCATTTTGCTGATTTGCAAATGTGCTTAAGATCAACAGCTGATTGATATGCCAGATAAGACAGAGTTGCCTAGAACTAATTATTAAACTTATGATTATAAAATGAAATTATTACTATTAAATATGAAATTATTACTACAACATATAATCATTTTTATTAGATAAATTTATTGATCAATTATTTTATTATTAATTTCAATTCATGCATGAAATTTGTGTTGACTGTCCATCTGATGAATTTATAAATAGAACGGCAACACTTGTTAAAAAAGTGAAAAATTTTTCGTAAATGTGTAAAAGTGTAAAAAAGTTTTACACTTCTGTGTAAAGTTTTAAATTTTTACGTAAATTTTTACACTTTTACACATTTTTTACGTGTAAAATTTTTTTTGTAGTTTTACGCGTAAAAGCACAACTCTGGTTATTGTACTTAAAATAATTTTATAACAAAATTGGTTAAATGTTGTTTTAATTTATATTCGCGAGCAATAAGCAGACAATTGCACCAAAGATATATCACAATGGATTTTTTTGATACCAGTAGCACTGAAAGGTTAAATAAATAAAAACTAACCGAATTATTTTTCCTTAATTCTAAATAGTGGTTTCATTGAGTTTAATAGAAAACCTCGTTTTCGGTATTTTTTTATTTAAAAATATCTTAAAATCCAAAGCTGGCCTTGGCAAATAATGGGTTATCGTTCTCGGATTTATCCCAAATTTTAGGAACGGAAGACATACGTACATATTTGGTTATAATATATTAAGTAAGCACTTTTAGAAATTCAACAGTATTTGTAAAATATTTGAATTTTTTAAATAAATTGTCTTTTATTAACTTGTGGTCATATGTGACCCCAAGTCCAAAAGGGCTAATGGGGTCATATTTTTTTTTTCCGAAACCCTAGGCTATTAAGATAAAATATAGTATTTAAAAGTGGAGAACTGATTAATTTTTGATATAAAGAATTTAGAAAGATTACATATACAGAATATTTAACAAAAATCCCATTTTTCTCGAAATCCGCAAAAATAAAATCCTTGTCACAGTACAAAACAGCAATTCACAGTGAGTGGTCGTATTGAAAACTGAAGTGAAAGCAATTTTATTTGTATACCAAAAATAAATATATTATTTTATTTTGTAAATAATAAAATTCGTTATAATCTTATTATCACAAAGAAATACACAAATCGGCAAAAATCCAAAAACCTAAAATGAATGATCTACCAGATCGTGGTGGTGGCCAACCGACACCCCCAATTACATTTGACACTAAAAGAAGACTAACCATACATTCTCCAGGGTAAAAGTATTTTATAATGCAAAGACAAGAAAGTACTGAAACACTCTCTACCGTCTCTCCATTTTTAATTAAAAAAGTGATAGACAGCGTTGCTGGAGGAGAAGTGCAGCAATGCAAAAAACTTCTCAATGGTACCATACTCATCCAAACCAAAACATTTGTTCAAGCCAACAAATTAATTCAGCTAGCTTCATTGTCCAATGAAATCAAAGTTGAGCTAAAAGAACACCCAGTTCTCAATTTTGCAAAAGGAGTAATTTATTCCAATGATTTGCGTGGCATTAGTGAAACAGAAATCTTATCGGAATTAAAAAGTCAGAACATTACAGGTATTAATAAAATTTTGAGAAAAAATGCTGACGCCCTGATAGAAACAGGTCTTATTATAGTCACCTTCGCCTCCACCAATCTTCCAAATGACTTATCTATTGGTTACGAAAAAGTCAAGGTACGACCATATATACCTCTACCCTTAAAATGTAAAAACTGTCTCCAATACGGACATGAAGCTAAATCCTGTACCAGCGATAAAATATGTTCCAACTGTTCCAATACTTTCCATATCGATGCTGAATTAAATGAAAAATGCACTCGCCAACCTTCCTGTATCAACTGTAAAACCTCTCATATTATTGACTCCAATCATTCATCAAATGACAGAAGCTGTCCAATTTTTTTGAAGGAAAAAGAAATTCAGGCCATTGCCACACTTGAAAATAGGTAAAAAAAAGGCTGCCTTTCTATACAAACAACGTCATCCGACACAAAACGCATTATACTGCACTACCGCAAAAATTCCAAACAACGATAAGCCCTACCAATATGTATCCTCCAACACAAAACAACAAGCCACGTTTTATTAAAGATTTCTCTGATGTAATAAGCGATAACGACAACTCAATTTCTGAAATGGAAACTGATCACAACAGTAACTCTTCACATAGCAACCAACCAATAATAGTGCCTAGAAATGCATCAAAAAAATTAAGAGATCAAATTAAAAAAGAAGCAACCCGTAGATCAAAACGACATAAGTAAAAACTTATTTATATTCTGTATTCCACAACCACATTACTTTTATTTTTATCGAGGTATGACTATAGTTTCATTTCTATCATATGTTTTTGACAATCATCGATCTCATTCCAAATTTAAAAACAAATCATTCACGAACTGTCAAATATATTTAACTTCAACATTTGTCGCTCTTTTAATTCACGACAACTTTTTGATATTTTCTCTTAGTAACTTTAAAATAACAATTATCATATTGCCTTTATACATTATTTTCAATAGTGACTATACATTATCACCTCCGACAAACATTCATTCATTCACATGCTTTTTATTTAATTATTACCATTTCTCTTTACTCATTGCTCTTTACATTATTTATGTATTTTCTCTTAAACCAAAAAATCATATAAAATATTTGTTTTATTGCACATTAGGGCAGTTCATATATAATAACCAAACAATTCTTAAATATTCTATGCAAAACTAATTTCTAATAACTAATCTAGTAATAATTTATGAGTATTAACATTATACAATGGAATATGAACGGCTATTTAAACAATTATGCTGAACTGCAAATTCTTATAAAATCTTATAACCCTAAAATTATTTGTATTCAGGAAACCCATATTCACTCCCTTGCAAATATTCCCATACCTATTAATTTCTCTTTTTATTCTACTAACACATCTTCTACCAGATATGGGGGTACTGCAATTTTAGTACATACGTTTTTACAGCATAGACAAGTAACTACATCAAATTACTTCGACGCAGTTTGTGTAGAAATAATATGAAAAATCAAATTCAATATTTTTAGTGTTTATACACCACCTCCACCTAAATTCAGTATTAGAAATCTTAACAACGTGCTAACATCAAACACACCAACTTTTGTAGCTGGGGACTTCAATAGCCCCCATAAACACTGGGGAGCTAAATCAAATAGTCGTACAGGTAATATATTGTCCCACTTTATCAATGACCCAGACCTAGTTCTACTAAACGACAAATCTCCAACACACTTTAATACTCATGGAACATTCTCACATATCGACCTTACCTTCTGCTCATCCAATCTAGCTGCTCAAGCGGACTGGAAAATCGAAGCCACTCTAAGTGGTAGTGATCACTTCCCTATCATTATTGAACTATTTCCCAAAATGGTTTGCTGCCTCCCTGCCATCAGCAAACCAAAGTATAATACCAAACGTGCAGACTGGCTAAAATTCCAGAATCTTTGTCAAATTCACGACAAGAACAGAATAATTTCTGCAAATATCAATAAGGAAACAGCAAATATTTGCAAAATAATACACCAAGCTGCTAACGTATCTATTTCCCATGTAAACAACACATCAACCAAACAAGTTCCCTGGTGGAATAATAAGTTAGAAGAGCTCAAATCACTAAAAAAATAACCTCTGGCATACCTTTAAAAGAAATATGACCCAAACAAACATGCTTAACTACAAAAAATCAAACTCAATTTATAAAAGAGAAATTAAAATAGCAAAAAGAGCATCTGCTACCTCATTTACATCCACAATTAACCCCAGCACACCCATAGAAAAAGTATGGACCAATATCAGAAATTTCACTGGATACAAATGTAAGCAAACTATCCACTGCATATCTTCCCTAGATAACCCGGACGAAATCATTACAAATAAAATAAAAATGGGTCAAGAATTCGGTAGATACTGGTCAACTAACTCATCTGATGCAAATTTTTCAACAATATTTCAATCAAATAAACAACACGCGACTTCCAATCTGCCAATATTTGTTCCATGTAATCAAGCAATTACAATTGAAAACGATATAAACTACATCGAGCTTTCTTCTACTCTTAACAGGCTGAAAGGTAAAACCCCGGGACTTGACAGAATATCTTACCCAATGTTAAAAAAGCTACCATATCAACTGAAAGTAAGAATTCTTAAACTATATAATTCTATTTTCTCCAACTATATCCCACAACAATTCAAGAACAGCATACTCATACCCATTTTAAAACCAAAAAACAACAAATCACTGATCAAATCATATCGCCCTATCTCCTTAAACCCCTGCCTCTCCAAAGTTTTGGATAAAATTATTGCCAACAGGTTATGGTGGTTTGTTACTTCTAACAAACTTTTAAATAACCGCCAATTTGGCTTTAAAAAGGGGAGCTCAACAATTGATAGTCTACTCTATGTCGACTTTCAAATTGCCCATAGTCTCTCAGTTCGTAAACACACAACTATTATATCTCTCGACTTTGAGCAAGCTTTTGACAAAGTAGGTATCCATTCAATAATAGATCAACTAACAGAATGGAGAGTTGGCCCAAAAATAATAAAATATGTTACAAATTTTATGAAAAACAGAAAAATTACAGTTCAAATAAATAACAATTATTCTACACCCTATCCTTTATACAATGGTATTCCACAGGGATCACCCCTGTCAGTAATCCTTTTCATTATAGCCTACAACAAATTATGCTCTCTAATATCGCTACATAAGGAAATTGGTTTTTGTGCCTACGCAGATGACTTTAACTTGATAATACCGTCTTCCAGAGAAAAAAATCCTGTGTTAAACCTCAATAATCTATTTAACGACATCAATCGTTGGTGTGATTATTCCGGCGCTACACTTTCTACGTCAAAGTACAAATATATTCATATTTGCAGACTCAAAAACTGTCATTGTGATATAGCCTCATCCAACTTTGCTATAACTGAGGTTGAAACTTTAAGGATTCTTGGCATATTAATAAATAAACACTATAGATGGAATGACCAGATTGACTATTTAACATCATTGTTGACGAAAAGATTATTAAATGTCTCGCTACCCATAAATTTAACTGCAACACTAGATCTTTAATTTCTGTTGTAAAAGCTTTAATTTTATCAAAAGTCAACTACTGTCTGCCAATTTACGGCTTAGCACCCTACTCTGTTCTGAGGAAAATTAATTCCATAATTAATGCGGCGATAAGATTATCGCTGGGCGCCCTGCGCTCAACTCCAATAAAAAATATGTATTTTGAGGCTAACATAAGATCTTTAAATGCACAAAATCAAATACTAACCTCTAAATTGTTTCGTACACTACTGTACAACAGTAACACCCCTCTGACTCAAATAGTTAAAAAAACAAAACTGTCAAAAAAGATACCTAGAATACCTTCAACTATATATAGAACAATTCAAAACTGTAGAAAACTAGAACTACCATCATTCATTAATAGCAACAAAGTCAAGAAATTTCCTCCCTGGTTACTAAATACAGGCATCATAGATACATCCCTACATGAATTTGCTAAAGGCAATACAGATCATTCCCAATACAAAATCTTATTTGCTTCGATCAAAAGTAAACTTTGTGACTCTAAGTTTATTTTCACTGACGGTTCTAAAACCGATATATCGATAACGTACAGTATAACTACGGAAACTGAAACAATTAAAACAGCAATCCTTCCTACCCACAGTTCAATATTTACTGCAGAGTTGATAGCCATTCACGAAGCATTGTTATACGTTTACAACAAAAAAGGAAAATTTTCTATATGTACAGATTCCCTTTCTTCTTTAGCATCCATCGCAAATATAGCAAACTCTGAGTTTTACCCTTCTAACATTAGGAACATTTTAATAAAAAGGTTCCCGGACATAACATTAATCTGGGTTCCTGGCCACTGCAACAGCTCTCTCTCAACATGCATTTGACAATAAACACAACTTTGATTTTGACAACATCAAAGTCTTGGAAAGAGAGACAAAAACAAATAAAAGAATAACACTTGAAAGTTTGCATATTAAGAAACATATTGACAAAACAGTAAACATTAAAGAAGACAGTGATCACATTAGTAACACGTACAATTTAGTACTTAATAAATAAAATTAAAATGTAAAATTTAGATTAAGTGTGTAATAATACTATTAAGGTAACAATTATTTTATAAAAAAAATTCACATAAATTTGTTAAAGTGATAATAAATGTATATTCTTAATTATTATTAAATAAAATTAGACGCCTGATGAGGACACCAACCATAGTGTCGAAACGTCGCAGACAGAAAACAAAATTACAGCATATTTGTTTTAATTATTCCTGCTTAGGACGACCATAGGAAGCTTAATATCACAACAAGTAATTACAATCACTGGTCATTAGGAACATATCAAAATATTTAATTGGTAAGCCTGACTCCAAATAATTAAGAATAGCATCAATTACACCAACAAAATGAGTGGATTTTTTCAACACATAAGCTACAAATACAACACACACACCACATCTCTACTTAAACAATACATTAACACCGAAAGAATAATTACAATAAAACGAGCAGAAATTAAATTTTTGCTTTCTTGTAAAGATTATGGCATTTACCCGAAACACATCACCAACATTACAAAGAAACTTGGTTACAACTTTAACAACAAAAACAACACAACAACAAAAGAATTAACGAATATAACCAACAATTTTCACTACAAAATCTTAAAACTAGAAATCTCTGACAGCAATAGAACTATTAACACAGAACTAAAACATATTAACTTACTTAGATCGAAAATAAAAAATATATTAACAGAAGAGGATTTTGCAGAATTCATGGATATACAGGTCGAAACACAACATAAAGTTAAAAGTATACGAGAAAATACACACAATAAAAAAATAGAACAACTATTGACTATACTGAAACAAAAAATCGGAATTAAATATAATAAAGAATGGTTCATTAATCTAACAAACATAAATATCCCAGAAGAATGTCAATGGATTCTTTCCATGGGGAAAAAATTTGCACTCCCAACACAAAAACATAACATAAACATCATAAACTTAATTGCTGATTTTGAATACTGTTTCTCCTTTGCTAAAACTGAAAAAGATAAAGAAAAAGCAAGAACCTTTTTAACACATCAACTACAATACAATCTTAGAAACCACAACATAAATCATATTGACAGATTTATATTAAAAACATATCAAGACACATTGAACTTATTAAAACGACACAAAAGCGATATAATAATTACTAAATCAGATAAAGGTAATAAAACAGTACTTATGTACAAAGAACATTATATGAAGCAGATGAACAAACTCCTAGAAGATAAAACCACATACAAAATAAGCCGAACAGATCCAACGGAAAAATTAACTAATAAAAACAATTCTATCATTACTGAACTACATAAAAATAACCACATAGAAACATTTACTAAATTTAAACTAAGATGCAATGCAGCTAACGCACCACAATTATATGGACAACCGAAAATTCACAAACAGGACATGCCAATGCGACCAATAGCAGCGTCATATGAACTCCCAGCCTATCAACTATCAAAATACATAGGTACAATACTAAAGAATTTAACTAACACCAAATATAACATTAAAAACTCAACACAACTTAAGAAAGATATACAAGAAATAGACATAGAACAAAATGATTTGATGATATCTCTCGACGTCGTATCACTATTTACAAATATCCCGATACATTTAGCCATTAAAATAATTATTAAAAAATGGGAAACAATAAAAGCTCACACCAGCATCCCAAAAAATACATTTATCAAAATACTTGACTTTTGTTTAAGAGACAATAATTATTTTATGTTTGACAACAATATTTACATACAAAATTATGGTATGCCTATGGGGAACCCACTTTCTCCAATAATAGCGGAAATAGTCTTAGATGACCTATTAGACTACACACTAGACAATCTAAAATCCAAAAACATCGAAATAAAATATATTACCAAATATGTAGATGACTTTTTTGCCATTATAAAACAGAAAGATAAACAAATAATATTACAAGAATTTAACTATTACCATAACAAATTAAAGTTCACGATAGAAGAGGAAACAAACCATAGCCTTAACTTTTTAGACATTACCATACATAAAACTAATAACAAACTCATAACAAACTGGTTTACTAAAGAAATTTCATCTGGTAGAATTATCAATTATTTTTCAAACCACGACCCTATACAGAAGAAAAACACAGCAAAAAATCTTATAAAAACAGCAATAAACATTAGTGATAACATTTTCCTAAAAGATAACATAAAGAAACTAAGAACAATTTTGACTAAAAATAATTATCCTATTAAATATATTAACAAATTAATTTCCACAGTAATAAATGAAACCCAAAATAATAACACACAAAATAACAACGTAACATCTAACTCAGTTAACGGACAAAAAACGACCTTTGCCACTATACCATATTTACCAACAATAACGAATAGGAAAAACATAACAAATCTGATCAACACTGAAACTATTAAAATAGCTTCGAAGCCAAATCAAACATTGAATAAGCTTTTTAACACCCAAAAAACGAAAACAGACTTACACAAACAACACAATGTAGTATACCAAATAAAATGCAATGGTAATGTCCACCAACAATGTAACAGAATATATATTGGACAAACGAAAAGACAATTAGAGATTAGGTTGAAAGAACATAAACGAACAGTTGAGAAAGGAATAACAACAACAGCTCTCTCTCAACATGCATTTGACAATAAACACAACTTTGATTTTGACAACATCAAAGTCTTGGAAAGAGAGACAAAAACAAATAAAAGAATAACACTTGAAAGTTTGCATATTAAGAAACATATTGACAAAACAGTAAACATTAAAGAAGACAGTGATCACATTAGTAACACGTACAATTTAGTACTTAATAAATAAAATTAAAATGTAAAATTTAGATTAAGTGTGTAATAATACTATTAAGGTAACAATTATTTTATATAAAAAAAATTCACATAAATTTGTTAAAGTGATAATAAATGTATATTCTTAATTATTATTAAATAAAATTAGACGCCTGATGAGGACACCAACCATAGTGTCGAAACGTCGCAGACAGAAAACAAAATTACAGCATATTTGTTTTAATTATTCCTGCTTAGGACGACCATAGGAAGCTTAATATCACAACAAGTAATTACAATCACTGGTCATTAGGAACATATCAAAATAAAAGGAAATGAATATGCAGATTCCGAGGCGAAATATTCAGCAAAACGCCCTTTACTTACGACACAAAACTATAATCGTAAAGACATTGATAAACTAATTGACAAACACTTTGATAATATTGACAGAGACCATTCTTTCAGTTCATCATCAACCTGGTACAAAAACATCAATCATTATAAAAAAAATATTTATGACGTCATGACTGGCAATCAAACACATGCTAAAAGACTTGACTACATCATATTCGAAAGGCTTCGACTAGGCCATACCAGAGTAACACATGGATCACTATACAATCCAAATATTACACCCTTTTGTAACTGCAATATTTCATTACTAAAACTGAAAACGCCCGAAGAGTAACATTTAAAAATACTAATCCTCTACATCCACTATCCACACCCTCTCCCGATAACATATCATTAATGATTAAATTTCTTAAACTATGCAACCTTTATAACAAAATATAACACAATTCCCTAAGTTAAGTAAACTTTTTGTAATATTTATATTGAGCTGAAGGCCTATGTTGCTATTGCTCTTAGTAAAATTAGCTTATAATTTCAATTATGGGTTAATAAATAAATAAATAAAATAAAATCCTTGTCAAAAAAATTCTAGCATAGGGATTTACTTAAAAATTCATAGAGTTAATCTCTGGCATGTATTTAACAAAACCATAAAGTCACAGATACATTTTTTTCAATTTTGTTAAAGAAAGTTTTTTAAAACTTGAAAAAGGAGTTTTCAAAATTTTATCAAAAAAATTTCCCATTTTCGGTCTCAATGCGCAATATGTTAACAACGTGGTAATAAAACAATATTTCATATCTGATTTCTTATAAGTATAGAGACAAAAAAAAAATTATGGCTTTCAGCAATGTATCAAAGTTGAAAAAAAATGCTATCAAATTTCATGATCTAGTTTTTTTTTGGCACAAAAGTGGTCTGGGGCATTTGCTATTTCTTGGGGAATTTTTATTCGATTTTGAATTTTTATAGCTTTTTAAAAAGATAATTTAATGCTGATCCCGATTCTTAGAACAACTTGTCGGAAAAATTAATATATTTTCCCCTTATAAACACACTTAAAATTTTCAATCGATTTCCGGCGCGACTTTTCTTTATCCGAGTGTCCCCAAACTTCACATTTATTAATTTTATATTGAAAGGTAACAAACTGGACCACTCTAATGTACTTATGTTTAACGAAAATAAGTCCATCATCTTATTATTTTATCAAAATTTCTCTAATTCCCCACAAATAACTTAAATTGTAATACTTTAAAGGAGAATCAACATAATCGCTCATGTTTAACTACATTTCAAACGAAATTTACAAAACGACACAAAAGACAGAAATTTAATTCCTTCTAATAACTGATATTTATGTTAAGCCATACAAAAAACAAACACTTCATTGCCCAGCTCCTTTTCTTTAAAGCTTTCCTCAGTCAAACAATAATATTCCAAACAGAAGTATACATCTCGGTGTATGAAATCAAAACAGACAGTAATAACAATAATCCATAAAGTAATACCACTAATAGGATTCATAATAAAGGATAACATGCCATAAATAATGGGTAACAAATTTTCTTTATTGAAAATCTAAGCACGTACAGATTCAATTACTTGTTGAATTTTTTTTTTCTCTCTCGACTCCATATCTTGGCAGTATGCTTGCTTGACTGAAGGGGGGGAATTGTCGTTGCGATGTAAACGTGAAAATGTACAATTGAAATGGCAACAACTAAAAATCATAATTTTGGGATGTTGGAAAAAAAATATAAAAGGAAATAACATTATTAAATGGGCTTAGTTGGATAAATACACTGAGAAATAATCACTAAGAGTTAGCAGAACTTTCCAAAAATTATTAGATGACCTAAGTTTGCTGAAATATTAAGCAAATAAGAGAATAGAAACTAAAAATTTTGTTAATTCCTTGTTATATTTTTGAAAACTTAAATCATATCCCTTCTCTAGTTGGTAATTTTTGGAATTTTGGTAATTTTTTTAAAAAATTTGTTTCAGTGTAACATAAACATACATCCGTATTAAATAATAAAAGGTATACCTGTATGTGTCATTGAACATTGATACCAACAAATAGACAAGCTGTTCAAATTTTGTAAAAGCGAAATTTCAAGATGCAATTAAGATAAATATTATTTTCTATGGGAAAAGTAATTTTCCAAATTGATTACATATGTCTTAAAATAATCACACGTATACATATGTCAAATATGTGAAATTAAATATGTTTATAAAACCTAGCAGATTCCAGCCCTCGAAGTTCGGGTGCAAATCCTAGCAAATTTTATTTTTTCATTAAATAAAGACCCTAAAAGTATGCTAATCAATTATAGCCAATTCACAAATCAACACAAAAAACAAACTCATTTTTATTAAAAACACATTAACAAATTTAATAAACACACACATTGTATAATTTTATGTATGTGTTAGTAACAAATTTAAAAGCAATTTACTCATAATAGTTAAAGGAAAAAATTTAAAAATCTGTAAATCTGCAAACGGCTAAAAAGAAATACCTTTCAAATAATATTCGTTTGGTCAAAATCGGGATAAAACGGTAGAACAAAACATCAATCACAGGAAATCGCCTAGCCTATTAATATTATAGATGTACATATACATTAGGGTGGCCCTTAACCATACTTAATTTTTGAAGTTTAAAATTTTGAAGTTTAATTTTTTAAACTTAATCATATATCTTCGATAAGATCAAAGCGTTTTTATTTACTATAATACTTTTGATAGAATTTAAACACGTTGAACGTTTTGTTAAATGCATATTAAAATCCTTGTCAAAAAAAATTCTGGCACAGGGATTTACCTAAAAATTCACACAGTTAATCTCTGGCACGTATTCAATAAAAACTTATAGTGTCAGATCCATTTTTTTAAATATTGTTTAAGAAAATTTTTTAAAACTTGACGAAGGAGTTTTCAAAATTTTTTCAAAATAATTTCCAATTTTCGGCCTCAATGCGCAATAGGTTGACAACGTGGTAATAAGACAATACGTCATATCTAATTACTTATAAGTATAGAGACAAAAAAAAAAATACCGCTTTAATCAATTACTCAAAGTTGAAAAAAATACTATCAAATTTTTACCTAGTTTTCTTTTTGGCACAAAAGTGGCCTGGGGCACTTGCTATTTCTTGGCGATTTTGAATTTTTACAGCTTTTTGATTCCGATTCTTACAACAACTTGTCGATAAAATTAAACTATAGAACGAAATTTTCGTAAAATCTCAAAAAAAGTCATATTTTCCCCATATAAACACACTTGTAATTTTCAATCGATTTCCGGCGCGACTTTTCTTTATCCGATTGTCCCCCCGCCTATACCCAAAATCGCATTTGGCTCGACAAAATAAAAACCAAAAAATAATTTTAATTTTTGGTGAAGAAAAAAAAAAAAAAACAAAAAAATTTTTTTTTCTCCTCGAAAAAATAAAAATCATTAATAAATCATAACCGTTATTTTTGCTCGAAAAAATAAAAATAAAAATAAAAATTTTAAAAAGCAATATATTTTATCATATACCAGTCCAATGCTAAATATTGATGCTATAAAAATTGGTCAAGATGAAGTCAGTTTGCTTAAAAATGGTGGAATGACCTCAGAAGATTTGGAAATAGAAGAAAATACTAATAAATTCATAAATTCATGATAAAAATATTAAATACTAGATGCAACCCGGTGTGCTTCGCTACACCCTCCCCCCCACGAGTCGTTATGAGAGGGCTCACGCAAAGTGCCAAGTTTCTCACTAATACAGTAATTCAGATATATCACATTTAATATTAAGTTTGTGTAGAGGTGCCACGCCCATATGTCCAATACCACCCATTTTTTTGTCTGACTAGATGACCTGAGACAAATTTGCAAAGCTTTCTCTATCATAGTACTTAATATATATGATATTTAAAATTTAGTTTGTATGGAAGGTGCCACGCCCGCTAAAAATATTTAAAAAGATTACAACCTGTACCACTTCCATATCCGCTGTAAGACCCTGTGAAAATTTCAGCAAGATCAGATAGTAGTTTCGGAGATTACCTCCTACAAACCAACAAACAATCAAACACACATTACCTCTTTATTATGTTCGTATTGATTATTAGTATAGATTTTTTTATTTCAATGCTTGCTGATATACAATGTGTTTTGCTTTTTCATTCGTTACAACAATTATCAGTTTTTTCGGCGTAACTACCCTGGAGCAAGGTACATGTAGCTGCCCATGAGAAGAAGATGGATTATCAAAATTAGATCTGGCAACAGTTAACTATTGACCTTGAACTTAGAATATCATTTGGCAATTTTTCTTCTTAGCGGTTTTTCATTTTGCCCATTTTTGATTTTGAAGATTTTTTTGGGCGATTTTTATTTTTCGGTTTTGGCGAATTTTTGATTTTGGCGATATATTTTCCACGACAAATGACGTTGATAACTCGTCGGTTGACAGGTAAAGCTCACTAAGTGCAGATTTGAGCCAAAATGACTTCATATCACAAAATATTTTTTTTTTTGTATTCTATTGGTTACAAAAATCATTATGTTCATTAAGCGATCCTATGCCCCAATTTTCGATTTTTTGTTTTCATTAACTACAATTTCGTATGTATGGCAGGAGAAAATCACAAACGTACTTAATGATTTTTACTTGTCAATGTTTTATACCTTAGACGCAGTTAATGAACTTAAGTTTAAAAAAAATAAGATATTATTTGAAATCAAAGTAGTCTTTGATTTGAATTTCAACGGTATGACAAAGAGAAATTTGTCATTTCTCTCGGTGTCTTAAAGTGAGTTGAATTTTTGTGTAATTATAAATTAATAAAAACAATATTAATTATGAATAGATCAAGTAGAGGTAGATACTTAGCCGAATTGGCAATGAACAAACAAAGGTGTGATAAAACCCCTGATAACAACGTAAGTACATAATGTATCTATGCAATGTAGGTGTTGTCGTGAAGCAAAATTGAGGGTGATATTCTTATAATTCAATTCATATACATAAATTCTTGGCCAACAGGATTTGTTTGATAATAAACCTGATAGCGTGTCTGAAGCTACAAAGTTTGTTAATGCTTTAACTCAACAAGATATATCTCCTACTGATGAAGAGCAAAGTGATGTGAACAAGAATAATGATGAGGAGACTGGAGCAATTGAATCTAATGTGAGTGGCAAATTCTTTTTAAATTTCTGTCCGCATAAATCTTAAAACATAAAATCCCTAAATCCGCTTTATTATGTGCAGATTCAAAACAACTCTTTTCGGCTTGTCGACTACGACTGCAGTTCTGACGGAGATTTCAGCGAAGATTCAAACTTTCAAGCCAAACTTCCAAGAAGATTCTGATATTTCAGATTTTTCGGATTACATGGTCGAAACCAATAAGAAGGTTTTGACGAGACGAAAAAAAAATTACTCAGAAGCCTGGAAGGTTAATGTAGCTAAATGTCGTCGAGCTAAATGCCTTCCATATTCAACAAAAAAAAAGAACCATCCTGCTAAAGCTCCAAAGCATATTGATGCTCTGAATGTAAGTTTAAATGTACAAATTATGTCTCTGAGGTGGAAAGGCAAGAAATTTGCAAATCGTTCTGGGGATTTTCTGACTATAACAGGCAAAAAGACTTTATAATAAAACATGTCGGAACTCACCAACAAAAAAGAAGAAGAATTGATGTATACAGTGTAAAATCGCGTAATGTGTCCAAAACATATTTTTTAGAAAATAGCACTGGCAGACAAAGAGTATGCGCAAAATTTTTTGAAAAGACCCTTTGCATCTCAAATGGATCTATATTTCAGGTTCAAAATTTGGGTCATTTACTGGCAATGATAAAAGAGGTCGAAAAGTACCCGGAAATAAAACAAGTGAAACAGGAATTTCTTTGGTAAAAAGCCACATAGATAGCTTTCCTGTAATGGAATCCCATTACGTACGAAAGTCCACCAAGAAATTGTACCTAGATAGCAATTTGTCTATTTGGAAAATGTACAATCTTTATCGTAATGATTTTTTCCCCAAACCCAAGACCTTTGCACAACATGTGCAAAATATGACCAAGCTTCTAATGCAGACAAAAAGGAACTGGAAGAAGGATATACAATGCATCTTATGAGAAAAAATCAGTGTAATGAAGCCAAAGAAAATGATAAGGTCAGATGCAAAACTGATCCTTCATTCATTACATGCACTTTTGATTTGCAAAGTGTCCTTCAATTGCCCTATTCCAGTGTGTCATTGTTTTATTACTCCAGAAAAATATGCGTTTACAATTTGACTATCTATGTTGGAAGCGGAGAAATAGCCCACTGTTACACTGGGAACGAATTGAATGGAAAGCGGGGGAGCAATGAAATAGGATCAATTTTATTGAAATTTCTCGAAACTTTACCGTTAACCGTGACAGATGTTTCACTATTCTGTGACACTTGTGGTGGTCAGAGTATAAACCAACAAGTAGCAGCTGTTTTAATGTACGCTGTACAAAATTTAAGCCACTTGAACAGAGTTGAACTTAAATTTTTAGAGTCAGGACATTCACACATGGAGTGTGACTCGATGCATTCCGCAATAGAGTCGGCTAAGAAAAATAAGAGTGCCTACACAATGACTGATTGGATTCGAATCTTTCAATCGGCTAGATCTATTAAAAAACATAAAATCCAAAGCGAATACCAAGTTCATCTATTAAAATTCTCCGACTTCTACAATTTACAGGGACTAGCAAGCAGCACAATAAAAAATCGAAATCGAGACGAATTTGGCGACAAAGTATCATGGCTAAAAATAAAATGCCTAAAATTCGAAAAACAATTCCCGGAAACTTTTTTTTATAGATACGATCATACATCTGATTATAAGAAAGTAAATGTTGCTGGAAGAGGTCGTCCAAAGAAAAGCGCCACACTGAAGTCAGCTTAAAATAATTTATTACCAATTTCATCGGCAAAAAAGGCTGATCTTGTTAAGCTTTGCGATTCAAGACTGATTCCAGAAGAAATAATTCCATGGTACAAGCAATTGCCAGTAGTAAACATGAGAAAGCATGAGCGCTTACCAGAACCTTCCAATGATGAAAGTGATTTAGAAGATGATTAACATTTTTTTCCTTTTTCCTAATAAATTATATTTTTTTTTTAATAAATGAAGTTATCAGAATAAAAAATTATAATTTTTTCGTTCTTCATTATCTCTCAATTTTTTTTTTCGATTCCGGCAGGTAAAAATCATTAAAGGTTTAATTTTGTTTTGTCTTGAAAACTTTTGTAGTTAGACCGAAAATTTAAAAGCAATTATAATAAAGAAACTATTTTTTAATTTACTCTGCAAAATCGCATCGATCTTATGTATAATAGATTTTTAATACAAAATTTAACATTAAAACCTCAATATCTCTAAACTGGTCTGACTACACTTAGTGAGTTTTACTTGTCAACCGACGAACTAATGTACTTGTCAAAAGACTATTGCTTTCGTAGTACTTCATATTATTTATATAGGAGGTGCTACGCCCACTAGTCCCATCCCGCCCAATTTTTATTGGACTTCTCATATTAATATCTGATGGAATCGTGCAAAATTTGGAGTCTTTCCCTTTTATAGAACACCAGTTATATGATATTAGATATTTACTTTATATGGGCGGTGCTACGCCCACTGCTACGATTACGCCCATTTTTTTGTTCGACTAATCATATAAAGAACCTATGGGCTCATGCAAAGCCACAAAGCCCTCAATTTTACAGTACTCCAGATATATGACATTGAATAGTGACTTTGCATGGGGACTGCCACGCCAATTTTTTGTCCGACTTGCGATTTTCAGTGATCATCAAAAATAACAAGTTTTTTGGGTGCAACTCAAAATAAGTCCTATTAGTGGATTCTAATGAAGCTACTCTTATAACACAAAGAGGATTACAACTGTATTTTTTTATGACCACTGTGTATCGTTTTCTTGTAAAAAGTGAAAATTTAAAAATTTTGAGTAAACTCACTTTACAGGTACAGGTGCGATATATGTATATTCGAGATGGTCTGTCGATGGTCTGTGTGAAGCTTTCACGAAAACGGCAGAGTGGTTCCCGAGATATGGTATTTTAAAGATTTTCCCATATACTCGCATACAAATACAGTAGAGGGAGTGCTTAACTTTTTCGAATTTTTAACTTTTCCGTGATATGTAAAATGCATGTGACTATACGCCAAAAGGAGTTTGGATGGCTCTTACTACGATTTTGTGATTATCACATGGCGTACGATCGAGAGCGATTTTGTACAATCGCACTATTCTTTGTGCAGGTAGAAAACTGAAACAATTTCTCATCTTGTACCATTTGTACAATGTCGATCCAATTTACGATTTTCATTTCCAATAAACTATATATATATATATAAATTGATGATCAGCAAAAGGAAATAGTAACAATGAGCCAGCTCGATGATAAATCTGACCTGGAGCTGTGATGGTGAGAATTTTTGAAAACATAAAAAAAACCTTGCTCAGATTGACATTTGCATAAGAAATTCCACATGGAATGATAATTTTTGTAGCACCAAAAGATGTCATTTGAAATACCGTATTGTATAATTGGATGTTGGTGGCGTTCCAAAAATCAATCATGCAGTGGATCGGATGGAGATGCAATTGCTGGCAATATCACTTTGCCATTAGCACAATACGTGCCAGCCATTTCAGCTTGAAATTTGACGGCATAAAAATATAGACATCTCACCGTCATTCTACTAAACCATATGTACTGTATCAACTTTCACAGTCATAATTAAGAGCAGCATGTTCCATATATTGTACATCATAAAGTTGTGTCCATCGTCTCGATGATGGAATATTTGGACTTAGAATTGGATTCGTAAATCTAGTTTGATTTGATGCGTCGCGTTGTAATTGAGATTGTGCTGATCGTTGTTTTTCACTTTGGGATCTCCTTTGAAGTGTTCTATTATTGGTACGACCCAAAAAAATTTTGTAAGTTAAATTTTGATCGAAATGACGACTTAATAAGGAATAAGGAAAACAATATTTGATTAAAATTCAAATTACTTCTCAATTTTTATTCAAAAAATATAAAACTTAAAAGAATTTCAATATAGACCAAAATCAAATACGACAAAAACACGGCACTAACAACAGCAATTTTCCACTATTTTTTCCACTGAGTTTTTGTTCACTAAAAATCCATGATAGAAAATACTTACATGAAAAATTTCTAAATTTATAGTATGTAAATGCACCCGAAATTTCTTTTAAAATGATGAAACGGGTATGCACAAACATATTGTTCAACTCAACATTCCATTCAGAGAGACCGATTGTACATATTTGATATTACGATGCATGGTTTGGTAACTTTCCAATAGACAATAAAAAATCCCTATATGGAAAATTTTGATATTTGTATGGGAGTATATGGGAAAATCTTTAAAATGCCATATCTCCGGAGCCACTTTGCAGCTTTCACATAAACTATTTACAGACCATACCGAACATACTTTGAAATTTTGGTTGAAATTGGTCGACCCGTTTCCGCAGTTAGTACTGGCATCAAAATGTAAACTTCTTTCTATCTATAATATTAATAGCCAAGGCGATTTCTTGTGACCGATGTAATTTTCACAGTTTTCCCCCAATTTTGACAAAAAATTTATCATTTGAAAGATATTTCTTTTTAGCTGTTGCCCACATTTACAGATTTTCATCGTCCAGAATACTTTTAGGGGTTATGATCGTTTAAAGTTGCTACTAACACATACATAAAATTATACAACGCTATGTGTGTGTTTATTAAATTTGTTAATGTGTTTGTGTTAATGTGTTGGTTTCTTCATTTAAAATGAGTTGAATTGTGAAGCATACCTTTAGGGTCATGAAAAGATAAAATTTCCTAGAATTTGCACTCGAATTTCGAGAGCTGGAATCTGCTAGTATATATAGATAAGCCACAGGACAAATTTTTAAGTTTAATTCTATTTAGTCTTTTTTTCTGCAATATAATTGTAAAGCAACAATTAAACTTTGGGCCGATATATGTCCGAGTTTTTTATTCAGTGTGTTTTTTTGTGAACTCTGATTTATATATATAGATATATATAAATAGTTGTACCTAAGAGATAGGGTCTCTAAACGCATGGTATAGACCGACTATTATTTTCATATTTGTTTTTAGTTCTAATTTGGTTTAAAAAAACTATCTAAATTCAGTTTCAAAAACAGGGTAAGAGCTTTTGCGTGAAAAATGGATCGTTGCTTGGTAAATGGTTTAGAACAAACCTGGGATCCATGTCAAATTTTTTTTATGAGTTTTTAAAGAATAAAAAAATTTTTTTTTTTTTTGAAAATTGTTCTTTTTTTTCAAAACTTCCACGATATTTCTGAAACCAATGTAAGCATGGCTTAACGATAGTATTGTTGACGAGTTTTTCGAGCAGATAGAAAAAAACCAAGTGCAGATTTGAAATCAGCAACCTCAAGTTAGTAAAAACTTGCAATAAAGTTCCAGTCAGCACCAGAAAACTTTAAGTTTGTAACCTTGTGTAATTTTTAATATCGACTCTGATATTTTGATCATTTTTGTTGATTTTTAGAGTGAAATAGTTTACATTTACGAAATATATTACTGCGATGTTTGATTATAAATTTCTGAGTGACATTATTGACATTCCGGTGGCAGAAAAGTAAGTTCATTGTTTATTTTTTCGGCGAAAACCCAACCCATTTCCATTGGAATATGTAGTTTGTAGATTTGTTTTGCTTTTCCAGTTTTTTTTTTTTCAATTGAATCTTTTATGTTCGTTTGCCTTCTTTATTTTGGCTATCTAAAAGTTAATTATTGTTTAGTAAAAACTTTATTTGCTATTTATACAAAAAGATGATCAGTTACAGTTCGATATATGTTGCGATGCCAGGAAGAGTTCATGGTAACATTGGTCGGCCTTCTCAGAATGGAACGCGATACCGATACCGCAGCACTTCGAACGGAAAGGGAACGTGCTATTAAAAGGGAATAATGATTGAAAATCGTGCGAGAAGAGATCAGTGCGTTAGAAGAGATCAGTGAAGCTTACATTGAGCAACATTGAGCGACTATTGAATGACAACGGCGGGAACAGCAAATTGTTACAGTGAACATTGAACGTGCAGCCTTTCGATATAAGCCAAACATTCAATACATTGTACAGTACAAGATGGCGCACAAAAGATCATTAGAATCACTCGATCGACGGTAACAGGATAGAACCGCAGAAACTGTGCAATGGAAGCCGACTGATCGTAACAAAATAATAGTGGCAAGGATTTTAAAAGAGAAGAGTATCCAGTTCCTTAAATTCCCTTAATTTCAGCCGATTTTCCGATTCAGTTCAGACGTATTCCCGATGATTATAAATAAGCTACAAGTGTGCGGCATAAATCTGAAAATATCAAGCTTTTCACACGGCCAGCTATATGTGGCGTAGTCCAGAGTTTATTTACGCTCCCGACTAGAAAACGGGATGTTGTGTATCATCCAGCCTTAAATTGAAAAGAATCATTGTTCCATTCTTTTTTTTATTTAAATAAAACGAATAGAATCCAATGAAATTATTACTTGAAAAATGTATTCATTTTGACTCAAATCTTCCATCAATAAAGAAGCAGCAAATCTTTCGAAAATTGTTCGCCAGTCAGCAAATGTTTCTATCCCTCAAACTAAGATAGTTGTTAGTAAAAGGACTCCATGGTGGAACAAAGAACTGGAGAATCTTAAAATATTAAAGAACAGAGCTTGGACGACATATAAACGGGACATGTGTCAATCTAATCTCATCAATTTAAAAAAAACTAGAGCCAAATTTAAAAGAGAGATTAAAATATCAAAGTCAAAATCTATCAAAGATCTTGGTTCTACTATTACCCTTCTACACCGATTTCGAAAATATGGTCTAATATTAGGAACTTTACTGGTTATAAAATAACCAACTCTATACACTGTATATCTAAGTTGAATAACCCAAATGTTAAGCTGACCAACAAATCTGAGATGGCCGAAGAATTCGCTGTATTTTGGTCTGACAATTCTTCTGACATGCTATTTACCCAAAATTTTAAAACACATAAAGACAGAGTTTTTTGTGAACACTACTTGACCACTCCGTCACAAAAGGCAATGGAAATTGAAACTCCTATTAATATGCTTGAGCTTTCGTCAGTTCTAGGAAAACTAAAAGGCAAAACTCCCGGGATGGACAAAGTTTCATACACAATGTTAAAAAAAATGCCTTTTACTTTAAAACAGAGACTACTGAATTTCTACAACAGAAACTTTACATCTTACATTCCCCAACAGTATAAGAACAGCATTATTATTCCAATATTTAAGTCTGGAGCTAACAAAACACTATTAAAATCATACAGACCAATTTCCCTCAACTCCTGTCTAGCTAAAGTGATGGATAAAATAATTGCCAATCGGCTATGGTGGTTTTTACAAACAAACAAACTTCTAGAAAATCGCCAATTTGGTTTCAGAAAAGGTAAATCCACAATTGACCCACTTTTATATGTCGACTACCAGATATGCAATAGCCTTTCTACTCGAAAACATGTCTCAATAATCTCATTGGATTTTGAGAGAGCATTCGATGGAATTGGTATACATGCCGTTATCGACCAACTTGCTTCGTGGAAGGTGGGTCCTTTAATAACTAATTATATCAAATGTTTTATAACGAATAGAAAAATTATTGTTCGAAGAGGTAACTCCTACTCCTGCGCTCGTCCACTATCTAATGGCATTCCTCAACGGTCTTCCCTGTCGGTAATTCTTTTTCTAATTGCCTACAACATAAGGAATTTGCATAAGGAAATAGATTTTGTGGCTTATGCTGATGATTTCAATCTCATTATAAAATCAAATAAAGAAAAAAAAATCCTACAATCGATCTAAGTCGACTCTTTAGCGATATAGACGAGTGGTCCTCTGTTTCAGGTGCAATTCTTTCAGTGTCTAAATGTTAATTTTTACATGTATGTCGGAAGGTAAACTGCACTTCTACAATAAATGGTTCCACATCTTTAACTCAAGTCAACACCATGAAAATACTTGGTCTTCACATAAATTCAAGATACCGATGGAATCAACATATGGATTATATAGCTTTGTCACTAACAAGCCGCTTAAATATAATAAAGTGTTGATCGAGTGCAAGAATGAATTGTAACACAAATAAACATTTGTCATCAAATCACTACTTCTGTCTAAAATTAATAATGCACTACCGATTTATGGAGTCGCTCCTACATCACAATTACGGAAAATTAAGAGCAAAATTAATTCAGCAATAAGACATTCCCTAGGAGCGTTTCGCACAACCCCAATTAATAATATGCTGTTTGAATCTAGCATTTGATCAGTTGAAAAACAGACAACACTTTTAACTGCAAACCTTTTAAAATCTTTAGCTTTTAGCACCAACACACCAATATTAGGATGAATAAAAAAGTTTCAGAAATACCACGTATACCGTCAGTTATCTATCGTACAATCCAAACCAATAAGAAATTAGGTCTACCCCCCGAAATTATAAAACCTAATCCTAAACAGTTTCCTCCATGGAATTTTAATAAAAGCGTAATCAACACATCTTTACATAACTGTACAAAATCCATTTGTAGCTCAGATCAGTACCGTAAGCTGTTATACGAAATAAAAAAATAACCTTAATAATTATACCTTCCTCTACACGGACGGATCGAAATCTAGCAGATCTGTATCCTTTAGTGTAACTACAGAAAATAGTGTTGTTAAATCTTATATCCTACACAAGGTTCAGAAAATACACACACGAAACACACAATGTTCTGTTCAAAAGCAGCCAACACATATCTTTATTTTCATATCAATTATGTGCGTTTCTAAATTTTCTACGGTGCCCAACACAACCATGACTGTGTTCGTGTTAATATTTCGTTATTTACACGAACATTTTTGTATCACATACTTTTTGTTTCAATCACACATAAAGCACACATTTTTGAGTGTTGCTTTATTTGAAGTTCATGTTCTGCTACGTGTAATGAAAAAAACACAGAACATGTACAATAAACAGGTTCGAGTTCAGTTATATTTTAAGTCGTGTTGTGGCTCGTGTAGTAAGAAAAAACACAACATGTACAATAAACAGGTTCGAGTTCAGTTATATTTTAAGTCGTGTTTAAAATATAACTGAACTCGAACCTGTTTATTGTACATGTTGTGTTTTTTCTCACTACACGAGCCACAACACGACTTAAAATATAACTGAACTCGAACCTGTTTATTGTATATGTTGTGTGTTTTTTTTCACTACACTTACCAGAACATGAACTTCAAATAAAGCAACACTCAAAAATGTGTGCTTTATGTGAGATTGAAACAAAAAGTATGTGATACAAAAATGTTCGTGTAAATAACGAAATATTAAAACGAACACAGTCATGGTTGTGTTGGGCACCGAAGAAAATTTAAAAACAAACATAATTGGTATGAAAATAAAAATATGTGTGTGTTGGTCTAAGTTATGTTTGTTTACATATATGTACGAGTTTTTTATTCAGTGTGTGTTTTTTTCTGAACTCTGATCCTACATGATTATAGTACAATATACTCTGCAGAACTTATAGCTATTTACGAAGCCGCCAAATACGCATGCCAGAACAGGGGTAAATTTGCCATTTGTTCTGACTCATTTTCTTCCTTACAATCCCTTACAAATATAAATAACGAAAATCACTATGCGATGGAAATCAGAAATCTATTAGTTGAAAAACAACCCAACATATTTTAATTTGGGTACCTGGCCATTGTGGCATTATTGGTAATGACTTTGCTGACATGATCGCAAAAAGCGCCAATATCTCCCCATTAGTTGCATCAACAAATCATAATTACAAAGACTGAAATAACTTTATCATGGAAAATTTAAAACGGAAATACAAACAAATACTATTTCACAGAACATCAACCTGTTACAAAACGGTAAACCATGAAATGAAAGATATTCGCTGTTTTCTGAAAAATAATGTCTCTGGTTGTAATAGACTGGACGTAATAAAATATGAAAGACTAAGACTCGGTCACTCCAAACTCACTCATGGACATCTTTTAAATCTTCCAACTCCCCCCCTCTGTAACTGCTTACTACCTACTCCAAATGCTTCCCATATACTCCAAAACTGTCTAAAATTTAACAATAAAAGAAATATATGTTTTAGTAATAAAGATCCGATAGAATCCTTATCAAATTCCTCTCCTGAAAATATTACAAAAATTATAAATTTTCTGAAAGGATCAAATTTGTATAATCTTATATAAAATCACTTTAGGCTTTATAACTAGTACGTAACTTATAACACATACAGAGCTGAAGGCCTATGCAGCTATTGCTCTTAAATATATATTACCTTGTAAGTTTAATTGTAAGCTAATAATGAAATAAATAAATAAATATTACTTGATTTTATTTCATGTTGGTAAAATATTAGACGAGACGAAGTCCGTCGGTTCAGCATTCCATATAGATATAGGATATTGAATTCACTTGAATTCGAGAAGTGTTTCATTCAATACATAACTGAGATTATGTTATTGCGTCGTCGATCGATAATTTTCGATAAAAAAAACAAATTTCGGGTGGAATGATCGAAATTAATTCAATCAGAAAAATCTAATTTTGGGTCAGCTTGTATAATACAAAAATATTATATATTAATAAAATATGTTTTAAAAACAATTAGTGAGAAAAATTTTAATATTTTGAATCTTTTTGTAAACTACTAGTCCTTATCTATAAGCCCCTATATAAGACGAAGTCCCTCATGGTTCCATTTTGTCTAATTTTTGCATTTAGTTTTCCCATATAGAGTTAGAAAAAATATATATTTTTTTTAAATATATTTCTTAAAAACATAACGAACGATTTTAAAATATTTTATATTTTTGTAAACATCTATTCCGAGTCTAGCAATCCCATTATAAAGTCTCACTTGTGCAATATACTCTGCAATTCGAAGTAGCGTTATTGAATTCTTATGATTTAGGGTTTCTCTCAACAAATTTTCCTATATCAAATTTTTGCGATGTATGTGAGCTGAATCTGAGGAATCTGTCCCAACATCAATGTTTGGCTGAACCTGAATTAATTTTTGTACTAACAATTTCACAATGGAATACATCCATAGACAGAATTACAATTTTTCCCTTTTTTTCTCTGGGAAATCAACGTGATTCAAACAAATTGTACTTTTTTTTATATTGTAGCGTCTAAAAACAGTAATTAATATAATATATTTTGTTGTATATTTTTAAATAAAAAATTACGCACAATTAACAAAAACCGAAAAAAAATTTGTAAAATTTTTACAATGAATCGTCCTTTAATTTACAATATAATTTCAGTTTGTTATTTAATTAATTGTTTGTAATTTTTTAAATCACAAACATCCATACGATTTAATTGGCTGTTAATATAATTTATTGTTGGTAATATGTAAAAAACTAAATAAATTAAATTATAATAATACAAAAATAATAAGCAAAAAACTACCGTGGTAAATAAACATCTTTGCAGGCTTGACACACATACTTAAAACCGCACATGCAGGCCATTAGGTTGTAACCGAAAAATAATAAATGGAAACTGAAAATAAATACAAAAAATCATAATTAATCATAAAAAAATTGAGCGGAAAAGTCAAAGGTTGGGTACACTGTGACAGGGGCATAGGCTATGATAGATTTTTGTATTAATTTAATGTTTTTGAAAAAATTAAATAACAAACCCCTGAAGATGTCAACAAGAAATTGACGAAACCTTGGGAGAAATATGTAATAAAAGGTTTTTTATTTACATTAATATAATAGGCCCAATTAGCTTAACCAAAATCATATATATGATAGATTTTGTTCAGATAGTTTTATTTATTATTTGAATTCAGATATTATTTTTTGGAAGTTTTCATTTTGTGTTGGTCAACTTTTGGGCAGACAATATTTTGTCCAGCTATAATGACTTTGTGCTGATGTTTGTAAATAGCAAATGTATTTGAAGATATTATACCCATCGATTCAGATTCACTTTCTGAGTCGATATAGCAGTGTCTTTCCATTCGTCTGTCCGATCGTCTGTCCGTCTGTGTGTCCATGGAAATATTTGAATCAAATTACAGGTCGCAAATAGAAATATAATTTGACAAAATTTGGTATACGACAATCCATAGGACAATCGTTATTGAAATTGGTGAAAACCGGTGCATGTTCAGACCTAGTCCCCATACAAATAACCCCTACGGAATTGACTTAAATTGCCATATTATCATACAGAATTATCATATAGAAAATTATTATATAGATCTTGATCAAATTTGTTTTGTTTTTGTTTATTGCATGCTTCAATCAGTAGTCCAAAAATTTAATCTATACAACAATTCTTAGTTATAGCCCCTATATAAAGCTGCTTTCCGATGAAATGTAGAACAGATTTTTCTCAAATTTGGTTTGTACATTTTTTGCAAAAAATAAGTTACTTTATCAAATATGGTCAATATCGATCTATTTTTCGATACAGTCCCAATATAAATATAGCATCCGATATGAACTTTATCATATTCATAGGCAAAACAACTAATAAAAATTCCATTCATATTTGGTTTATGCTTATTTTCTATACCCAAATAGTTAGATCTAAGACGCTTTGGACTGGAATTGATGTTGATATACAGCGTGCGCTGTAGTTATTTAAGTCTTTCGTTTTCAATGACATTTTCCTTAAGTGTGCTACAAATTCTAAATTTCTAACTCACATCTCTCCGATATTTAATTTTATTTTTTGGAAAATGGTACTTTTTGAGGGTAATTGGTAGCCGCTGAATTGAAAAATCTGGTCAAAAAAATTTCCGTTTTCCCGGAAAAGCCTGTTCGAAATTTCGGACACTGGCGCTTATCCTATATGTCGACTTTATATGTACATATATGAAACATTTGGTTTATTTGCTGTTTAATTAATTTATTTTATCACTTTCGAATCAAATGGTATAAATATTATAGAAGTCGTAAGATAAAAAAATCGTAAGATAATAAAATCATAGCTGAAAGAAAAGTCGTGAAATAATTATATTATCCATGTTTTAGCTGGAAACAATTTGTATGTACATTGCATTTCTCGCACATAAAAATTGTTAGCTTACCACATCCCTTCAGTTGACAACGACGATATTTTCCCTCGGCATTTCTGATTACAACGTTTTTCCCATCAACTTTTGGACGATTTGGTGGTCGGTATATCTCATGGTCGACGACGTCACCATCGCACAGTGGACCATATTTTGAGAAGGCGGCCAAAAATCATTTTTTTTTGTTGCCGATTTTAAAGTTATGTTATTCATTTGAAAGTAAATACTAGTAAACCTCGGGAGCCAAAAAATTGCGACTCTATCTCAACTATATCACAGCGAACAGGGTCTTCGAAAATGGGCTTTCTCAGTATTTTGCTAAAATTAAAGATTTCTTTGTAAATTTTTATTTTTGAATGACTGTAACTTTTTTGATTTAAAAGATTTTGAAGTAAAATAAATTTTGTATAATTTCCGTACTATTAATATTAAAAATGTAAAATCACTGAGTCATTCCAAAATTTAAGGAAAAAAATTTTTTAAAAAAGGTCAACATTTTCCGAAAAGCTCCTACTTAATAGAGCATAACTCCTGCCAGTCGAAAGCAGTCAGAAAAAATCTTACACCCTTCTATAGTCCGAACCCTCCCCTATACTCATATACCCCATTATACACCCGCCAGTTTCCGCCCGTGTGCACCAGAATAATTTTTCTGACCCAAGCTTAGATATTTTATGCAAAATTTATGAATAGAAAAGTTGTCCACTATGTGGTTACGATATATTAAGTTTGAGGTGATGTTTGTAACTGCAAAAAATATTGGACCTTTATCCATCTTTTATTATACGGATCGCCTCAAAAACACTTTCTGAGTCGATTAAACGATGTCCGTCCGTCCGTCTGAGTGTTATGAATACAAAAGTTGGTCGTACCGGCGCACCGCGGTGTTTTTTTTTGCGTGTCGGTAGAGTTGTCAGGAGTTGTAATATACTTATATAAAAGGGGTTGGGATGACTGTTACAGGTACATTTACATAGGTATCTTTCGAAAACATTAATAGTCTGAATTAGAGTTATATAGTTTAAATACCTGACAAAATGGGAAACAATTTAAATAACAGGTAAATGATAAAAAAAAACTATTGCGACATAGCCCTTTAGGATATGAGCAGGTATGCTTCACCTTTTAAAAAGGGTTAGGGTGTGGGTTTTTTATGCTTCTAAAAGTGGTAATAAAAGATAAAAATTTTTATTTTACATAATTGCAAGAAAGAGTATTTATAATAATGTTTCCACAATTATTATTCAGAGATCTGGCAGATATTTATTTTCAACGAAATGATGTAGACGATGTAATTTTGCACATAGTGAGCAACGACTTCTTTAAGAATTGTAACCTAGAAGACATAGCAAGGCAAAGATGTACAAACGTTACCAAGACTGGTTAATAAAGGAACTTATTTTTGAGAGTGCATCTACAACTGCCAACGAAAGTGGAAAAAAGGGTCGACCAGCAAAACCAATTGACGGATGTAGTGAAAGATCTCGAAGGCGCAAGCTGGAGAATATCAATGAAGAAATTTCTCAAAGAATTATTAAGGATTCATTTTTGCACCAAATTCAACCAACCCAAAATAAAAAAAAATAAAATTGAAATAATTGAAAAAGTAGTAGAAGCGAGCCCAAGGCGCACAAAGAGGATTGAAGATTAGAAAGCGTTCGTCCTATTTTTGGATTTGAAATTGACCAAAAATCAATATAAGGAATTGCGGAAGCGAACCAATGAAAAGAATTATGGGATTTTTCCAGAGTATCGAGATTTAGTTTCTGCCAAAAAAGAATGCTTACCTTCACAATCTGCTATTAGTGTCACTTCAACATCAGCAGAAATAAAATTGCAAGATCTCCTTGAACATACTGCAGAACGATTGCTAAATACGCTTGATACTGATCATTTAAAAAAAAATTGGTAATGGCAGCATTACATTAACCCTTTCACGTCCGAATTATTTTGAGAGGACCTAAAATTTTTTTTAGTACATAAGGGCTCTCGTAGAGGTCTAAGGAGTCACTCAAATGAATTTAAAGGACCTGCGTTTCCTGGTTAGTCCGTTATAGTATGTTGCCTATAGGCAACATTGGTCAATCTTGGTACCTTAGGGCCCCGTAATTTTTAATAAAAATTGTTTGAGGTTTTTACTTTTTTTATTGAAATTAGTTTAAATTCATTAAGAAATAATATTTGATTTATTACATTTTGTATGAAATTATAATGAAAAGTTACAAAAAATTTAAATTATGTATGAAATCTTACAAAGCAGTTTTTTTGCGGATTGGAGCACAAATGGATATTACACTTCGAGCACTGCGATCTTGGAAAGCCAGTCTTACATAATCTACATCTGCCCTTAGAGCCCCACTCAATCCAGTGGCCTGTTTGATCATACCTTGATGATTTTGTTGGGTCCATAACATATGATCTTTTTGATGATGGAGAAGAGCACTCAGATGGTGCTGGTGAATCACCTTGAGGCGATGTGGTCGAAGATGATGGCAATGAAGGCGATGGAATGGGAGATGTTGTAAGTGGACTTTGAGGTAGTAGAAGTGAGCTCGGTCGACCTCTCTTACGTGGAGCTGCTGTTTGTGCCGCCTTAGAGGCTCCAAGCAACTCATTACCTATGTCCGTCTGAAAATTCAAAAGTGTCATATACTTTGCTGATGAGTTTTCAAGTCGTAAATCTCTGCGGTATAAAAGCCAGCCATTTACTACTGCCACATTTATGCACCAGTAAACTATGTGCATGTACCACTTTTTAGAACGGTGATTAATTTTGTATAGCTCCAACAACATATCACTCAAATCAACACCTCCCATATGTTTATTATAGCATTCTACGATCGCTGGACGAGGAATCGTAAAGTACTTCTTTTCCTTTCGACACCATCGATCGCATTGTGTAACTGGATTGACACCAACATAGTTTGAAATCAGCTGAACGCTTTTGTTGTCATACCATCGGCAAGCAATTATATTACACGATGCTTCATATTTGACATCATGTGATCCTCGGCCCTTTTTAGCCAGCTCCTTTTCATGACTCAAGTCACATTTTCCCAAACGATTGCTGCGAATGGTCCCTACTGCCAAAATCCCTTTTTGGCTCAGAGCATTAAGTAGGCTTATGGAAGTAAACCAGTTATCAAAGAACAATTTGAAGTTCTGGTTTTCAGGAAGATTTGCAGACAAATGTAAAACAATATCTGAGGAAATTCCTAATCCAAATGACTGGCACGTACCCTCTCCAACATAGAGAGAAAAATCGTAGATGAGCCCTGATACTCCAGCTCTTGAAAACATTTTGAAGCCCCACTTGTGAGGTTTGTTAGGAAGGTACTGTTTTGCGCTGTGACGACCTAGAAATATAAGCAAACATTTTCAAATTATATAACATCTCATTCAATTTTTTGTTGAACAAAACACTTACCTTTGTAAGATATCATTTGCTCGTCAATACTCTGGTATTGCTCCTGTTCGATTTCAGTGCACTTCCCTCTGATTTTTTCTAACAATGGACGTATTTTGTGCAACTTATCGAAGTCTTGATCTCCTTTTTGGGCTTGGTTGGCATTGTTGTTCTGTGAAAGAACGTTTTCAGCTTTTCAAATCGGCTCCGCGTCAAGGACTCTGTTATTGCAGTTAGTCGTAAATTTCTTGCCCAGGCCATTCGTATTTGAGGTATTTTTATAACTCCGAGATAAAGAAGTACTCCAATGAATCTCCGAATTTCATAAACCTCACATTTTAGTTCACCACCACTGGTCTGTAACGCGTATATGTTAGTTTCGTCGCAAATTTTTTGAATTATTTCATCATCAAAATAGAATGAGAAATAGTCTATTGGTTGCTTGACTTTATCTTCGTTGATCTTGCGTTTCCAAGAAATATCTCTCATATCCAACTGAGTATTTCTCCACCTAAGCGTCGACAAATTTGTTTTTTCAAAAACCTCCTGAACTATCTCTGAACTCTTATTCATAGTATTTTCAGCATCGTCTTCTTTCACAATTTGCTGAAGTAAGTCCAACTCTATTTCATTCTCCCTTTGACTGAGGCTTTGATTACTATTTTCGAGCAAACTTTCCAGATCATCATCCTGACCAGGTTCCTCTCCATCGTCTCACTATGTTCCTCTTCATCGTCATCGGAATTATTCCAGTCGAAATTCGCGATTTTTTCTATATCATGATTCGCGATTTTTTCTATTTCAAGATCCGACAATTTTTTTCGATTCATACCTTATACATGAAAAAAATGTTTAAAAAAAAGGTTTATTATTGACCTCTGTTGCCTATAGGCAACATTACCTTTAAAAAATTCCAGAGCGTAAACAAACTAGTTTTGTTTGCAAAAAACACTTTGTACCCATTCTCTTACCTGTTATTTACTGTTTTGCACACTTTTTTTTTTAAGTATTTGAAATTTTTAGTTTTTATTAAAATTTTAAAATCACACTAAATATTTGAAATTTTATACACGTCCGATTGCAATAAAAAAATATTCCGACTGATCAAACAAAGAAAATGACATGATCAAGCATGCTCAAATATGTAACCAAACATACCAAAGAATAACACAGTAAAAAAACACTGAAAAAAATATGTATTTCTTAGTCTTTTAGAGGGAAATAAGCAATGTTGCCTATAGGCAACAAAAAGCGTGAAAGGGTTAATTTCTAAATGGGGATGTGATGGATCCTCTGGTCAGAAACAATACAAGCAATTTAATGCCGAAAATTCATCAGATGCTAATTTATTTATGGTATCTTTCGTTCCATTGAGCTTAACAAAAAGGTATAGCGTCTTAGAGCCGTCAACTAGTAGATCAACAGAAATTGATAGATGGAAAAATGAAATTCCTTCTTCAATAAAGTATTGCAGACCAATAAAATTTGCATTCAAAAAGGAACCAAAGATGTCATAACTGAAGAAGTTCAAAAAATAAAAGATCAAATTAAGGAACTTCAACCAGTAATATTTAAATTTGATGACCAAGACATTGAAGTACATTTTAAAATGTGTCTCACAATGATTGATGGAAAAGTTGCACAAGCTTTAACTGGAACAAAGTCAATGTCAAGCTGCACTATATGCCAAAAGACATCAAATCAGTTAAGCCAACCCCCACCAGAAGACGATAGTTTTAAGGAAGCCTACGAATTTGGAATGTCCCCTCTTCATGCTAGAATACGTTTTATGGAGCATATTCTTAAATTGGGTTATGATTTGGAATTTGGTCCGTTAGGCGAAACAGTGAGAAAAAACAAAGAAATTTAAGAAAAAAGAAAGCAAAAAAAAACAAATTCAACAAAAATATCTACAGCTAGGCCTCGTAATCGACCAATCAAAACAAGGGGAAGGAAACACAAATGATGGAAATACTGCAAGGAGATTATTTTCCGATACGGAAACTGCAGTATCTATCACAGTTGTAGATCATGAATTAATAAGACGATTCAAAATCATATTACAAGTTGTAGCATGCAGCAGAAAGATAAATGCAAAAAAAAATTGGAGAGTATGCCAATAAAACAGCTATACTTTATAATGAAAAATGCTCTTGGAGATATATGCCATACACAGTTCATAAAATTTTGTACCATGGGGAACAAATAATTCAAAACAATATGCTACCAATAGGAGATCTATCTGAAGAAGCGCAAGAAAAAAGGACAGATTCTTTCGCGAGCACAACACAAGGAAAATGTCCAGATGGTGTACTAATGAAGACCTTATCACTATTTTGTTGTGCACTTCAGATCCATATATGTCCAACATTCGTCAAAAATGGAAAACTACCTCTATTGAATTAGACGAAGAAGCTAAACAACTTCTAGAAGATGAAAATCAAGGCTATTTAGAAGAAATTTTTACTAAAATTGGTTGATTTAAAGTACTTTTTCATTACACTAACAATGAGTTACACTTTTTTTTATATAGTTAAAAAATTTTCTTGATTTAAAAATTTATATATTTTGTAAATTTACAATAAAAATTGTTATATTTCATAAATTTACCATAAAAATTGATATAGAAATATTTAAAAAGACAATAAAAAAAAATTTAACGAAAGCAAAAACATACGAGTTGTTCATTTAAACTTCTCTATCTTGAACCAATATAAGGTAACTTTTACGTTCGCTCCTTAATAAATTATATTTTAACTCGGGATCTTTCAAAAAAAAAAAAAAAAAAACTAACTTTGGCCCTTGTGCACATTAGGACTAAAAAGTTTACGGGGGCCAAAGTTTGGCATTTTCTGAAAAAATTAACTTAAAAAATTGTTAAAAAGTATTAGTTGTAAAATTAACTGAAAAAATAAGACATTATATTAAAAAAAACTTTTTTAACACTTCACTTTTGTACTAAAATTCAATTACAAATGAAAATGTATTTTAAACCCTCCGTAACTTTTTTATTTTCGGTCGAGAATTACGTTTTATAGCAAAACTTAAAGGCTAAAGTCTCACCTACCAAACAAAAAAAAAAACCGTATATCAAAATTCCAATCCAATCAAAAGTTATAGATTTTTGACCGCCTTCTCGTCAAATGGTCCACTGTGCATAGGTAGTTTCTTTCCAATCTGCCAAAAGAAGAGTTCCGGCGTAAAGACTTTGACTACTTTTTCACTCATCGGTCTCCCAGCTTTATCTTTTGCAAGTAAACAATGCAGTTTTTAAGCACTCACAACTGCCGTATTTAAAGTAGTGCACCACAAAGGACAATATCATTTCATTCCACATATATTGACTCAGTAGTTCTCGATTGCATTGTCGTGCCCTTCTTGTAATTGTGTAACATGGATGGCTCACCATGCAAGTTCTTTTTTGAAGTTGATGCTTTTTTCCAACGTTGGACATTGTGTAAAGGTAACAATTGATCAAAATTTGGAACGAACGGTTCCCGAAGCACAAATCCCTTTATCAGCCAACAAACTAAGCAAGTGGTATGATGTAAATAAGCTGTCAAAATAAACTTCAGGTCGCACTGGATATTCAACATTCGAAAGCAAACGCCTAACCACATTAGCTCTAAATCCAACAACATTGTTGTATTGATCAGCTGATCCACAGTATGGTATAAAAGAATACAGATAACCTGTAAACAAAGAAAGGAAAATATTTATCAACATCAGATTATTTCAAGAAGATCAGAGATTTATTACCTGGAGAAGAACACAGACACCATAATTTATAACCAAATCGAATTGATTTGCCTCTAATGCACATCTTACAACTGTGCCTCCCAAAATATAGAACAGCTTGTTCATCTATGGACAACATTTCGTCCCAAACACCAAATTGAAGAAATTTTCGATTTATAATATCGAATAAAGGGCGAAGCTAAAAGAACAATGTAAATATAATCCATAACATATCGATTTACAGAAATGTTTTTGCGTGTTGTTTTATTTGCTATTATTAATACATACATTATCCATTTTATCAGCAAACCTTAAAGGGGGACAGTTTATAGTGTTTAAATTTAACCTTAATTTACAGGTTTGAGAACTTATATCAAGTTATATAATATTTTAATAAAAGATATTTGAAATATGAAAACACCAAAAAGATGTAGCCTAAAAGTTGAAAAATTATTAATTATGTTAGTTTTTATGTATTGTCGATCCTGTGTTGTAATAATAATTAGTTATTTATAGTTCGGTTCGAGATCATGTATACATTCTCTAATACTAGAAAAGATAATACTTTATGCAATGTAAGAGAAATTTGGAAAAAATTGAAGACAGCGCTAGATGGAGTAGCTACTTTCGAACAAAGCGACTTGTTCATCTTCAGCATCGTTCTGCCTATTGCTTCAACTCATGCTTAATCAACTATTTAACTCAACATTATTAATTATTATTTTCTTGAATTCCACTGAAATAAGAACGCTGCCCTCGCCAAATTAAGAACAGGATACCTACACACATATCACATTTATTTTGTTAATAAGGACTTAAAGTCCAATCAGTGATTCGCACAATTTCTTGAACAAAATTTTTGAAAATCTAAAATTGGAGATTTTGAAATAGTGCTAAAAAAAATTCGTATCGTTTTGACATTTATTAAGAACGGCATATCAATAGAAGAGATGCAAAATACTTTACATAAGATCATTTTGGGATCAAGAGGATGCCAAAATGTTATTATTGTAAATTATTTCAATGTATTTAAAAATGTGAGCTCGATTTTTTTAATCAAGTGGTCTGCGGCGCATTTATTGCCTGGGGAACTTGATATAACTTGGCTGTTTTTCAACCGATAATATATTTTTGATAATTTCTACATATGAATGCATATTTGAAATTTGAACTCAATGCGCGTCCAGAAAGCATTGTCCGATTTGCCTCAAATTTTGCGTACCATAGTTTTAGATCCAGTGTCACAACAATCCGACCCGCACTTCTTGAACTTCTAAAAAAAATGACTGTCAGCCTAATGTATATAGATTAGTTGGACCTAAGGGCCCTCCGCTAAACTCATGTTATAGGGTATCGTATAGCCTGTTTGGACCGACTATAATTATCGTACTTATTCTATAATGTGGTAGGGTAGCAGCAATGCAAAAAACTTGATGTTTGCATACGCATTGATTGCAAATTGTTTAAATACATATAAAAACAAGAGAACGGATTTTTTTAACTGTTTTTAATTTAAACAGAGCGAGTGAGTGATTAATTGAGTGTGGCTGTGTGTGTCGATGATGATGAATTTTGATTGAGAAATAACAAAGTACTAAAATATAAAAATGCTAAAGTGCAAAAATATTTAAATCGCCGCGTTTGGTTTTTTTTAAAGTATGTAATTATTGCAGATTTCTTATTGAATTGAAGTAAGAGGTCTACGTACCCGTATTTTGCTCATCCCATTTCTCTTTAATGAAGTTCGATCCAATTTTACAACGACTGAATCTGAACCGATAGATTGGATTAGATTAGATTAGATTAGATTAGATTAGATTAGATTAGATTAGATTAGATTAGATTAGATTAGATTAGATTAGATTAGATTAGATTAGATTAGATTAGATTAGATTAGATTAGATTAGATTAGATTAGATTAGATTAGATTAGATTAGATTAGATTAGATTAGATTAGATTAGATTAGATTAGATTAGATTAGATTAGATTAGATTAGATTAGATTAGATTAGATTAGATTAGATTAGATTAGATTAGATTAGATTAGATTAGATTAGATTAGATTAGATTAGATTAGATTAGATTAGATTAGATTAGATTAGATTAGATTAGATTAGATTAGATTAGATTAGATTAGATTAGATTAGATTAGATTAGATTAGATTAGATTAGATTAGATTAGATTAGATTAGATTAGATTAGATTAGATTAGATTAGATTAGATTAGATTAGATTAGATTAGATTAGATTAGATTAGATTAGATTAGATTAGATTAGATTAGATTAGATTAGATTAGATTAGATTAGATTAGATTAGATTAGATTAGATTAGATTAGATTAGATTAGATTAGATTAGATTAGATTAGATTAGATTAGATTAGATTAGATTAGATTAGATTAGATTAGATTAGATTAGATTAGATTAGATTAGATTAGATTAGATTAGATTAGATTAGATTAGATTAGATTAGATTAGATTAGATTAGATTAGATTAGATTAGATTAGATTAGATTAGATTAGATTAGATTAGATTAGATTAGATTAGATTAGATTAGATTAGATTAGATTAGATTAGATTAGATTAGATTAGATTAGATTAGATTAGATTAGATTAGATTAGATTAGATTAGATTAGATTAGATTAGATTAGATTAGATTAGATTAGATTAGATTAGATTAGATTAGATTAGATTAGATTAGATTAGATTAGATTAGATTAGATTAGATTAGATTAGATTAGATTAGATTAGATTAGATTAGATTAGATTAGATTAGATTAGATTAGATTAGATTAGATTAGATTAGATTAGATTAGATTAGATTAGATTAGATTAGATTAGATTAGATTAGATTAGATTAGATTAGATTAGATTAGATTAGATTAGATTAGATTAGATTAGATTAGATTAGATTAGATTAGATTAGATTAGATTAGATTAGATTAGATTAGATTAGATTAGATTAGATTAGATTAGATTAGATTAGATTAGATTAGATTAGATTAGATTAGATTAGATTAGATTAGATTAGATTAGATTAGATTAGATTAGATTAGATTAGATTAGATTAGATTAGATTAGATTAGATTAGATTAGATTAGATTAGATTAGATTAGATTAGATTAGATTAGATTAGATTAGATTAGATTAGATTAGATTAGATTAGATTAGATTAGATTAGATTAGATTAGATTAGATTAGATTAGATTAGATTAGATTAGATTAGATTAGATTAGATTAGATTAGATTAGATTAGATTAGATTAGATTAGATTAGATTAGATTAGATTAGATTAGATTAGATTAGATTAGATTAGATTAGATTAGATTAGATTAGATTAGATTAGATTAGATTAGATTAGATTAGATTAGATTAGATTAGATTAGATTAGATTAGATTAGATTAGATTAGATTAGATTAGATTAGATTAGATTAGATTAGATTAGATTAGATTAGATTAGATTAGATTAGATTAGATTAGATTAGATTAGATTAGATTAGATTAGATTAGATTAGATTAGATTAGATTAGATTAGATTAGATTAGATTAGATTAGATTAGATTAGATTAGATTAGATTAGATTAGATTAGATTAGATTAGATTAGATTAGATTAGATTAGATTAGATTAGATTAGATTAGATTAGATTAGATTAGATTAGATTAGATTAGATTAGATTAGATTAGATTAGATTAGATTAGATTAGATTAGATTAGATTAGATTAGATTAGATTAGATTAGATTAGATTAGATTAGATTAGATTAGATTAGATTAGATTAGATTAGATTAGATTAGATTAGATTAGATTAGATTAGATTAGATTAGATTAGATTAGATTAGATTAGATTAGATTAGATTAGATTAGATTAGATTAGATTAGATTAGATTAGATTAGATTAGATTAGATTAGATTAGATTAGATTAGATTAGATTAGATTAGATTAGATTAGATTAGATTAGATTAGATTAGATTAGATTAGATTAGATTAGATTAGATTAGATTAGATTAGATTAGATTAGATTAGATTAGATTAGATTAGATTAGATTAGATTAGATTAGATTAGATTAGATTAGATTAGATTAGATTAGATTAGATTAGATTAGATTAGATTAGATTAGATTAGATTAGATTAGATTAGATTAGATTAGATTAGATTAGATTAGATTAGATTAGATTAGATTAGATTAGATTAGATTAGATTAGATTAGATTAGATTAGATTAGATTAGATTAGATTAGATTAGATTAGATTAGATTAGATTAGATTAGATTAGATTAGATTAGATTAGATTAGATTAGATTAGATTAGATTAGATTAGATTAGATTAGATTAGATTAGATTAGATTAGATTAGATTAGATTAGATTAGATTAGATTAGATTAGATTAGATTAGATTAGATTAGATTAGATTAGATTAGATTAGATTAGATTAGATTAGATTAGATTAGATTAGATTAGATTAGATTAGATTAGATTAGATTAGATTAGATTAGATTAGATTAGATTAGATTAGATTAGATTAGATTAGATTAGATTAGATTAGATTAGATTAGATTAGATTAGATTAGATTAGATTAGATTAGATTAGATTAGATTAGATTAGATTAGATTAGATTAGATTAGATTAGATTAGATTAGATTAGATTAGATTAGATTAGATTAGATTAGATTAGATTAGATTAGATTAGATTAGATTAGATTAGATTAGATTAGATTAGATTAGATTAGATTAGATTAGATTAGATTAGATTAGATTAGATTAGATTAGATTAGATTAGATTAGATTAGATTAGATTAGATTAGATTAGATTAGATTAGATTAGATTAGATTAGATTAGATTAGATTAGATTAGATTAGATTAGATTAGATTAGATTAGATTAGATTAGATTAGATTAGATTAGATTAGATTAGATTAGATTAGATTAGATTAGATTAGATTAGATTAGATTAGATTAGATTAGATTAGATTAGATTAGATTAGATTAGATTAGATTAGATTAGATTAGATTAGATTAGATTAGATTAGATTAGATTAGATTAGATTAGATTAGATTAGATTAGATTAGATTAGATTAGATTAGATTAGATTAGATTAGATTAGATTAGATTAGATTAGATTAGATTAGATTAGATTAGATTAGATTAGATTAGATTAGATTAGATTAGATTAGATTAGATTAGATTAGATTAGATTAGATTAGATTAGATTAGATTAGATTAGATTAGATTAGATTAGATTAGATTAGATTAGATTAGATTAGATTAGATTAGATTAGATTAGATTAGATTAGATTAGATTAGATTAGATTAGATTAGATTAGATTAGATTAGATTAGATTAGATTAGATTAGATTAGATTAGATTAGATTAGATTAGATTAGATTAGATTAGATTAGATTAGATTAGATTAGATTAGATTAGATTAGATTAGATTAGATTAGATTAGATTAGATTAGATTAGATTAGATTAGATTAGATTAGATTAGATTAGATTAGATTAGATTAGATTAGATTAGATTAGATTAGATTAGATTAGATTAGATTAGATTAGATTAGATTAGATTAGATTAGATTAGATTAGATTAGATTAGATTAGATTAGATTAGATTAGATTAGATTAGATTAGATTAGATTAGATTAGATTAGATTAGATTAGATTAGATTAGATTAGATTAGATTAGATTAGATTAGATTAGATTAGATTAGATTAGATTAGATTAGATTAGATTAGATTAGATTAGATTAGATTAGATTAGATTAGATTAGATTAGATTAGATTAGATTAGATTAGATTAGATTAGATTAGATTAGATTAGATTAGATTAGATTAGATTAGATTAGATTAGATTAGATTAGATTAGATTAGATTAGATTAGATTAGATTAGATTAGATTAGATTAGATTAGATTAGATTAGATTAGATTAGATTAGATTAGATTAGATTAGATTAGATTAGATTAGATTAGATTAGATTAGATTAGATTAGATTAGATTAGATTAGATTAGATTAGATTAGATTAGATTAGATTAGATTAGATTAGATTAGATTAGATTAGATTAGATTAGATTAGATTAGATTAGATTAGATTAGATTAGATTAGATTAGATTAGATTAGATTAGATTAGATTAGATTAGATTAGATTAGATTAGATTAGATTAGATTAGATTAGATTAGATTAGATTAGATTAGATTAGATTAGATTAGATTAGATTAGATTAGATTAGATTAGATTAGATTAGATTAGATTAGATTAGATTAGATTAGATTAGATTAGATTAGATTAGATTAGATTAGATTAGATTAGATTAGATTAGATTAGATTAGATTAGATTAGATTAGATTAGATTAGATTAGATTAGATTAGATTAGATTAGATTAGATTAGATTAGATTAGATTAGATTAGATTAGATTAGATTAGATTAGATTAGATTAGATTAGATTAGATTAGATTAGATTAGATTAGATTAGATTAGATTAGATTAGATTAGATTAGATTAGATTAGATTAGATTAGATTAGATTAGATTAGATTAGATTAGATTAGATTAGATTAGATTAGATTAGATTAGATTAGATTAGATTAGATTAGATTAGATTAGATTAGATTAGATTAGATTAGATTAGATTAGATTAGATTAGATTAGATTAGATTAGATTAGATTAGATTAGATTAGATTAGATTAGATTAGATTAGATTAGATTAGATTAGATTAGATTAGATTAGATTAGATTAGATTAGATTAGATTAGATTAGATTAGATTAGATTAGATTAGATTAGATTAGATTAGATTAGATTAGATTAGATTAGATTAGATTAGATTAGATTAGATTAGATTAGATTAGATTAGATTAGATTAGATTAGATTAGATTAGATTAGATTAGATTAGATTAGATTAGATTAGATTAGATTAGATTAGATTAGATTAGATTAGATTAGATTAGATTAGATTAGATTAGATTAGATTAGATTAGATTAGATTAGATTAGATTAGATTAGATTAGATTAGATTAGATTAGATTAGATTAGATTAGATTAGATTAGATTAGATTAGATTAGATTAGATTAGATTAGATTAGATTAGATTAGATTAGATTAGATTAGATTAGATTAGATTAGATTAGATTAGATTAGATTAGATTAGATTAGATTAGATTAGATTAGATTAGATTAGATTAGATTAGATTAGATTAGATTAGATTAGATTAGATTAGATTAGATTAGATTAGATTAGATTAGATTAGATTAGATTAGATTAGATTAGATTAGATTAGATTAGATTAGATTAGATTAGATTAGATTAGATTAGATTAGATTAGATTAGATTAGATTAGATTAGATTAGATTAGATTAGATTAGATTAGATTAGATTAGATTAGATTAGATTAGATTAGATTAGATTAGATTAGATTAGATTAGATTAGATTAGATTAGATTAGATTAGATTAGATTAGATTAGATTAGATTAGATTAGATTAGATTAGATTAGATTAGATTAGATTAGATTAGATTAGATTAGATTAGATTAGATTAGATTAGATTAGATTAGATTAGATTAGATTAGATTAGATTAGATTAGATTAGATTAGATTAGATTAGATTAGATTAGATTAGATTAGATTAGATTAGATTAGATTAGATTAGATTAGATTAGATTAGATTAGATTAGATTAGATTAGATTAGATTAGATTAGATTAGATTAGATTAGATTAGATTAGATTAGATTAGATTAGATTAGATTAGATTAGATTAGATTAGATTAGATTAGATTAGATTAGATTAGATTAGATTAGATTAGATTAGATTAGATTAGATTAGATTAGATTAGATTAGATTAGATTAGATTAGATTAGATTAGATTAGATTAGATTAGATTAGATTAGATTAGATTAGATTAGATTAGATTAGATTAGATTAGATTAGATTAGATTAGATTAGATTAGATTAGATTAGATTAGATTAGATTAGATTAGATTAGATTAGATTAGATTAGATTAGATTAGATTAGATTAGATTAGATTAGATTAGATTAGATTAGATTAGATTAGATTAGATTAGATTAGATTAGATTAGATTAGATTAGATTAGATTAGATTAGATTAGATTAGATTAGATTAGATTAGATTAGATTAGATTAGATTAGATTAGATTAGATTAGATTAGATTAGATTAGATTAGATTAGATTAGATTAGATTAGATTAGATTAGATTAGATTAGATTAGATTAGATTAGATTAGATTAGATTAGATTAGATTAGATTAGATTAGATTAGATTAGATTAGATTAGATTAGATTAGATTAGATTAGATTAGATTAGATTAGATTAGATTAGATTAGATTAGATTAGATTAGATTAGATTAGATTAGATTAGATTAGATTAGATTAGATTAGATTAGATTAGATTAGATTAGATTAGATTAGATTAGATTAGATTAGATTAGATTAGATTAGATTAGATTAGATTAGATTAGATTAGATTAGATTAGATTAGATTAGATTAGATTAGATTAGATTAGATTAGATTAGATTAGATTAGATTAGATTAGATTAGATTAGATTAGATTAGATTAGATTAGATTAGATTAGATTAGATTAGATTAGATTAGATTAGATTAGATTAGATTAGATTAGATTAGATTAGATTAGATTAGATTAGATTAGATTAGATTAGATTAGATTAGATTAGATTAGATTAGATTAGATTAGATTAGATTAGATTAGATTAGATTAGATTAGATTAGATTAGATTAGATTAGATTAGATTAGATTAGATTAGATTAGATTAGATTAGATTAGATTAGATTAGATTAGATTAGATTAGATTAGATTAGATTAGATTAGATTAGATTAGATTAGATTAGATTAGATTAGATTAGATTAGATTAGATTAGATTAGATTAGATTAGATTAGATTAGATTAGATTAGATTAGATTAGATTAGATTAGATTAGATTAGATTAGATTAGATTAGATTAGATTAGATTAGATTAGATTAGATTAGATTAGATTAGATTAGATTAGATTAGATTAGATTAGATTAGATTAGATTAGATTAGATTAGATTAGATTAGATTAGATTAGATTAGATTAGATTAGATTAGATTAGATTAGATTAGATTAGATTAGATTAGATTAGATTAGATTAGATTAGATTAGATTAGATTAGATTAGATTAGATTAGATTAGATTAGATTAGATTAGATTAGATTAGATTAGATTAGATTAGATTAGATTAGATTAGATTAGATTAGATTAGATTAGATTAGATTAGATTAGATTAGATTAGATTAGATTAGATTAGATTAGATTAGATTAGATTAGATTAGATTAGATTAGATTAGATTAGATTAGATTAGATTAGATTAGATTAGATTAGATTAGATTAGATTAGATTAGATTAGATTAGATTAGATTAGATTAGATTAGATTAGATTAGATTAGATTAGATTAGATTAGATTAGATTAGATTAGATTAGATTAGATTAGATTAGATTAGATTAGATTAGATTAGATTAGATTAGATTAGATTAGATTAGATTAGATTAGATTAGATTAGATTAGATTAGATTAGATTAGATTAGATTAGATTAGATTAGATTAGATTAGATTAGATTAGATTAGATTAGATTAGATTAGATTAGATTAGATTAGATTAGATTAGATTAGATTAGATTAGATTAGATTAGATTAGATTAGATTAGATTAGATTAGATTAGATTAGATTAGATTAGATTAGATTAGATTAGATTAGATTAGATTAGATTAGATTAGATTAGATTAGATTAGATTAGATTAGATTAGATTAGATTAGATTAGATTAGATTAGATTAGATTAGATTAGATTAGATTAGATTAGATTAGATTAGATTAGATTAGATTAGATTAGATTAGATTAGGTTAGATTAGATTAGATTAGATTAGATAAGATTAGATTAGATTAGATTAGATTAGATTGGATTAGATTAGATCAGATTAGATTAGATTAGATTAGATTAGAATAGAGATTAGATTAGATTAGATTGCCGATCATCAGCAGTCTATAGTCCTTCCTCGACAGCGATGCTATAGAGTTTGCCGCCTATGTCTTGTAAGTTGTTCGCATAATTCTAAACTTAATTTTCGACGTGCTGGGTTCAAAGAGACTTTCTCATATTACATTCGAATCTCCCCTCTATACAAATTGAGATCAAAGTTAAAGAAACCAATTAAATATTCGTAAGGAATTTTATTTGTTTTTATATGTTGAAGCATTACTATGGTACCTTTTATGCTTATGTTTTCGCACAACTCTTTATTTATTTATTTTTTATTTTTTTTTTCTTTTTGAAAATACCGAGCTCAAGAATTTGTAAGTTTATTTCGAGGAAAAATATTCATGTGTTTGTTTCTGTGAGCATTTAAGCCGAATGAATTCTTCTGTTGAAAAAATAAAAATAAAAATCATCAACAACAATCAATCAGTCAGCTGGAGTTAAAACACTGCTACTACAAGTATATAAGTATATTTGCAAATAGGTGTATGTGTGAGTGTAAGAGTATTTGTTGCTCTGTTTGTTTGGTTGTTATCATTACGAAAATCTGGGCTACAGAGTGTTTCATTGTTGGTAAGTATGTGGTATGTGGCAGGAATGAGAATATGCATCAATGCTATTTTCAATGGATATTTTTTTTGTTTGTTTTTTGTACAAACGTATAAAAGTCAAAATATTTCAATTCAATCAAAAATTGAAATGACGAAAAAATTTTAACAGTGAAATGCAAAAAAAATTAAATAAAAATGAAACGAATCACATCAAAGTGTTGTTCAATATATTGAAATCAATTAGAGAGTGTGGTATTTTTAAAATAAGCCGCAATTTTTTTTGTTGATCGAAAAAATCGCATTGAATTTTGTTATTTTTTTGTCTTATTTCATTGCAGACAAAGTGTCAATGGTGAAATAAAAAATCAAAAAAAGAAAAAATAAAAGGATAAAAGGAAAACATAAAAGGATTTAATTGATTTTTATGTACGAAATATCTAACGATAACATTTATTTGACTTATGGTCAAATCTTATTCGTTTGGAAAGTTTTATTAAATATACACAATGGACATTTTAAGTACAAAACTGCATTGTTATATGTGTGTCATTGTCAAAATTCGTATTGGATTATCGGTTCATATTTTTTTTAAACAAATTTCGTCATCATTTGAACGAATAATAAGCAACTTAAAATAATGGAAATAAACTCCACTATCTTTACACTGCATTCACATACATATGTTGCATGTAGCCATTGTCATGTATTTAGTAGCATAATGAATGTTTGTATGTATGTGATATTCGTATGACCAATAGGAACCAATACCAGTGACCAATAAATCTGACCTAACTCATTTAATAAATAATTTAATATAATTTAATAAATCATGAAATGAGTTTCAGAAAAAATCAATTGAATTTTAGAAAACAATGGCTGGACCCGGTCCACGTGGCTGGCCCTAAGGAAATATCTGTTTTTTATATTTCATCTAAAGCAGGTAAAGCACGAACTCCCCCGAAAGTTTTAACAGGAATATTAAATTTTGATTTTGTCACGCCCATCCGCCCACCGAAAGAAATAAAAATCAGACTTCACAGTTTCTCCCGCCAGTCTATTCAGAAGATTCAATGAAGACTTTATTAAGATTGGTCCCGCCATTTTGGAGTCATACGGAACATACATACATACATCCATTTTTATATATTTGTGGTCACAAGCGATAACCGCCTAAGTCGACTTAAGAACGATTTGTGTTATGTATGCTATCATATTTTACTAACAATGCTTTACATTTACGTGAAAACATATTGACCTAAGTTGTAATGAAGCCCCATTGCATTTATATCGAAAGTTATTTTTCTCGAAAGCATGATTTTCGACTTAGGCAGTTAATGCTTGTGACCACAGATATATAGATAGGTAAATATATAGACTAATTGAGTTTCAATGACTTTAAGTAACTCATTTAAGTTATAAGAGATTGATTTGGAATTTGTATAGAGAAATACTTTAGCTTTAGGATTATTTATATTTCTATTGGGTCTGTTGTATGTTGTTCATTTGTTCAACAATTGCAGTAAGTGTTCACTGAACCAAAATGCAATATATCAAATCTGTACAGAAATTTGTTAAATTTTTTTTCATTGTTTTTTAGTTTTTTTTTTCTCAATTGGTTATTTTGTATTGTCTGCTGTTCATGATGATGTTTGATGATTGTATAATCGAGATTGTGTTACTTTTTTGTGAATTTGATGGTATGTTTTTATTACAAACAAAAATCGCTGTTCTAATTGAAAAAATATTTAAAAAACAAATATTTACAAATATTTAATTAGTAGTTTTGGTCTTAGATGGGATAAACATATGTAAGCAAAATAAATTTAGGTATAGAATGGGCAGAGTTTTAAACGTATTAATTAAAAACCAATAGAGTTCTTCTGAAATTAATTTTAAGGGAAAATTCTAAATTCAGTTTTTAATTTCCCACCTTTTATAAAGTTTTCTTAAACCAAGTTATTTTTCTCACCATCATCCTACTTTATTTCTGTCGTTCATTCCAAGTCTCGTGTTTTCTTTGTTTTGTGGTTTTTTAACTTATTGACTTGTTAAATCAATTGACAGCTAATAAATGTGTCAAAATGCATGTCATACGCACATAAACAATTTAATCTTACATCAAAAAGGGGAGAGTTGACTAAATAAGGCTACCCACAATATTTGAACCTTAACCAGCACATAAAATATAACCGACCATCCCACACATACACAAATAAATGGTTGAGAAAAAAAAACCATCTACTTACACTTAAGAAAACAAAAATGTTATTATATATGAGGGGGACAGGGGACGTACCAAAAGCCATATGTACTGAAAACAATATTATCTGTTTATTTACACAAGAAAACCCAAACAATATTTATTCTTTGATCCCCAATAGATTAGAAAGAAAAACAAGGGTGTTTTTTCAGGTTCTTATACCCTATACCACCATGTGGTTTGGTTATAGTGACTTTGTTCTGCTGTTTGTAACTACCAAAAATATTTGACCTAGATCCATCTTTCATTATACCGATCGACTCAGAATCACTTTCTGTGTCGATTTAGCGATGTCCGTCCGTCCGTCTGTCAGTCTATGTGTCCATGTAAACCTTGTAATCAAACTTCAGATCGCAAATATGTTTATATTTTGATGAAATTTGGTGCATAAGCCTTTATCGCCCATAGGATGAATGCTATTGAAATTGTTGAGAATCGGTCCATGTTCCGATCTAGTCCCCATACAAGCGAGCCCAAATTATCATAGATCTCAGTCAAATTGGGTTTGTATGTGTTTATTACATCCATTAATGACTAGTCTAAAAATAATACCTATAGGACAACCCTTAGTCATAGGCCCCATATAGAGCCGATTCCCGATCTTTACTTAAATCTATCAAAAAAAAAAAAAAAAAAAAAACAAAAAATGTACAGATTTTTCTCAAATTTCGTTTGTATATATTTTTTGAAAATATAAGTGACTCTACCAAATGTGATCAAGATCGGTCCATTTTTCGATCTAGTCCCCATATAAATATGCACCCGATATGAACTTTTTCATATCTGCAGCCAAAAAAATTAATAAAAATGCCACTCAAAGTCGGACCTAAGAAATAGGGTCCCTAAACGCATGGTATATGGTATCGTATAGTCGGTCTAGACCGACTATAATTTTCTGACTTGTTTTTTTGTGCTTTAATGCCCATTTTCTTATAGATTATAACCGACATAACAGTTTATACAACCAATTCGATTTCCATCAAACTGGCAAACAGTTACTAATTCCAGTTCTTGTATTTTTTCATAGGGTTTTTATTTTTCATCATTTCGAAAATATTAAAAGTATTGTATGCAGAGACGTGTCAAATCACGGAATATCCATTCTAAATTAGAGTTAAGTTCATAACAAAAAACGTATTAGAAAAACAAAATGTCTCACTCAATATTAAAATTAATGGATTCATAAAAATGCAGTTCAATTCTTACAGAGGCCTCTCGTATTTATACAAAGCAAATAGTTTATTGAGATAACACCTTATCAATATATGTATATAAAATTCATTTTCTGTTTGTTTGTTTGTTTGACCGCTATAGAAATTTGTAGTTTTCAACGAATTTCTCTGAAGTTTGGTACACACGATATCTGTACCCCAGGAAAGGTCGGCATATATTTCTTATCGGCCACGACTTCTTTTATGCCCACATTTTGTATACAATTCGTTTTCTATTTTTGGTATATTTGTTCGCTATACAACTTTTTATTGGTAAACGGATTTCTCTGAAATTTGGCTTATACAATCTCTGAACTCCAGAGAAGGTCACTGCATAGTTCTTACCGGCCACGCCTGCTTTTACGCCCACTTCTATACATAAAAAATGTATTTTCTGTTTGTTTGTTTGACCGCTATACAAATTATTATTTGTTAACCGATTTCTCTAAGATTTGGTACACATGATCTCTGTACCCTAGGAAAGGTCGTCATATGCTTCCCACCGGCCGCGCCTACTTTTACGGCCACTTTTTATATACAATTCATTTTGTGTTTTGTGGTATATTTTTTCTCAATAAAAATTTTTATTTGTCGACGGCTTCCTCTGAAATTTGGTACACACGATTCCTATACTCCAGAGAAGGTCACCGTATACATCTTATCGGCCACGCCTACTTTCACGCCCACTTTCTATATGCAATTCATTTTCTGTTTTTTTGTATGTGTGTTCGCTACACAAATTTTAACTTTTCAACGGATTTCTCTGAAATTTAGTACACACGATCTCTATGCTCCAGAGAAGGTCACCATATAAATGGTTTTTCAACAGGGACGCTACAAAAGTAGAAATACAGGGACAGCAAACGACGCCATATTTCTTGTCGCTCTTTTGACATTTCTCTTCAGTAAGGTTTGCCATTTCATGATGGAAAGTTATACGAGCCAACAACGAGTCGAAATTATTAAAATTTACTACCGAAATTCGGAGTCAGTGGCCTCAACGTTAAGAGCGCTACGTCCAATTTATGATCGTCATAATCGTACTAGCAGATCAACAATTGAGCGTCTAGTGGAAAAATTTGAATCCACAGGCACAGTGCAAAATGTTCCCGTGCCAGTGAGATAAAGCAGTGCCCGTAGTGTCGAGAATATTGCTGCCGCTGAGGCTTCAGTTGAAGAAAGCCCAAATGTGTCTCCCACACGTCGTTCTCAAGCATTGGGTATCTCTGTGACGTCGTTGTGGCGAATTTTGCGAAAAGATCTTGGCCTACATCTTTACAAGATCAAATTGACGCAAGAACTGAAGCCGCTTGACCACCAGAAGCGTCGTATGTTCGTGAATTGGGCTGAGCAACAACTTGAAAATGATTCGGATTTTCATCGAAAAATCATCTTCAGCGATGAGGCTCATTTCTGGCTGAATGGCTTCGTCACTAAACAAAATATGGGTTATTGGTCAGATAGCAGTCCTCACGTACTCCATGAGTCATCATTGCATCCCGAAAAAATTACGGTTTGGTGCGGTTTATGGGCCGGCGACGTCATTGGGCCGTACTTCTTCCGTGATGATCAAGGCCGGCACGTTACTGTGAATGGGAATCGCTACCGTTCAATGATAACCGAATATTTTTGGCCCCAATTGGATGATATGGACATGGAGGACATTTGGTTCCAACGGCACCACAAGCCACACAGCGAATGTCGCAATCAATTTATTGGAAACCAAATTTGGAGAACGTGTTATCTCACGATTGGCCGCCTCGGTCGTGCGATTTGACGCCGTTGGACTATTTCCTGTGGGGCTACGTACGTACTTCGTACGAATATCGAACGTGAAATTGCAGCAGTATCGGCCGATTTATACTTGAAAACCGTCGAAAATTGGATTCACCGTCTGGACTTCTGCAAGCGTGCCCGTGGTGGCCATGCAAAAGAGATCGATTTCCATACATAATGGCATCGAACGTACTTTCACAGGAATAAAGAATTTCATTGATATCCAAAACCGTTTTTGTTTTATTTAAAAAAATTTGTAGCGCTCTTATTGAAAACCCCTTTACGTCTTATCGGCCACGCCTACTTTTACGCCCACTTTTTAGATACAATTAATTTTCTGCTTTTTTGTATATTTGTTCCCTACACAAATTTTAACTTTTCAACGGATTGCTCTGAAATTTGATACACACGATTTATACCCCAGAGACTGTCTTACCGGCCACGCCTATTTTTACGCCCACATTTTTTAAATTTTTTACGGGTTCACTAGAATTTTCTGCACATTATTCTCATATCCCAGGCAAGGTCATCATATATTTTAATCGGCCACGCCCACTTTTTTAAATTTCTATATACGCTTTTAGTGTTTATTAACATATTTTAATTTTTCAATGGACTTCCCTAAAACTTTGTGCATAAATCTCTTTACTTACTACTCTTGAGTTTACAACATTATGAAACAAATATTGTAAATCAACATATTACAAATATTCTCGTCTTGCCTTTTTTTACTATATGATTTGTAACATCCCAAAATTAGTGCAGATTTATTTCGAGGGTGAACAGATACAGTTTGACTACCATTGCAAGATTACTCCGATGAGGTTATTTCGTACAAATATTTCCATCTCGCCTTTTTAACTACATTGGAAGACAAAATGGTGGAAAAATAACTATTTGCAATTGTGCCTTGCACATGAAAGCATAGCATATAGGCCGTACTACCTTAAATGCAAAAGGGCTTAGACTAAACAGAACTCTAGAGAACCCGATCAGACCCAAATTCGAATCGAGTCTCAACGAGTTAGACAACCTGAGTCGATAAATGCTGAAACATCTGAGCAAACTCAATAACGTCTTGAAGCCCAAAAATCAAGACAAGCTTTATTAAGAGAAGCGAAAATGCCTGAATCAACTCAAGTGTGTCTAGAAATCCAGCAGGCAATCTCTTACGTTAGCAGGTATCAACTTAGAATCTCCATGTTTTTCTCACAGACAATTATATGTCGCCTGGTCCAGAGTTGGGAGCCAGCACAATCTTTTCATAAATGCACCGAAAGGAAAGACCAGAAAACACCAAAAACACTTTCTGAGTCGACTAAACGATGTCCGTCCGTCCGTCTGAGTGTTTTGAATACAAAAGTTGGTCGTACCAGTGCAACGCGGTGTATTTTTTTGCGTGTCGGTAGAGTTGTCAGGAGTTGTTATATACTTATAAAAAAGGTACAAACGTTACCAAGACTGGTTAATAAAGGAACTTATTTTTGAGAGTGCATCTACAACTGCCAACGAAAGTGGAAAAAAGGGTCGACCAGCAAAACCAATTGACGGATGTAGTGAAAAATCTCGAAGGCGCAAGCTGGAGAATATCAATGAAGAAATTTCTCAAAGAATTGTTAAGGATTCATTTTTGCACCAAATTCAACCAACCCAAAATAAAAAAAAATAAAATTGAAATAATTGAAAAAATAGTAGAAGCGAGCCCAAGGCGCACAAAGAGGTTTTTGAAAAGCATTCCTACACCAATTGAAGATAAGAAGTTTACGCCGGAAGAAGCGTTCGCCCTATTTTTGGATTTGAAATTGACCAAAAATCAATATAAGGAATTGCGGAAGCGAACCAATGAAACGAATTGTGGGATTTTTCCAGAGTATCGAGATTTAGTTTCTGCCAAAAAAGAATGCTTACCTTCACAATCTGCTATTAGTGTCACTTCAACATCAGCAGAAATAAAATTGCAAGATCTCCTTGAACATACTGCAGAACGATTGCTAAATACGCTTGATACTGATCATTTAACAAAAATTGGTAATGGCAGCATTACTCTAATTTCTAAATGGGGATGTGATGGATCCTCTGATCAGAAACAATACAAGCAATTTAATGCCGAAAATTCATCAGATGCTAATTTATTTATGGTATCTTTCGTTCCATTGCGCTTAACAAAAAGGTATAGCGTCTTAGAGCCGTCAACTAGTAGAGCAACAGAAATTGATATGTGGAAAAATTAAATTCCTTCTTCAACAAAGTATTGCAGACCAATAAAATTTGCATTCAAAAAGGAAACCAAAGATGTCATAACTGAAGAATTTCAAAAAATAAAAGATCAAATTAAGGAACTTCAACCAGTAATATTTAAATTTGATGACCAAGACATTGAAGTACATTTTAAAATGTGTCTCACAATGATTGATGGAAAAGTTGCACAAGCTTTCCCTGGAACGAAGTAAAAGTCAAGCTGCATTATATACCAAAAGTCATCAAGTCAATTAAGCCAACCCCCACCAGAAGACGATAGTTTAAAGGAAGCCTACGAATTTGGAATGTCCCCTCTTCATGCAGAAAGATAAATGCAAAAAAATTTGGAGAGTACGCCAATAAAACAGCTATACTTTATAATGAAAAATACTCTTGGAGATGTATGCCATCCACAGTTCATAAAATTTTGTACCATGGGGAACAAATAATTCAAAACAATATGCTACCAATAGGAGATTCATCTGAAGAAGCGCAAGAAAAAAGGAACAACGACTACAGATCCTTTCGCGAGCACAACACAAAGAAAATGTCCAGATGTTGTACTAATGAAGACCTTATCACTATTTTGTTGTGCACTTCAGATCCATATATGTCCAACATTCGTCAAAAATGGAAAACTACCTCTTTTGAATTAGACGAAGCAGCTAAACAACTTCTAGAAGATGAAAATCAAGGCTATTTAGAAGAAATTTTTACTAAAATTGGTTGATTTAAAGTACTTTTTCATTACACTAACAATAAGTTACACTTTTTATACCCTCCACTCCAGTGTGCAGAGGGTATATATAAGTTTGTCATTCCGTTTGTAATAATTAGAAAAAAAATTCTGGACCCCATAAAATATATATATTTGTGATCCTTATAACAAGCGAAGTTGATATAACGATGTCCGTCTGTCCGTCTGTCCGTCTGTCCGGCTGTCCGTCTGTCCGTCTGTCCGTCTGTCCGTCTGTGGAAATCACGATGACGGCTTCAATCGGATAGCTAGGGTGCTCCTTGGTATAAAAAATGATTCACTAACATCCTGAGAAGTTTGCTATTTAAAATCGTCCAAATCGGTTGATCTGGTCCCGAGAATTGAGCGAAGAATTAAAAAGTCATGAGAAAATATGATTTGAATATGTGTTCTTGTGATAACGCCCTCAATAGGGCAGATAGGGCGCTTGTTTTTAGTGAGAATGATTCACTAACATCTTGAAAAGCTTCCTGTTTTTAAATCATGACAATAGGTTTCATAGGTGCCGAGAAATCACTGAAAAGGTAAAAAAAATATGACGTTTTCCTATATTGTTTTCCTAAATTTTGTATTTTGTCATAGCTGTGCATGTTGTTTTTGTGGTCGTTGTGTTAATAATATAAAAATTCATCAATATCAATATTTTTTGGTCTAATATTTAAGTTAATTAATTAATAAAAGAAACTATATAAAATCAATATCAATATTCTGCGATTTTTATAACATCACAAAATGTTACAAATTGATACATACTACTGTTGCCAATATCAAAATACTATAAATAATATTCATATATTCTGTATATGTATATCCATAATAAGCGCATATTAAAATAAATCGGTATTTTATTTTATTTTTACAAAATTCTGAAATTTTTAGAGTTGAAAAAATAGTATGGTTTTAAGAGTTGTATTTTTAGTACATGTATAAACCCTGCATACTTGCTTTCAAAAGTAGTAGGTAGGTAGGTAAGCCATAAAATATTTATTTACCCTGTAAAAAAAATTGTTGTTTAGAGAAATACTATTTTTTGTCAGATATTAAAAAAAGATGTTAATTAAAATAAATTTTTAAACTTTGTTATTTAATGTAGGGACGGAGGCAAACGCCATTCCAAAAATTTTGTTTCAACAGTTATCCACATTAAGAATAACCGCGGAGCTCAGCTCAATCAATGTGCAATGATCGAGCCTTGCCCTGGGAAACATGCGTTTATGCTTTTCTTAACACAAACGCCATTCCCAACTACCAAAAATTTTTGACACGAGCTATTCACATTATGAATAGTCGCGGAGCTCAACTCAATCATAGTGCAATGATGAAGCTTCGCCCTGGGAAACATATATTCATGCTTTTGTTAGCACAAACCGAACTTCTTATGGCACATTAAAAATAAACTAATTGAGAAGTACAATTCATCATTACGCTGTATTATAATACTATTTTCTTATTTTACTAGTAGCTAGTAAACAAACTGATCGTATCATTGTGAACGAAATAGAATTGAAATTGTATGCAGATTTGTTTTACTTAAAAAACCTGTTTCTACAGATAGTGAATAAAATCCCAGTAAGCATTTTATGCAATAAATGATCATGTAGAGTCTTTTTGACTCATATGTGCTATTAAAACAGTTATAAATGCGCCCTTTTGCTGATCACAAAATATTCTTTTGTTGGGATTAAATATTACCTTACCCGCGAATCTTCTTGAGAGTCCTTTTTATCCGCTTTTCTAATCAGTTTCGACTCATTTTTGAGTCTTATTTAATGTAATTTTTCTATAAATCACTTTCTAAGAGAAAGCAAAAATCATTATCTAGTCTTTTTCTAATAGCGCATGTGATTAAGCAGTTTTTAATTATCAAAAGTGCTCGAAGAAGACACAGTAAGGTATTTTTTGTTAAAACAATCTTCGAAATGATGACTGGGATATCGTATATTTTTGTTAACACACAAACATATGCATAGCAGCACGAGCAAACCGAACTCAAATTGGCTTCTTATATGTATACAGCCGAACAAAAATGAAAATACTCACCAAAGAGTAAAGTAAGCAACAATTTCATTCAGTCTTATGGAAGCTTTTGGACAAAGCAAGTCTATGTCGCGTTGTCTTGTGAATTTTTACATTGTTTTTTAATAGGTACTAGTGATGCCAGGAGATTTGTTCAGAAATCTCTACGCTTATGAAAAAAATTCCCTTTTTTCCCTACACTACTTTTTTTAAAATTTATTTTTAATTTGTACAATTTCAATTATGTAAAAATAAAAAATAAGATAAAAATATCATGAGAATTACATAAGAATAATATAAAAAACATACAGATATTATAAAAAAAATATTTTTGCAATTCTGTTTAATTCATCTTTTTGATATGGTTAGATGTGCATTTAAAATTTACACAATTAAAGGTGTGTTTACACTATGTGTATTTTCCTTATGTAAATTCAGTTTTACGATCCATACGTAATTCGGCGTGTGTGTCAAAATTGGCGTTTTACATTCAATTCATCATTTTGCGATCAAACGTACATATGTATTTCCGTATGACATAACCTCTAAATGTAAACAACAGCTGATTTAATTTGTGAATTTACAAAAAGTTATTGTTAAAAATAAAGTAATATATTTTTTATATTTTTTAATTGTTAATTAATATTAAACAATTTATTTTTCTTTCAATATTTATCTTTATAATTTACTCTGTTTTTCTTTCGCCACAAGCAGTATTGTATTTTAATATGGTTGTCATGCCAAAATAGAACCTGCTCTAATTGAAAAATTTACATATGTTTTGCCAAATGTGTTGTACATAAACAGTTTTTGAAAGGGTTCACACTATGTGTACAAATTGCATGTGCTAAAACAATAAGAAAAACACAAGCAAAACACATAGTGTGAACGCAGCTTAATTAAAATGGCTTGCAAATGAGATGTTACAACTCAAACAGAATATTTGTTCTTGGTTTTCAGTGTTGCCGTTTTAGCTTTTTAGTTGCTAGATTTAGCAACTTTTTTTTGTCGTTTAGCATCCAAAATTTATCAAAAGATGCTAGATGCTAACTTAGAATCTTTTATTAATAAAATGTTGCTTTTAGCATCTTTTAATGGTATTGATATGTTTTTATTTCTCAAAGTGTAGTACAGTAATTTTGTGTACTACTCCTTTTACCACTCTGCTCGTTTCTTTCAACAAATATAACAAAACATTTTGAAATAGAAGAATGTAAACACCAACAACAGTTTTTAATGAATTTGAAAGTCGATTGCCAAAAAATATTATTGTATTAAAAAAATTCCAAAATTTTCAATACAAAACACATTAAAACGGGTAAAAGAACAGATAACCAATATATTAGAAGAGTTTAAATTTATATCATCTGAAACAGAAAAAATTCAAATCCAATGGAGTCATATCACAGAACAAAACTGGGATACAACACTGAATACAACCTCTTTATGGATTGAAAAATTCTATTGGCGAAAATCCATTTTAGGAATCAATATTTGTGTTGTCTATATTAGTTTTGTCTTTCTTAAAAGCCGAGGTTGAACGTTTGTTTAGCTTAATAGCTTTAGTTAAAAGCAAACTTCGAACAGAATAAAATCCGAGTTGTTATGTTCTGTAATACGTATAAAAGAAGGATTGAAATTGAAAAATTGGTGCTGTCACACTTACAATATACCGAGCGATGTCGTTGATAAGAGTCGATCGTCAGAAATATATCAGAGCCAAGAAGAACTTGAAGATGAAGACATCACAGAAATGTTAGATTCCATAAACCAATTATTCTAATATAATCGTATCTTTTGATAATGTAATTTCTGTTATATTTTAAATAAATAAAAAATCCCTCTAAAATTAAAAATATTTAATTTAAGTTTAAAATAAACTCAATTTGATGTTAATAAAAATTTCAGATGAAATCCAAAATAATTTTAATTAAAATTTAAAAAATATAAATCGAAACATATGTTTTATATTAATTTTTCGATTTAAAAACAAAAGAATTTATTAATAAGTATATAATTTTTCAGTATAAAGGTAATGAAATTTGAAAAAAAAAATTTAGCATCCAGTACGTTTAAGCATCTTTTTTTGCAATTTAGCATCTTTACAATTTCAAATTATGGCAATACTGTTGGGTTTAAAAGATTTTTTATAACAGTGGTTATAAGCATGTATACTTAGATCTGATTTATCGCATTTTAATATATTTTCAAAAGCCTTGCATTTGCATTTATAGTCGTCACCTTTGACCTGCTCCAGCCATCCATGAGCTTCTCGTCTCTCAACTAACTGAAGCAAAATCTTTATGTTCTGTATTTCTTTGATGTGTTTTCAGCATCATCGAAAAACGAATCGGACATTTTTCTAAAATTAATTATGTTTCTAAATAAATTATGCTCAAATTTATAATATTTTAATGTTATGCACAAAACAGTGTTTTATACTTGTCATTGTTATTAAAGAATCCACATATTTACTTCCTTCATATTATAGAGTTATTACCAGACTTAAAAAGACTTTAAAGTTTAAAATTGAAAAAAATTATGCGATATTTAACAAATACATTCAAAATAGTTTTGACTGAAATTTTTGGCAGTTTTAGTTTTGCCTTGTAAATGTAAATGTAAATGTAAATGTAAAATGTTCAGATATTAACTAAAAAAAAAACAGTTTGTAAAATATTTTCATCTTAATTATCTTAATTAATTTAAAGACACAAAGATAGATTTAATACAATAAAAAGAAGTAAGAGTTGAAAGTTGATCTATGCGGACTCACAAATGTGCCCTATACTAATAGGTCTGGAAAATTGAAAAGGATTGTAAAAAATAAAATGCACCTTTATATTAAAAAATTTAAATTAAAAAGAAAATTACAAAATAAACCATTTACCTGGTTAAACTTAATATTGTTTGTAATTATATGGATCAGGTTAGTATTTAAAATGGGATAAATCGGGAGTCATTCTGCCAATTTATGACCTAAAATATGTAGACAGACACCTCTATAAAATGCTGAAAATTCAGAGCATTTGTTGTAATAATTCAGTAATAGGTTTATCAAAGTGTTTACATATTCAAATATTTTATATACATTTGTTACAAATAGTGCAAGAAGTCCAGATATTAATGTAAACGTAAAACCCAGGTGGAGGGTATCAAAGATTCGGCATAGCCGAATTTAACACTCTTACTTGTTTTTATATAGTTTTAAAATTTTCTTGATTTAAAAATTTATATATTTTGTAAATTTACAAAAAAAATTGTTATATATGAGCCGTTTATTTTGAAAGTGGCATAAGTCACTTTTTCAAAAAAATCGAGTTAATGGCAACACTAAATACAATTGAACGGTATCTTTTCATTTTTAAAAAATTTGCACTCAATAAGTTGAGAACTATTGAGATTTCTTCGAGAGAAGTATTGGTAATTAACGGTATAACAAACATGTTTATTTTGAAAGTGGCGTAAGTCGTTGTACTCAGGAAATTAATTACGGGGCTTAGTGTGAAAGAAATGTCACTTCAAGAATGTCAGAAAAGCAAAGAGTATGAGAAAGGCAGTCATTGAAAAGAGAGCATGCTTTGCAAGCAATACTAATACAGATGTTGTTGATTGAAAGCAAGGCAAAAACAGTGAATCTATGAATACAAAGCAAAAGTGAATCAACTCATGGACATCTCTGGTGTGAAGTATTGTTTTGAATTATTTTCAGTATTTTTAAAAAAGTTGCGATCATTAGACTTATTTTTATAAGTGCGAAAGAATAGTGCAGTTTTGTAAATTATATTATAGTGACATATAATATAGTACACATAATTAGCATTATTTTATTAAAATTACTTTTATATGATGTTATCAGACAGCGAATCAGGTAAAACATACTTATTTTAGTTATGGAATTAGGTGGCTTTCAATGCGTATTATTATTTTATAGAAATATTTTCTAAAATGAGAAAAAGCGTTAACCCCAGAAAGAGACATATGAGAGTGATTTCATCAGATGAAGAATCGACTTCTACGGAGTCATCAGAAAAGGAAAACAACATAACGGAAGGAACAGAAACTCATCGTGTACGAAAAAGGGGATGCAGAAATGAAAAAAAAATATACTCAAAACATTATTAAGGATAAAAGAAATAGTGGTAAAAAATATGTAACAGCAAACTCCAAAATTATTTTTACCAAAAGAATTGCAGTTAAACCTTGTTGTTCAAAAAATTGTAAAGAAAAAATAAGTTCTTTTAATCGACAACTTATCTTTGATAAATTTTGGAAATTAGCAAACTTTACGAAGCAAAATTTGTTTTTACATAGTATAGTTAAACGAGAAACACCCAAAAAGAGAAGACCAAGAAACTACAATTCAAAGCCAAGACAATGCCAATGTAAGTATTATTTGACACATGAAAATGTAAGTGTGTTGGTTTGTAAAACATTCTTTCTGGATACTTTCAATATCTCAGAAGGACGTCTGGCTCGTGCTCTTAAAAAGGATGTTCCTGGAGAAGATTTGCGTGGAAAATCTGAAAATTCCAGAAGAAAAACTGAAGAATCTCTCATAATTGCGGTCAAAGAGCACATTCAAAGCTTCCCTGCCTTTAGTAGCCATTACACAAGGTGTCATAATCCCCATAGAAAATATTTAAGTCCAGATCTAAATATTAGGAAAATGTACAATCTCTATCTTGAAAAGTGTAAAAATGATAAACAACAACATGTTAACGAGTGGATATACAGGAAATCCTTCAAAAAAGACTTTAATTTGCACTTTCATCAACCTAGAAAACACACATGTCAAAAATGCGATTTTTTAAAAATACAGATTCAAGCTTGTGAGGATGAAGGTGAAAAAAGGCAATTAAACCTTCAACACGATTTACATTTGAGATCGGCAGAAATGGCCAGAAAGTGTCTTCAAGAAGATCAGAAAAAAGCAGCTGAAAATCCAGATGAATATTTTGGATTTCATTTGACTTTCAAAAAGCATTGCCTTTTCCCAAACTTACGACTTCCATATCGTATTACAAAAGGAATATGTACGTTTTAAATTTGGGATTCCATAATTTTCATAACAATAATATTGACATGTATCTTTGGGATGAAACCATAGCATCAAGAGGTTCTCAGGAAGTTGCTTCGTGTTGTATAAAACATCTAAAGAATGTCACAACTCAAAAGCATGTTATTGCATATAGTGACTCATGTACAGGACAAAAGCGTAACATAAAACTGGCCTTAACTTGGATGAAAATTGTTCAGTCTTCAGAAAAAGATATTGAAATTCTGGATCACAAATTTTTAATTTCGGGCCATTCATACTTACCAAATGATCGTGACTTTGGTGTAATAGAAACGGCCTTGAAAAAAACAAATGTTTTATACATTCCAAATGATTACTATAGCGTGATAGCCGCCTGCCGAAAAAAATCCTTCACAGTACACAACATGGCGGAAAAAGATTTCATTTCAACACAATCATTGGAAAAATCTGTTTCAAAAAGAAAAGTAAATACAGACCAAAACAAAGTGAATTGGCTAAAAATTCAATGGATACGATTTTACCATGATATTCCCTATAAAATGTTTTATAAACTAACTTTAGATGAAAAAGATGAATTTTTAACTTTGGATTTGTCACCAAAAAGAGGAAGACCTAGGCGTTATTCACAAATAGAGATGGATCCGTTATACGTTGGATCTCGTCCTGTTTCTTCAGCAAAATATAAAGACATGATGGACTTGCTTAATTATATACCCCCAATATACCACAGTTATTTTAAAAATTTGAAACAAAACACGATTTCCGAGGACTTAATCACTCCTATTGATGACGAAAATTAAATTGAACTGATGTATTTTCATATAAATTACTTATACTTACATTATGTTTCAAAATGAACTAATTATTTTTGATTTTTATGAATATTAAAATAAAAAATACTTAAATCAAACCCTTATATTAAATATGTTGATGGTATGAATTATTATTATATATGTAATTTATTCAACAATTTTAGTAAATCACTGCCCTTTCAAAACATCACTTCAGTAAAATACGTCGGACAAAATTAATATAAGTCAGTCATTTATCTAAACTATTTATTTTGAAAGTGGCTTAAGTCACTTTACCGTGTTGAAAAGTGGTGATTTTTTAATGTTTATACGAAATTATTTATACTGAGAAAAATGTCAGTATCATTAGATAACAAATACAAGTAAATCTTCTCGAAAGTTAGCATCCATATTTTTAAACGTGTTAAAACGCAAACCCTTAAATATCTCGACTTAAAAAAAAAGTGACTTATGCCACTTTCAAAATAAACGGCTCATATCATAAATTTACCATAAAAATTGATATAGAAATATTTAAAAAGACGATAAAAAAAATTTAACTAAAGCATTGAAACCTCTCTATCTTGAACCAATATAAGGTAACTTTTACGTTCGCTGCTTAATAAATTATATTTTAACTCGGGATCTTTCAAAAAAAAAAAAAAAAAAAAAACAACCTTTTCTGAAAAAATTAACTTAAAAAATTGTTAAAAAGTATTAGTTGTAAAATTAACTGAAAAAATAAGACATTATATTAAAAAAAAACCTTTTTTTTACCTTTTAACACTTCACTTTTGTACTAAAATTCAACTACAAATGAAAATGTATTTTAAACCCTCCGTAACTTGTTTCATTTTCGGTTGAGAATTACGTTATATAGCAAAACTTAAAGGCTAAAGTCTCACCTACCAAACAAAGGAAACCGTATATAAAAATTCCACTCCAATCAAAAGTTATAGATTTTTGACCGCCTTCTCGTCAAATGGTCCACTGTGCGTTGCATTCATTTTCCATTTTTGAAACTTCTATACTTATGGGCAATTCCATATGTGACGGAATGACATTTTGAGTTGTAAAATTGAAGTTAAGGTTATTTCACAAAGCTATCTTCAATTGAAAATTCATTCTTCAGTTAGAAAATGATTGTTAATGATTAAGAGATTTAAAAAAAAACTCAGAAACAATTTTTTCACTATTTTATTCTTTTATTTTTGAGTAATTTCTTATTGTGTGACGCAATTTTATTTTTGCTACCATGACTCTGTCCTGGTATTAAAACCTAGGAACTTTTGTCAATTAAGAAGCTAATCAGTTTTTAAACTAGTGCATATTTTACATATGATATATAAGCAATATAAAATTATAATTCAGATCAACTTAGCTATGATAGTGTGGAAGTTATTAATTTTCATTTGACGTGATGGAATGACTGTGACGGAATGACTAAAGCTTCTTAAACATGTATTAAAAGAAAATTTAGTAAACAAATAAATTTTATAATTATTTTATAATGTAGAATACTTGTAAGAAATTGCATTATGTAACTTGGAACATATTTTAATATGTTTTGAAACTTACTTCATATAAATGAAAAAAAAAATTTTTTCATCAAGGTTGACATTTTTATGGAATTGCCCTTATTGAATGAAGTTATTAAATTTTTAAAAGTTCTGTTCCTTTAATTTGCAAACGATTCCGTTATATATGATGTTTACAAAATAAATAAACTTACAAAAAAACGGTTTCGCAGCTTATTTTTGCAGCACTATTGCTGTAGCGTCTTATAAAAAGACTTCTAAATTAAAAAATCGAATAATTTTAAATTGATATAAAAAATAAATTTACTCCCCAAAAACGTAAACATTGGGGAATTTTTTCAACATGAACAAATTTTCCAATCCCATACAAATTTTTGGAGAGAAAGTTCATCTTTTTGTGGAATTTGTTCATTGGGCACTAAGTACTAAGCGCCTGCTAAGCGTAGTGAACAATTTTTCAAGTCAAAGGCCTTTGACTCCCGGGCAAGACCGGGTAAAACAGCTGATACTGTATAAAAATTTGATTTTTTTATCGTTTATTTATTTACAATATTGAACAAAAACTTAAACTGTAATAAACACTAGATCCCAATAATTATTTTATATACCTAAGTATATACAGAGTCCCTTATACGGGCTCTCTAGTATTATTAGTATGATAATAAGTTTGGTTTTAGAAAAAAAAATAAATATTTTGTATACTTCAAATGAAGAAGATATATTTAATTTTTTCTTTCATTTGTAAGGAAAATATTGAAAAAAAAAACATTTTTTATATATTGGCAAAAAATAAAAACTAAATTCTTAAGGTTAAAAGAGGCGAGGAATTGTGAAATTTTACTGATGTATTGATTTCTCTGTAAAGTCTTCTACTAGTTCCTCTACATTTGTTGTATTTTAACCCAAGTTGATCACCTCCTTTTCTAATAATATACTTTAATATTTATGCCCAGGAAGTCAATATGATCTATGTGTACTGTCTGTTGTAAAAATAAATATGTTTTTGATAAAAAAAAACAAATTTCTTGATTCTATAAGATTTTAACGATGTTATTAAAATTAATCTTGAACTATGCATCCATAATTAGTGTTGAACTTCATACTTTTGCAATCACTGAAACAATAAATATACTGCTCCAGTTTTGAGATAGTCCGTAAGATCGGTATTCTTAAATAATTTTCGAAATATAGATAGATAAAACTACTAGATAACTATTAGATTTGAAGACAGATGTCGATCTTTAAGATTTGACACCATAAGAAATTTATTAAATTATTCCATTTTCCCAACTTCCGTGAGAAGAAAGGGGGTTAATAAAAAAATATCTGAAAAATTCAAAGGTAAATATGTAAATATGTTGATTTTTTTTTTTTTTTATAAAATTTTAGTTTTAATTTGTTGCAATACTTTTATGTAAATTTTCAAAATATTCTATCTATTAAACAATTTCAATTTTAAAGTGATTTGATAATAGTGTAAGAATATTGGAGTATAATTGTTTGTAATTTATAATTATTATCCATGTAAGGATAATTTGTAATAATATAATCAGTCTATCGAAATAAGTATAACTTCCATTAAATTGTTACTCCAATGAAGACTCTAACACCCCTTCTGACTACCACTCTGTATAAGAGCCAGCTTACATTCACTGCACTAAGTAATGTACTAGTAGTAGCAGTTGTTATCAATATTTGCTAAAATATTAAATTCGCACACATTAAACATACACACACATACGCAGTTTTTATAGACGATAACATACTTATGATTTTCTAAAAACGTTTTTCTCTTCATACTCATGTTTGTAGCACAGTCAAAGTCAATCTTCTATATTTTCTTAAACTCATACAACATTAAGACTTGCTGAATTGCGCTTTTATTTTGTATCTGTGTGAATGTGTGCGATAGAAATTGATGATGTTATTTATATGTTACCCGTTTTTTCTAACACAGACATTTCGTTAGAAACTGTATGAGAGTGTGCGTGTGTTTGTCAAATCTTCTAGGGATTTTATATGTTTTACGTGGTACGAGTAAACTCATAAATGTCTTTCAAAAATCATAATGTTTCAATTTCAAGTCAAAAATCGATTATGAACTCATATAAAATTTATTGGTTCTGAGTAAATATGACATTGAACGTACAATAAACACAAACAAACAAATGAACAAATATATGAATTCTCAACGTAGCCCCTGTTTTTTTTGTTGTGTTTGTTGTTGTTCAGAAATGTTAGTTTAGGGAAAAAGATATTTCTTGTGAAGGTATTTATGGAAGGTCTTTAAATATTTATGAGATTAGCCGTGAAAAATGAAATGAATGAAAATAGCAAAAAGACAATTGTTAATATTTTTAATATCTAAAAAAATATACTTAAAAATTGTTTTTTGACTTCTCAAGGAATCGTGGAAAGTCGTATTGGATTTAAAAGTGTGAACGCAAACATTGTTTCTCTCTCTCGTTTCTATGTAATTATCTTTTGTGGGGTTAATCAACTTAAACTCTTATTTTAGAATGTACCAATCAATAAAGCTAAATTCTTTTTTAGTCCATTTAGCCAACCGGCTTAGCTTTTTCATTCTATTGTAAGAATTTATATATTTTATTTATATTATCCACTGAAGAACATTTTAGTAGGTCTAGAATATTACCTATTTGGCATATTCTACAGCTGATTTTTTTAATATTTTGGCATTCTGCATAATGGTTAAAGTTATGTCATTTAAAGATCAAATATTGGTGTATGTCAAGCAAAACCTTGTAATTGGGCCGATAGTTGGTTATATCTACTCCATTTTTGGTAAGTGGAGGTATTTAAGTTTGAGACATTTTTCGTTTGGGGTTTGTTTAGGTATGTTGACGGTTACGGCAGGCTGCCTTTGCTGTCATGTCTGCAGCTTTGTTGCCCATAATTTCAATGTGACTTGGTATCCCAGTATGTTTATTTTGGGTGGTTCTCCACTGGCGGTTTTTATTTTTGTATGTTACATTTTTTTTTTATTTTTTTTGCTATTGTGATCATGTGTGCTAGAGGAGATGTATATTTAAGCAAATTTGTTCTTTAATTTATTAACGACGTTTGTATGTTTGTATAACATTTTAGAAGTCCTGTTGAGTTCAGTATTTGAGCACAAAACGAGATTGACAGCTGGTCCCTAACCTGAATTTTGACAAATGAATTGGCCAAACATAGATCATTCTAAATATAGGAAAAACGTATAAGATGATTAGGAAAGGAGCTCAGTAAAAGATTTCGTAAAAGAGGTTTCAGAATTTCTTCGTTTTCAGTTAACCAAAATACAGCCTAGAGATAATTATTTAGAACTCATTAAGTTATGCTTAATATTTTTGAGAAAAATTCCTTCTCAAGATGTTTCGTTTCGCATTCCTAGTGCCTGTCAAGGCAAAACCTGTTGGATGGCAAAACCATTTACTATTTGAAATTGTTTATTTTTATTTATTTTTAACTAGTATGTGAAAATGTGGTTTCAAGCTTCAAGTGCTTCTAATAGTGATCTGGAATTTATTCAGAACGCCATTAAACACAGACATATTGAACAAGTCCTTTCAGAAAAGGCCTTCTGGTATCTAAACCCGGAATAAATCTGCTTATTTGCCAATAATATTTCTAAATAAAAATAAGTTTGGCATAAAAGATTTGGTCATACAAGGATTTAGAAGACGATGAACGGTCTGCAAAAATAATGCGGTAGCAATTATCTGAAAACGAGGCTTTAAAGCTACTTAATCAAAGTCGTGATTTTTTTTCGAATATTTTAAAGGTAAAACTGTAAAAGATATAAATATAATAAACGACATGGCTTTAAGGGGTAAGTAAGCTAATTCAAGACTTCGAAAGCACTCTTACAAAAGATAAGGATCAGAACAATTCCTATTGCAGGTGATAACTATTTGTCGTCGGCTGTACTCTGGTACTTCCAGAAGTAGCCTTAATCTAATACTAATATTAGCTAAGTATATGATAAACTGATTTAACATTTTTACGACTTTTAGACATGCAATTTTATTTACATAAGTTCCCTTTGAAATATAAATCGTAACATGTCAAAAAAAAAAAAAAAAAAAAAAAAATCGCAAGAATTAGGACATTTTGTTAATATCTTGTTTTACTATGTATTATATCTGTGGTCACAAGTGATAACCGCTTAAGTCGACTTAATAACTATTTGAGTTATGTATACTATCGTATTATATCAACAACGTTTTATATTTACGTGAAATCCCCATTTCTCCAACACTGGTATTTAAAAAGTTATTAAACAAAACATACTGATCAAAGTCGTATTGACGCCCCATTACATACATATCGCACCTGTACCTCTAAAGTGAGTCAACTCAAAATTTACAAATTTTCAGTAGAGGCAAAAAACGTTTTTTTTTATATTTACTATAAAATTTAAAAACAGTTGTTTCATTGTAAAGAATTACGAATAATATTGTATACAACAGTAGTTGTTTTTGTAATTTTTTAGTGATCATCAAAAATATAATTTTTTTTTGGGTGCCACTCAAAATATGTCTTTTTAGTGGATTCTAAAGAAGCTACTCTTATAACACAAAGAGAGTTACAACTGTATTTTTTTTATTTTGCGAAAGACTAGAAAAATCGATGTAAGATTTTTACAGTGGATAGATATGACCACTGTGTATCGTTTTCTTGCATAAAGTAAAAATTAAAAAATTTTGAGCAGACTCACTTTATAGGTACAGATGCTATATGTATATATATAAACAGTTATTTTTTCTCGAAAGCATGATTTTCGACGATTTGAGTTAGGTATGCTCTTATATTCTATTTAAAAAAATATATTTACGTGAAATCCCCATTTCCCTAACACTGTTTTTTAAAAAGATATTTATAAAAATATACTGACCTAAGTTGTAATGAAAAACCCATTACATTTATATAAAAAAGTTATTTTTCTCGAAAGCATGATTTTCGACTTAGGCGGTTAATGCCTTGAGTGGCATTGTTATTAAATTTTTTGGCTGCAAATATGAAAAAGTTCATATCGGGTGCTATATTTATATGGGAACTGGTCGAAAAATGGACCGATCCTGACCATATTTGCTAAAGTGACTTATATTTTAAAAAAATATACACAAACCAATTTTGAGAAAAATCTGGGCAATATTTTTGTTTTTTGATAGATTTAAGTGAAGATCGGGTAGCAGCTCTGTATGGGGCCTATGATTAAGAAATGTCCTATAGGTATTATTTTTGGGCTACTGATTAACGGATATAATAAACATATACAAACCCAATTTGACTGAAATCTATATGATAATTTGGATCTTATGGCAATTTATGTCGATTTCATAGGGGTCATTTGAATGGGGACTACGTTTGAACGTGGACCGAATTTCATCACTTTCAATAGCCGATAAAAGTTTATATCTGTGGTTTTCTGGAATAACCGCGTATTATGTCCATTTTTGGCAGTTTTGAGTTAACGATGGCAAATATATTAATTTATAACGCTCTTTACATGTGTTAAATTAAAAAAAAAAAAATATTGACCATATCTGAATTTTTTCTTTAAATAACGACGTAACTTAATGGCGTTTTCTTTTCTGACTAAAATGTTGCCAATATTTTGCCCTTTGCCCTAAAATTGTCTTTTTTGTGTTCTTTTCTAAAAATTATGCGACTCTGTGAACGGGTAACGTGTTCTTTTCTATAAATGTTACCCTAAAAATGGGAAAAAATGTCACAATTTTATGAGAGGGTGGCAAAGTTGCATATTTTAACAGCTGACTTTATTATTTTATTTTCACAAGAAGAAGAATTTGTATTTTCCATTTTCTTAAAAATTTATTTGTTGCGCAAAAAAATTAAAAATGGAAACAACAACTACAGCTGTCTTATGTTTCAACAAAGTAATTCAAGACTTGTTGGACTCATCTTCTTCATCAGATGATGATTAAATGGAATCAATGCTAGTGGAACGAAACCATTTACCGCGTGTGAAAAACTTTATTGAAAATGTAATTCACCAATACTCTGAAATCGATGTAAGTAAATATCAATATCCAAAGACTTTCGAATTTGAAACATGATTTCATTTCTTTTCAGTTTAAGAAAAATTTGCGGCTTAGTCGAGACAGTGCCATGTACCTTATACACAGGTATTCCATATCAAGAACGGGAAGAACGTATCAAGAAGGAAGAAAACAATCAACTGTAGAAACACAGGTCAATTCGTTTTTGTGGTAGGCTGACAGAAATATACGAAATCTATGAAATAAAGATTGTGTTTTTAGGTTTAGCGGCAAGAACACCTTTAGAGAAGTGGCTAATGTTTTTGATATGTCTTTGTCAAACCTACATGCAGCCTTCAAAAAGGTGTTTCAATTTCTATTGAATGAAGTCGCTCCAGACGTTATAAAGTTTCCAAAATTAAATGCTGAAAAAGAAGTGATTGCTAAAGAATTTGAAAAAGTTTGTTAGCATTTACTATTTTATAAAAATTATTTATTTGAAAATTTTGTTTTTTAGATTTCCGGTTTTCCAAATGTTTTGAGTTGTTTAGATGGAAGCTATATATCTATATATGCCAATAGACATGATACTATATCATTAACACTTCAGGGTATATGTGATTCAAGGTTGCGGTTCCTGGACGTATACACAGGTGTTCCCAGTAAAATACATGACTCGAGGATTTTAAAGATGTCATTTATTGGAAAAGATTTGCCAAATATGTATTCACCAAATTACCATTTGCTGGGAGATTCGGCGTACCCATCGAGGGAATACCTTCTGACACCGTTTCGTGATTATGGGAATTTAGATGATATGGAAAAAAATTATAATTTAAAATTTTTCCGGACCCGTGTGAAGATAGAGAACGCTTTTGGTGCACTAAAAGGTCGTTTTCGTCAGTTATTACGATTAGATTTTCATAATGTGGAAACTATGGCACAATTCATCATTGCAACGTGTGTTCTTCACAACATTTGTATTGATAGAGAAGATTTTTGTGATGAAGAAACCATCAGCGAATCCATTGTTAGTTCCGATACTTTCGACGAAGATAGACACGAAAATTTGTTAACACAATTGGCACAAATAAAAAGAAATGAAATAAAAACTATTTTATATAATCAAACAACTTAAATATTTTAGTTTTATTAAAGGTACTTCAGTTTTGTTAAAGGTATTTCATTAAAAATAAATAAAAAGCAATTTTTATGTATGGTTTTTATAACTAAAAAACGATTATGAACAAAAAAATACGTATAAACGTATGTTAAGCTATTTTTCTTTTTTGTCCAATAGTTCTTTAAGAACGGACAGCACTTCCTCCGCAATATTAATTCTTTATGGCGCCTTTCTCTAGCTTCCTCTTTTCTATCTGCAATTTCTAACAACGCCTCCGGAACTGTCTTTTTCTTTATCTTTGTGTATTCAACTTTTCTATTAGCACTTTTCTCAACTTTAATGCATTTCTGATTGCTAATTTGAATCTCCGGTTCCATTGAGTCATCTAATAAACAGATTTTTATCAGCTCGTCTTTGAAATCGACTTGCTTTCTTTTTGAGCCAGAAGTGTGGTTGTTCTCTACTGCCACCTTTTTTTTCTTTTTAAAACGGTTCTATACCGTTCATCGCATTGTTCTGCCGTCTTGTTTGGAATTTCGATTCTGATCTTCTCCCACATGTCTTTTTTGGTCTTGAACCTTTTCATAGGTCCAACTTCAGACATGTAGTTCACATATAAATCTAGTAGCTTCCGAGTTTCCCCATCCGACCACACTGAAACGAAATTTATTGATTATTTTATATAAAAATCATTTATTTTGTTTGTAAGTACATCGAATTTTTTTAAAAGATGGTAAGCTTTCATTATTTTCCATTATCTTTATTTTTTTTTTGTCTTTTTGTGCAAATTTTTTGGTTCAATACTTTCCGCCAATTTGTTTGTTTATAAAAATCAGCTGGTTACGACTATTTACAGTGCTGATTGTTGAACATACGTCAAAAAGGGCATTTGCTTCTTCTATTGTGATGATAAAAAAGGCAGCAATTTGAGAGGGTGGGGCAAAATTGTACAAACATTTGCTCGTCTTGTAGACAACATTTTTTTCAGAAAAGAAAACGCCATAAATGTTTATTAAATTAATTTACAGGGCTATCGGCGTATGTCAACCTACGTTTGATCGCTGACAAATTATTTTCTCAGAAAACAACACATAGCGACATACGTTGTTATTAATGAAAAAAAAAACCAAACTAATTTTGGATTATTTTTCAGATTATAACTACTTACAAAAACTTGTGTGTTTATTTCTGTTATTTTTTGTCACTATTATTCTTGGTACATTTTTAACCGTTAACTTTTTGTTGACGAACAAAAAAATCCATTTTTTAAGCAACAACAACTTATGTCTACATGGGTGGTTGCATTGGTAGTTTTCTTTTTCAAAGAAAACGACGTTTGTCGATATAAGTTGTTTTATCTGCACACACTTTAAGTGTTATTTACATATTGTTTTTTCATCTTTCTCTCTGAAGATTTTTTACTGCCCATATCTACAGGACTGTTAAATAGAAAGCTCTACAAACTTTATATCGAGCCCATAATTTCAAATATAACGTTCTTTGGCTCCCCTGAACATTTTGATTTTATGACATATGCGGTTATTCTAGAAAACCACAGATATACTAAATTTCATCAAAATATTTTCATATTTCTGACCTGCATTTTGATTACAACGTTTACATAGACACACAGACGGACAGACGGACGGATGGACGAACATCGCTAAATCGACTCAGAAAGTGATTCTAAGTCGATCAGTATAGTAAAATATGGGTCTAAGCCAAATTTTTTTGGTCGTTGGAAACAGCAGCACAAAATTATTATACCCAAACCACATAGTGGTTTAGGGTATAAAAGCATACTAAAAAAAATTTTTTTTTTCAATAGTGTTACACAAAAATCATAAAATTTGTAGGGGAGCACCTGAGGAGGGTCGGTCATATATAGTAAACCTTTCCGAACCTCCCCATTGATTTAGTTAACAGTAGGGGGTTAGGACTTCTACACCCTGTAGTACATAATCCTGACGCGACTCGGAAAAACTGTTTTCATATTCGGGATCAGCGGCTTCGAAAATATAAAAAACTGCCCTAAAACCCTACGAGATTTTGGGAATGTTGACAGTGTTAAACTATAATTATTAGAGGTACACTAAATAGTTTCTTATTTAGTATCAAAATTGGAAAATACTTTTCCCTCCACCTAATATTTCAACTCATTTTGCCGTTTTGTTAAAAAAAATTTTTTTTTTTTAAATACAACCTTTAACCAATGTTACCACATGTTGCTACACATTGCACCCCAGAAAAAGCACAAGTAAAATTTAAGTGATTCTTTTTTTTATTCATTTTCATAACCTTTCGCTAGTTTATTTAATATTAACTTTGTTGTTGTTATTTTGCTAGTGGAATTGTTTCATAACGTACTTTTTCTTTCTTGTTGAAGAGTTGATTTATTGACCTCCAAAACAAAAACAAAAAAAAAAAAAAATAATAATTTGAGTAGTTGAGAATTATTACTGTTTGTTTCATTTACTTTAATATTTATTTATATATCAATATTTATGGGCTTTTAACAGTATATTAAATCATTTTATTGTTGTATTTTGTATACATATTTCGTTTCAAATACATGAGTAAATATTCATTTACAAATATTTTTTTTTATAAACAACTCTATTTGCATTTCGTATATCTCTTATGGCATTAAAAAACAATTCATCAACAATCATGCTTCTCTGTTGTGTTTGTTTGTCCACAACACAATACCTATCGTGTACACTTAAGCCTCGAATGGCTGGTATGTTTTTATATTAGAGATTTTATGAAATTAAAAAAGATTTATTCGAAAAAAATTTTAAATTTAATTTATTATAATAAAGTTTTTAAAAATATTTTTAAGAGCTTTGGTAAGATATATTCTCCGGCTGAACGTTCGAGGCACCGTAGTATAGTGTACGCAGCTGTACTGACTTTTTATGTTAGTCCTCAAATTATTGCACTTTTCATTAGTTGGGAACTGTTATAAATATTCAGTTATCTTTATATGGGGTTTATAACCTGATATTTGGGAATGGATCATTCAATAAATACATTCACTAGAAAATGTATGCATTCACCTAAAATTAAAGTTGTCATATTGCGGAAAAAATAAAGAAAACATGTAAGAAAATTATAGTCGGTCTAGACCGACTATACGATACCCTATAGCATGGTTTAGAGACCCTATCTCTTCGGCCCAACTAATTGGATATAGAAAATAAGCATAAACCAAATTTGAGTGGCATTGTTATTATTTTTTTTGGCTGCAGATATGAAAAAGTTCATATCGGGTGCCATATATATATGGGGACTAGGTCGAAAATTGGACCGACCCTGACCATATTTGGCAAAGTTACTTATATTTTGAAAAAATTTACACAAACCAAATTTGAGAAAAATCTGTGCAATATTTTTGTTTTTTGATAGATTTTAGTGAAGATCGGGAAGCAGCTCTATATGGGACGTATGAATAAGAATTGTCCTATAGGGATTATTTTTGGACTACTGATTAATGGATATAATTAATACATAAAAACCCAATTTGACTGAGATCTGTGTGATAATTTGGATCTTATGGCAATTTATGTCGATTTCATAGGGGTCATTTGTATGGGGCTAAGTCTGAACAAAGACCGAATTTCACCAATTTAAATAGCGTTCATCCTTTGACCGATAAAAGCTTATATACCAAATTTGATTACAAGGTTTACATAGACACTCAGACGGACGGACGGACGGACATCGCTAAATCGACTCAGAAAGTGATTCTGAGTCGATTGGTATAAAAAAAGATGGGTCTAGGTCAAATATTTTTGGTAGTTACAAACAACAGCTCAAAGTCATTGTACCCAACCACATAGTGGTATAGGGTATAAAAACGGAAGGAGCTGAATAAATTTCTAAGCTACTTAAAGAATGCTTGCCAAAAAAATTTTATATATTATTTTATACATATTTAAAAAAAAAGAAAATTCGAAATTCATAAGACATATGAGAACAGAAATATAGTTTTTAAAAATATATAAAAAAAAATTAATCCTTGATCGGTGATCGTACATATACACTCTCTTGTCTTAAAGCCCCTCATTCGGAATTGAACACCTCTTTTCCCAACTTTTTTGACTGGTTTGATCCCACAAGTAATACATTTTTTTTTCATCAGCAGCAACTTTGGATGTTTCTCGTAAATTTTGCTTCACTTGTGCCTAAAATTTTTTATTTGGTCGCACCTGAGGACAGTTTGGTGGGTTGAACAATTTTGGTAGATAGTTCACCTTATTATGCTCGAACCAATCTATTGTTTGTTTAGCATAAACTATTGTAGCCACATATGGCCAGAATAAAGGGGTAACAAACGTTCTCGTATCCATTCCTTTATATAAAAATTTTTGTTTAAAGTGCCACGTAGCACGTACGGTTTGGTATAAAGTCCAAGCTACATATGGAAATGAAATTTTTTTTTTGCAAATTTGTCAACTTTTTATATTTAAACATCTTTACTTCTGACAAGAGCCGTATAAAACTGAACAACCGGGATTTGCTTGAAATCACTTTTAGCCTATGTCTAATCATCTATCAATATGCACCCGTTAAAAATTTTTCAATTCTAATGTTAACAACTTTATCGCTCTCGTTTTGTTTGGAACCGTTAGAATTTTAAATGATCTCAACTAGAATTTCTTTTTGACTTTATGCACATATGCAGGTGATACGCTATGTTTTCTTTTTTTTTTAGCTAAATCATATTCAGATAGACCTGGATTTCGTTTTAAATTATTAGCTATTTCTTTAGCTAATTTTGGGTTCGACCTGATCCTGATGTTCTGGTATAGGTCTTGATTTGTTTTATTTATTTATGATTTTCCATATAACAAGATTTATAATCTTATAATTTAAGTACAGGAGTTGTACATTGAATTGAAATAGAAAATTTGAGCAAATTGGTTTAAAAATAAATAATAAGTGTAAATAAAAAAATATTTAATAATTAAGAAAAAGTAACAAATTATTACCAGAAATGTTAATACAAACTAGCAGATTCCAGCGCTCGAAATTTGAGTGCAATTTCTAGGCAACTTTATTCTTCAACTTAGCTAATTCATAAACCATCACTTTTTTGGTTTATTATTATTTTGAATGAAGATAACAAACTCATTAACAGACACATTAACAAATACACAGATAGCATATGTATAAATATACACATAGAATATGTATAATTTTATGTATGTGGTAGTAGCAATTTTAAATGCAATTTACTCCAAATGAAGGAACAAATTTAAAAATCTGTAAATCTGGTGAATAGCTAAAAAGAAATACCTTTCAAATAATATACGCTTCGTTTTATCCCGATTTTGACATTTGGAGAAAAAAATTTGGCAGTTGTTCTATGTTGTCCTAGTTGTTCGAAACATTGTTCCAAAATAGATATGTCGAAAACCGTGACATACGCAAATGAGAACGAAAAACATTTTTTCCCCGATATCAACGTTATTAAACGATATTAATATTTTTATGTAACACGAAAGTTAACGTACAGATTCCAAAATTTCTTTCATACAAGGTATTCTGAATGGTACCCTCAGATCACTCTGGATATGTTATAGAGAGGATGTAAAATTAAGGGACCCGTATATTTGGGGTTAATTAAAACAGTGTTGAGGGTGCCATTCAGGATAACTTGTATCAAAGAAATTTTGGAATCTGTACTTTTACTTGGGGGCAAAGTTTAAAATTCGTTTTTTTCGATTTACCGGTACAAATTATATTTTAGAAACTCATCGTTTTCGAACATTGTAGAACAATCCTAGAACAATTCAGAACAATCTTAAAAAAATTGTAACTTCGCACATTTCAAATGTTTTCATATTATTAAGTAGATGATATTTGATTGATAATATTTCGGGTAGTCTCACGGAAATCTTCAACTTCCTATGGCTGCAAACGAAGCAGTTGGATTGTTTAGAAATATGTGCAAATATTTTTTTCTTCTTATTTCATCTTGGATCGATGCTATCGCTTTGAAAACTTGTGTTTGAATAAACACGTGTTTGTTTTAAAAAAAACTGATGACAATGAATTTGAAAAGTAACGGAACATTTTCATTGCACTTGCTGGGACTTAGTAATTGACATTTAACTTTGTAAAAAAAATTTAACGTAAGTGTTCTTTATGAATGTTTTTTTTTTTAATTTACTTAAGATTTATTGCCTATAATATACTTTATGCTGAAAAAAATTTTTTTTTTATTATTTAAACAGTATAGTAAAAGTTCAATTAAATTGTTTACCATAACTAGTCAATACTGACTAACTAGCAGTTTATGTTGAGTATAAGTAAACTTGTATTAAATTAATAGCAGTAATTGAAGTCTAAAACTAAAATGTCTTACTGGTTAAAGCTCTTATAACGATTAAGTGTTCTGTACAATTCTGAAATATTTAATAAAGCGGGAATTTCATAGTTATTTTGATGGAGTAGTTTGACTTCACATGTTTATTTTCAAATATTCATGAAGTCACTGGTTTAGGCTGATAAATCAGCAACAATTGGTGCCCTAGAGGCCAACATAGTTCATGTTATTCGTGAAATACGGCCAGCCATGCTCGAAAATGTGGTCCTAGAATTGAGCACCAAGAGTGCGCTTCGCCAAGAGCAAACGCGGTGGTGATTTAGCTGAAATCATTTTGATATGTCAATGTCATTTACTATATTCATCTTTCGAATAAAAAAAATTTTAGGTTAAAATTGAATTTTTTGTGTTATTTTTTACAATTTGAATTTTTTGCGCGCTTACAAAACACACCTTACAATTGAAAATTTTTGAGCTATGCTAAAGATTAAAAATAGATTAAGTTTAGATGGATCCCGTAAAATTCTAAAGTATAACATAATCTTAAAATTTTACATATTTTAAACATCGACTCTGATTATTTAATCAAATTTTTGCTTGATCAACGAGCCACATGTGTAACATTCATTTGTTTATTAAGTGCAAATTGTTATATTTATGATGTGTCATGTTAACATGTCATATTATTTGAGCGTGTATGTGCCGAATGCCACTGTTTGTTGTTTTGTTGACTTTTCTGATTTACTCTATTTTATTAGAACAGTGTTACTGGTCTGGTGTTGGTTTCATTTATTATTTAATTTGTTAAAATTAAACAAAAAAAAAAAAAAAAAAAAACGGATTTAACATTTGAACCGTCAAATAAAATGAGTATATTTAAAAGAAAACAGTATATTAATTCATATTTTTCGCGAGATTACGAATAGATCTTGGGGAATATTGTTTTGCATCTTTCGCTGAATCCTTAACATCCTCCACCCATGTTCGAAACAAACTATTATAAGAAGTTTGTCAACACTAAGAGACAAAAAGTCTAAGTTTCAAACTAATAATTTAATTAACTAACAATTTTGGTATTTTCGTGCTATTTTACGTGAAAGCAATTTTAAATGCAATGAGCATCAATATAAACACATACAATTGAAATTTGGTTTATTTGTTTATTAGAGATACATGCACATTTTTTTTTGCATGTTGAAATAAATTTAATTTAAAATATTTTGTACATTTTAATTCTTTAAATTTCATTTTAGATTTTAGGGTCTAAAATATCGCCTATGGTTATGATTATGCATGAGATGATGTTGCCACTTGAGTTTAGTACTAAACCATAGTCTGTAGAATTCGACTATCGAATACAATTTTTTGGTTCTATACGAGTTCACACTTCTCTCAAACTCTATATGGTAGAACTGAAATCACTTAACTTCCTTTTTCTGAGTACATATTAAAATTAAAATTAATGAATGCGTGAAAAAAAATCCTAAATCATAATTCGATAACAATCAGTGTTACGGAATCAAGTGTGTTTATGGTAAGAAGTGCGGAATACAAAAATAAATTTAGTTGGTTCTCAACTTCCTAAACTGTCATAATTTATTGTCCAAAAAATTTAACAGAGCACGTTGCGACATTGATACCGTTGCTTCTTCTATTGAGAAATTTTTCGAACACACTATAAAGGTTTTATTCCAAGTGGAGTCTTTCTTAGTTCATGTGACATCTAACGTCACATTTTCATTTTCCTAGACTCGATCGTCCATATACTATACATACATGCACCACTTCATCCATAAAGTTGGATATTTTTGCTAAATCCACTAGAAATAAAGTGCGAAGTATAGGATTCCGAAAAATAACCAAAAACTTCTGGTTTAGGATATCCAAAACTCCATAAAGGAAAAAAAGTCAAACAATTTTTTTTATTTTTTTTAAATTTTTTTTCCGAAAGATTGAAGAAATAGCTACTTAAACTATTTGGAACAAATTTTGCTGAATACAATACGTAAAAAGTTACATGGATGAGAAAAAACACCTGTTTGGCCAAAATGTCAAAGTTTGGCCCCCCTCTAACTCAGAGAGTTCTTGGCCGATCTTGTTGAAAAATTGTGTCTAAGCTACTATCTAAGGTTAGTCCTTTGGTGCAATTTTCATCCCGATCAGAAGACATCGGCTTCTAAAATTGGATCACTTGACATGAAACGCCCCATATATTAAACAATATTGGGGCAGTATACAACCTTGCAGAACGCCTCCCCAACTCTCCATTAACTTAATTTGTGAGGATTGGTACTAATCCGATTGACATGCGTATGTTCATTAGTTTGTCGTGTTGCACTGTGTCAAACGCTTTTTCGTAATCTAAGAAAACGTCTTTTTGTACATCTCTAAATTTTTTGACCAGTATCTGTAGAGAGAAAAGCGCTTCTTTAAATCCAAACTGAGACTCCCCAATTTCCTTCTCGCATTTTGAGTATATTCTCGAGTAAATTACTTCTGGAAATATTTTCATGGCGTGGCTTATTAACCCTTTCACGACCAATGAGACATATATCTGTGGTTCAGGGAGCCAAAAACGTTATATTTGAAATTAAGGGCGCGATATAAAGATTTTAGAGCTTTTTATTTAACAGTCCCTTCTCATTTTTTATTTACCAATTTTGTTCAGTGTTGGTTTTGAAGAAACATTGAAAAAAAAATTATAAAAATATGGAAAAAATATATTTTTGAAATGTTAGTTATGAAAACTTTTATGTAAAAAATTAAATAAATTAATTTAATGATTTGACCCTTTGCCGGTTAGCAGGAGGCTGTGGATCAACATCACTGCTCTCTCTAATATCTTTGTCATCGTCATCATCATCAGAAAGGTCGATAATTTCGTCCAACAGATATTCTGGAATTTCATCTTTGTCTTCCCCTTCTTCCTCTTTTTCCTCGTCTTCCTCTTCTTCAAAGGAGTATTGCATCTGGAGATTTCTTTCCTCTGTACCTGAAACGAAATTAGTTTTCAATCGTTAACATGTTTAAATTGTGCACTCTGACAAAGATATTAGAAAAATCTAGGAATTCAAAATATGCACACTCTATAGTGACCTTATTTCAAATGGAAGCGCAGTTTGGTGATAACGTTCACCTTGCTCATCAGATTCAGTTGGCAACTGTTGAGCTAGTTGATCCAGATGCTGATGCAAGAGACGAATTTTGTACGACATATTAACCCCAACTTCATCGAAAGCTGCCAACATGTTTGCAACAGATTGCCTGTAGTTGTCTTTGCGTTCTTTACCCAAAAGTCCTTTAATTACTGCTTTCAATGCGAGCCATGCATTTAATTCTCGGTCTGTCAGAACTAATGACGAGTCATTAGTTTCCGTATGTCGGGACCATTAACTACCCCTTCCTGAATTTTGGCGTTACTTAGTCTTGGGAAAATGTCTTTTAAGTGGTTGAACACTGCTGGTCTTTTTGCGATACATTTCAAAAATTTTTTAGCAAGGCCAAGTTTAATGTGGAGCAACGGCAACAAAATTTTAATTTCAGGAACAAGACTTTCGTGCAGCCTATTGTCTTTAGGTGATTTCCGTCCAATGCGACTATTCCAGTTATGCTGTTTGTACTGGTTTCTTCCTTTAATACCTTCTCCGTGTCGTGAATCCCAATCGCACAAAAAACACGGATATTTTGGACGGCCCGATGGTGTTAAGCCTATAATCAATGAAACTATTTTGAGGTCGCAGCAAATGCGCCACTGGTGTTCATTATATTTGACTACTTCCAGAATGTGTTTCAAATTATCGAAATTTTCACTAGTGTCAGTGCTATACGCAATCGGAACAGAAGGCATTCTATTTTTCTTGTGCAAAAGCATAACGTTTAAGTTGATTAGTGAACTATCGATGAATAAACGCCATCGTCTCCATTAACTTTTCAATATCGTTGCAATAAGCGAACTTTTTTGCATCATTCACATTGAAGAACTTTTCTAACTCTTTTTGGCGTTTTCGATATGCTGTTACTTTGGTACCTTTCGCCAGCAAATTATTTCCTTTCAAAAATGAAGCCAGTAGTTCTGATTTTTTCTGAGTCAAACACAAATTTGCAACAATTCCATCCAATTGGTTTTGTGTTACTAGGATTGGGTCCTTTGATGTTTCGTAGGATGTACCTTCACCATGGTCGTATTCTGAGAAGAAATCCATGGATGTAGCGGCGGCGGTTGTAGTACTGATATCTGTTTGAAGATCAATACTTCGGTATGTTGGTACTGGAACGAATTCTGAGTACGGTAATGGTAATTGGACACTTGGCACTGCTACATAAATTTTATTCTTTGCTTTCCTTCTATTCAAAGTTTTATGGTAGTTGATACACCCATAGCAATTTTCTTCTTGATGCGGGCTGTTGTCTAACCACATCATTGGTATACCAAAAGGCATAGCCTTCTTCTTTTCACTTTTCCATTGCATAAGAGTTGAATAGCAATTAATTTTTTTTAATTTTTACGTCAGTGATAAACTCTTGCGAGAAATATTTTTTTATAGGCTTCAAAAAAAAAAAATCACTCGCATTGCCACATTTTTCATCACTTGCTATAAAACGTCCACAAACATTACAAAAATGGTCCATTTTACATTTTAGTTCCGACATTTTTAATACAATATATATTATACAATGTTTTTTTTTTTGTTATTTTTATGAAACCGATGAACTTAACTTAAGTCACTCACAAAATGAAATAAGTTCCAAAATAATTAATAGCGAATTTTGTCACGACCGAGCGAAAATTAAAAGACATCAGCTTCGGCTGAGTTTCGAATCATAACTGAATCTTCATTTTTGAAATTAGTTCGATTGTACGAAATAAAAAAAATCGCTACCTGTGCGGTGGTTGAAAACAAAAAAGTTCTTTTACTAATTCCTAATTAATGGTTTTGGGATTTTTAACGCTAATTATCGACTAAGACCATTTTCTTTTCAAATGAAATTTATTGAAGAAACTGAGAAGCATATTATAGATCAAACAGAAAGCAAAAAAGACTTAGTTTTGTGGAAAATATTTTCAAAAAGCATGAAAAAAAAATGATTTTTCCAACATTTTGCTTCATAAGCACCACAAAAGTTTTCTAAATCAATTTTTTTTTAATTCTAATTGTTGCACAGGTCTCTAACAATAATTTGGCTTTTACAGATTGAAAAAATATCAATTAGTCGACGAGTTATAGCTAAAAACCCATATGAACAATATGCTGAAAATCGGCATTTGACTGCAAAGTTCGAAGGTCAATTAAAAAAATTAGAATTAACATAAACAAACGCCGCGATACGGGTCTCCTAATTTAGCCTCTATTTTCACCCCTCACTCTCAGAATCGACCTAACTTTTGCTAACCTGAATTTGTTCCACAGTGTTGTCTTACTAATTTTAAAAATCGTTGTAAAAAATTTAGGCGTTATAATATGAAATCTGACCTTTTTTGTCTCTCAGTGTTAACAACCTTGGTATAAACGATTCGACACATCCGAATTTAACACTCTTACTTAACACTCTTATCAGTTTAACTATAATTTTTTTTGTCATATATCGTAAGAAAAAGTTGGGTTTCGCATCTAAGGCCTTTTAAAAAATTTTTTCGTAATTAACTGGATCATTCAGATCCAAATTTTTTTTTCGATGGGTTGAGTATTTGCAAGTTTATTTACTAAGACCGCGTTATTTGACTTGAAAATCCATTTTTTGTTCGCTTACAGCCGTTATATCATTACGATGAAGGTCGATATTGCTGCTTTTTGTTTGTAATACTATGCCCACTAGGAATAGAAGGGAGTTATGAAAATCGGCGTTTGTTAAAAATACATTTTTCAACATTCACTATTGACAGTCAAAATTAAATGAGAGCGCCTTAGCATTCATTAGTACACACATACGAGTACCTTTTTTTTACAATAACAATAGTAATAATACTGAATATAAACAAAACAAAAGAATCTGAGTAAATCAAAATCATACGCACTGTAGATTCCTTTTTATTCCACAAACTCGGCAGGAAATTTTAATTTTCTTTTTCATACCTATTTCAACGCGTTTCCGTTATTCATACGAGTACGTATAGTGTTTGTAAATGAAAAAAAAAATATATATAAATAGCAGGGATCATAATAATGCTTTTTCCAAAGAGCAAAAAAAAAAAAAAAAAAATAATAATAATAACGAAAAATATTAAATACTATGAAAATTATAAATGATTGCATGAATACAAATATAAATATGTGGGAGTGATGCAAATATGGCAGTGATGAACAATATGTAGAGTTAGTAGAGAAAAATGAAAAGAAAACACAATTATTTAAATCTGATTCGTATTTAATGAAAGCATTGAAAGTTACAGCTGCTTAAAGCGAAAAGTCACCTGCTGCTTATACGAATTTTACATTTGAACTAATGAATGCGACAATTTTTCGTTTACGCTTTAGCAACGCACTTGGCTGCCGTTTTTACTTTGTAAATAATTAAGGAAAAAATACTGGTGTGGCACTCTTATCTAATATAAAAGTAAAAATTTGTTTTATTATGGAAAACTTGGAGTGTAGAAATATTTAGCTTTTTGCTAAGAAATCGAACGCCTAGTCTTAGCCCACTAAATATATGATATCATACATCATGCATTTCAGGAAAAGGATTACATTTAAAGCAATAAAATTCCAAATATAGAAAATCAGTAAAAAAAAAAACTAAATTATAATAAAATTGTCACGTGTTTCTGTATATAAGTAGATTGGTTAAAGAACAATGTGGCCTAGGTCAAAAAGTGCTTTTATTGATGATATATTTGATATTATACATTTGAAACTTGTGTCATAAATTCCATTCATCGCTTTATCTTTGAATACAAAATTGATAACAAAAGCAACATAGATACTTAAAAGGTTAAGTTGAAATTTTTGTTTGTACAAAATTTCGTTCTAGCCCAGTGGCAGGTAATGCGGCGATTTGGGTCTTGGCTCTACATCACTTTGTTGACTTAGTATCAGTTGTAGAAAAAATGATCCTAATTAGAATTGCATTTTTCCTTATTAGCATTCAGCACAAGATCACTATACCCTAACCCTTGCAAGGAGTTTTGACTGCTCCTACAACTTTGAGCCCTACCATGAAACATTTTACCGATCGTGCTGAGGTGCTATAAAGCAAACACGATAAAGTTTAAGGTGAAAAATATTAATATCGAAATTGGATTTAATGTGAAGCTGGACCAACGCTAATGACGGTAGTAAATCCTTTTAATCTTTACTCACCCATGATCTATCGTTTGTAGTTATAGTTGATATTCAGTAGGCGTGGCATCTCTCATACAACATCATTATTGAATATCATATATTTAGAGTTTATCTATAAATATATATATGGGGGGTTTCATGTCAAGTGCACCAACTTTTGAAACCGATGTCTTCCGATCGGGATGAGGTTAGTCCTATCGGATAGCAGTTTAGACACAATTTTTCAGCAAGATCGGTTAAGAGCTCTCTGAGTTAGAGGGGATCAAAATTTTACATTTTGGCCAAATAGGTGTTTTTTCTCATCCATGTAACTTATTACCAATTGTTCTTAGAAAATTTTCTCCCAAATAGTTTAGATAGCTATTTCTTCAACATTTCCGAAAAAAATACTTAAAAAAAAATTTTTTTTTTTACTTTTTTTTTTGCTAAATCAAAGCATTTTTTGCCTTTTTTTTCATAAGTAAGCTTAGGATTTTTCCTTTAAGCTTTTTGGTCGCTAAGTGGGATGGTCTATGGCGACAATTGATGAACTTCGTACGAATATCGAACGTGAAATTGCAGCATTATCGGCCGATTTATTCTTGAAAACCGTCGAAAATTGGGTTCAGCGTCTGGACTTCTGCAAGCGTGCCCGTGGTGGCCATGCAAAAGAGATCGATTTCCATACATAATGGAATCGAACGTACTTTCACAGGGATAAAGAATTTCATTGATATCCAAAACCGTTTTTGTTTTACTTAAAAAACTTTTGTAGCGCTCTTATTGAAAAACCCTTTATATGTTTATTACATCCATTCAGTGGTAGTCTAAAGATAAACCCTGTAGGACAATTCTTAGTCGTAGCCCCCATATGAAGCTGATTCCCGATCTTCACTTAAATCTATCAAAAAGATTTTTCTCAAATTTGGTTTGTATGTTTTTGACCATGTGTCCCTATATATGTAAATGAAGCATCCGATATGAACTTATTCATACCCGAAGGCAAAAAAATTAATATCGATGCCACTAAAATTTGGTTTATGCTTACTTTCTATATCTAATTAGTTGGACCTAAGAGATAGGGTCTCTGAAGGCATTATAAAGTTGATTAAAACCAGAGTTGATTAAAACAATAAATATAGAAGAAGGTGTGCAAGAAAGTGTAAAAAATCTTGACCGCTATCTAAATATATAGAGCTTCTGATGTTTTCTTTCAATAATTATCAAACAATGGTAAAAATAAGATTTTATGAAGGGTTAAAAACCAAAACAATAGATGATTTTAGTGAATAAAACCAAAATTCCATTTTGTGGCGCAGGCTCATTTATCGAATCAAAGACAGGATAATTTAATAGCAAGAGAGTTTAAAAATAGTAAAAAAAAAAATACTTGACAATAATACTTAATTAATAATATAAAAGTAAAACTATGTGCTCAAACTGTTTCCCGAGAGCTGTCCTTGGTTGTGATTCTCCTGTGAAGAAATTTGGCTAGCATTAACATGCTAAATATATAAGATATTATTGTGGTTTCAATCTATATATATAAAATTCATTTTCTGTTTGTTTGTTTGTTTGTTTGTTTGTTTGTTTGTTTGACCGCTATACAAATTTTTATTTTTCAACGGCTTTTCCTGAAATTTTGTACACACGATCTCTATACCCCAGGAAAGGTCGCCATATACTTTTTACCGGCCACGCCTACTTTTACGCCCACTTTTTATGTAAAATTCATTTTCTGTTTTATTCATATTTGTTCACTATACAAATTTTTAGTTGTTAACAGATTTCTCTGAACTTCGGTACACACAATCCCTGTACTCCAGCTAAGGTCACCATATACTTTTTACCGGCCACGCCTACTTTTGCGCCCACTTTTTATGTAAAATTCATTTTCTGTTTTATTCATATTTGTTCACTACAAAAATTTTTATTTGTTAACAGATTTCTCTGAAATTCGGTACACACAATCCCTGTACTCCAGCTAAGGTCACCATATACTTTTTATCGACCACGCCTACTTTTACGCCCACTTTTTATATACAATTCATTTTCTGCTTTTTGGTATATTTGTTCGCTATACAAATTATTATTTTTCAACGGATTTCTCTGAATTTTGCTACACACGATCTCCATACTCCAGGAATTGTCGCCATATGATTCTTACCGGCCACGCCTACTTCTGCGCCCACTTTTTGTATACAATTCGTTTTCTGTTTTTTGGTATATTTGTTCGCTACACAAATTTTTATTTTTCAACGGAATTCTCTGAAATTTGGTACACACGATCTCTGTACTCCAGGAAAGGTCGCCATATGCTCCGTACCGGCCACGCCTACTTTAACGCCCACTTTTTGTACACAATTCATTTTGTTTTTTGGTATATTTGTTCGCTATACAAATTTTTATTTTTCAACCGATTTCTCTGAAATTTTCCACACACGATCTCCGTACTCCAGAGAGATAGCCATATGATTCTTGCCGGCCACGCCTACTTCTACGCCCACTTTTTATACAAAATTAATTTTCTGTTTTTTGGTATATTTGTTCACTATAGAAATTTTTATTTTTCGAGGGATGTCTAAAATTTGGTCACACGATCTCTATACTACAGGGAAGGTCACCATACGCTTCTTACAGGCCACGCCTACTTTGCGCCAACTTCTATGTATATAAAACTTATTTTTTTCCTTTTATTTGTTTCTTTATTTGGTTGCTATACAAACTTTTATTTTTCAATGGCTTTCTCCGAAATATAGTACATATTCCAGGGAAGGCCGCCATATGAATTTTACCGACCACGCTTACTTTTACGCCCAATTTTCATATAAAATTCACATTTTTTTGTGTGGTATATTTCTTCCCTATACAAATTTGTACTTTTCAACGGATTTCTCTGAAATTTGGTTTACACGGAAATAACTACACGGTGAACAAATTCCCCAAACTTAAAAAAAGGCACCCAAAAGAAATGAACAAATTCCCCATTTTTTTTTTAATCGAAAGAAAAAATGAACTTATCCCCAAATTCATTCTTAAATTTTTACGTATTTTTATTTAATGAATTTTGTTAAATATTTATTTTAGTAAACGTTTGCATACTGCTCTCAATATATGTCCTACAATAAATGCATTTAAAATGAGTATTCTTTTCAATAGCATCATTTCGTTGCGCGGAAGCTATGTGCACGGGGAATACAGCTTAGGTAGAATATCGGAATGATCTGAAAAATATATTTTGACAATTAAAATAAGTTGGCAACAGCTGCGCGGCAGCACAGGTGTGGTTGCCAAACGCGCGGAAGCGGCGCGCGGTGCGCGACCGCGGACTCGGACGCGACGGATGCGGACGCGACGCGCTCTTGGAACACAGCTCAGCTAAAATATCGCAATGCTCTAAAAAATATGTTTTAGGAATTAAAATAAGTTAACGAGAACTAAGCGGCAGCACGGGTAGTAGCTGCGAGGAAGCGGCGCGAGGCGCGCGGACTCGGACGCGACGGATGCGAACGCGACGCGCTCTCGGAACACAGCTCAGCTAAAATATCGCAATGCTCTAAAAAATATGTTTTAGGAATCAAAATAAGTTAACGAGAACTAAGCGGCAGCACGGGTAGTAGCTGCGAGGAAGCGGCGCGATGCGCGCGGACGCGATGCGGCGCGCGACCGCGGACTCGGACGCGACGCGCTCTCGGAACGCAGCTCAGCTAAAATATCGCAATGCTTTAAAAAATATGTTTTAGGACTTAAAATAAGTTAACGAGAACTAAGCGGCAGCACGGGTAGTAGCTGCGAGGAAGCGACGCGAGGCGCGCGGATGCGGACGCGACGGATGCGGACGCGACGCGCTCGCGGAACACAGCTCAGCTAAAATATTGCAATGATCTGAATAATATATTTTGGCGATTAAAATAAGTTGACAACAACTGCGCGGCAGCACGGGTGTGGCTGCCAAACGCGCGGAAGAGGACGCGACTCGCTCGCGGAACACAGCTTAGTGAAATGTCGTATGACAAATTTTATCTACGTATGTGAAATAATTACCTGTTGATCAAAAGAGGCCACACATATACTATAAGCAGTTGCTTAAAAAGAAACCTTGCGACACAATATTAAACGTCGCATTAGTCTTTCATTTCTGAAACTTGAATTTGATGTCTCTGCTCAATGATGATCACTTATTGAATGAAGTAATTCAATTTTTAAAAGTTCCGATTCCTTAAATTGGCGAACCATTCCGTTATATTTGATGTTTATAAATAAACTGAAAAAAAAACTTAAAGCGGTTTCGCCGCTTATTTTTGAAGCATTTTTGCTGCAGCATCTTATAAAAAACTTCTAAATTAAAAAATCAAAAATTTTTAATTGAAATAAAAAATTTACTTACTGCCCATACAAATTTTTGGGGAGAAAGTTCATTTTATTGGGGAATTTTTTAATTGGGGACTAAGTACTCAGCGCCTGGTAATCATAGTGAACCATTTTTCAAGTCAAAGGCCTTTTTGTTCCGGGCAAGACCGGGTAAATACAGCTAGTAACTAATATAATAATTACGGCAATAACAAAGCGGATATACTGCTAGTTCATAGATTTTTATGTATAAAAAAATTTATTTTACAAATTAAAATTAAGAGTAGTAGAAAAATTAATAATAAACAAGTAAGAGTGTTAAATTCGGCTGTGCCGAATCTTTGATACCCTCCACCTCGGTTTGAGTCTTGATAATAAATGTAAATGAAAAAGTAAACAATTTGCTAAATTTAATACCAAATTATTTCAGCAAATTCTTTGGGTTGGTTTTCGCTTTTCTATTATTTCGGATTTATTTCGGTGTTTGCTTTTTGGTCATCGTGGTTGCTGATCGGCAAGCATTTAGGTTTTATACCTATATGCATGCGTTTCCGGTTATATGACATAACTTCTCGTTTAATTTTGTTTTTGCTAATTAAATAGCTCGCCCTAACCTCCATTGCAAAGGTAATGGTTGTGTGGGGTGGCTATATGCATTAAATTGTGCTAATTGGAGATGGCTGTAAAGTTTCTTTTAACTGGCCAAATATTTTTTCATTGCGGCCATATATGTCGGATGGGGTAACAAAAAAATAACCAAAAAAAAAACTCTCTAAAATTAAATATTGCCATATTTGGAAAACAAAGAGAATAAATTTATAATAACAAATATTCAAATTAGGGATGCCAAACGCAAAAAACCACATGTCCCAAACATTTTAAATAAAATAATATGTTGTGTTTATTTTCTGAAAAACTTTAAATTTATATATAAATAACATTCTCATCAAATTGCGTTTATTTATGTAACAGTTTTTATGTTCGCAATTCTTAAATATGACTTGACGTTTTTTAAAATTCATTGAATTTAAATTAATGTTTTCTGTAGTGTAATTCTGTAAATCCGACAATCGCAAAATATATCGACAGCTATTCTTGTTTGCATAAAGATTAAGTGATTCACTAAGTACATACATCTTAACGACAGTCGACAAATCTATTTTTCTATTTATTTAAATTGTAAACGAGTGGCATCTCTGTCAAAATAAGCGAAAAACACAAAGAAGAATAAAAAAAACAGATTACTTCATGTTTGACAGGATGATTTTATGTTTATGTTTAATATCTTTATTTTTTTACTAATATTTCTGTGTATTTATTTGAAAATGAAATAATGAATTGAATATGCTATTTAATTTTTTAATTTTTTATTTTTTTTTATGATTTTGATTTATGTATGACAACATTTCAACCTAAAAATTTAAGTTTTTATCGATTGAATAAACAACACAAAAATGGTTGTCGTTTAGATAACAACAACAGCTGACTTTAACAATAGCGAATATCGTTTAAAAATTTTACTGATAATTATGCTATTTTCTTTTTTTTAACGATTCGACTATCGTTAAAAGAAGTTGCTGAATCGCGGTACAGAAAAGCTATTAATTTCTCCTGAATGTCAATATTTTTTTTAAATGTAAAAATTTTTTAAATGTAAACACAGGTATTTGGTGTTTTTTTTTTTGAATTTCAATTTGTGTTTAACGACTAAAATTTATATATTAAAGATGCAATTGATGTCTTCTAAATTTAAAATTATAATTTCCGACGTTTTAGTATGATTTTCTGAAATTCAATTAATTATAATTTATAATTGGAAATTTTTAATTCCAGTTTTTAGAATTGATGTTTTCTTAAATTTGAATGGAAAATTTAAAAAGTGCAATTTTGTATTTATGTAAATAATAATGCATTAGCAATTATAAAAAATGTTTAAAAATTAGATGTAATCGCAAGCAGATATTTTGTAGGTAAAGCAGAATAATAATTCTATATAACTATGTAGAACTGTTTTGAAAGCAAAAAACTCATTGATGAACTCGGTAACTCTATTTTGTAAAGACAACAAAAAGTTAACATGCCAAACTTATGTTCATATTTGTAAAAGAATAATGAAAATACGTATGAAATAAAAGACCAGCCCGTGTACTCTTAACATTATTCTGTATGATATCTAGTTGAAAATATTAACATTCATGTTAAAATAGAAATAACTATTGCAAAGCTAATTAGAACAAACAAAAATTGTGGCGCCATCTACTGCATAGTCACGCTGAGCAAAATGAAGTGACACTCTGTTAATGCAAAAGAAATGTATTTTCCCCACAACAAAATATTGCTGAATTTTATGTAAATAAAATAATATACCGATTTATTTCTAACATGGCAGTTGTTATGAATATACATATATATAATATATGTATATTATTTGTATTATTTAATATGTTTATGTATGTATATGTAAATATTACACACAAAAAATACAACATCAAACGTTATTTTTGTTTTTTCTCTTTAAATAAATTAATACATATATTTTTTTTTTTTTTTGCTAAATTTACATTGTTTTTTTTTTTTTATTAATAACTAGGTATTTTAGCATTATTTGCTTTAGATGCTGGTGAATTTTTACTCCCTTTATATTAACACGTAGTGTCTGCTTGTCGAAAAAATTTTGGATCGATTTTAACCCCTTTCCCGTGACTCAATCGATCTGAAATTTTTCAGGCAGGCTCGTGGTAATAACAGAAATGATCTAACAAATTTTTTTAGTGATGCCAAAACAATGGAAACTTTTAAATTTTTCTACCAGAGTTAATAAAAATATGTACAAAGGGTTAGTTTTTATTATATTATTACCGCAACGACCACAAAAATAACAAGTCCAGCTATGACAACAACACAACATTTAGAATAACAACAAGAACAATATAGAAACAACATATTTTTAATTTTTTTTTACTTTTTCAGAGATTTCCTTGGACCTGTTCCACCGATTTTAATGATTTTTGTAAAAGAAATCTTCCCATGAATTTGGTGAATCATTCTGACCAACAATGATCACTGTAGCTGCACTATTGAGTGCGTGATCGTGACAAGAACAACATAGAAAATTATATTTTTTAAAGATTTTTTTTAGTTCTTCATTCAAATCTCGGGCCCTAATCGACCGATTTCGACGATTTTAAACAGCAAACTTTTTAGGATGTTAGTGATCGTCATCGTGATTTCCACAGACGGACAGACGGACATCGCTATATCAACTCCTTTTATTATAAGGATCACAAATATATAATATTTTATGGGGTCCAAAATTTTTTTTCTAATTATTACAAACGGAATGACAAAACTTATATATAGCCTCTGCACACTGGAGTGGAGAGTATTAAAAAACTAGTTGTAGCAAAGTACGATATTAAAACGACCCACACAAATAAATTCTACACTTATTTACTTCTACTCAAAAAGTTTTTTTATTATTATATTTTTTTTTTTCATTCTGAAAGTGAAAGGATTTTCTTTGTTATTAATTTTTCCTAAGCTTAAAGGCATTCATTTTCCGCCCTTAACGTCCTTCTGCTGCAGCTAACGCCATTCTACTAAATCCAGCTTTCAAGGTGTGATATTTTATTTGTCTTTATTTGAATTTCGTTTGTGTGTTTCTGTTAGAAAAAGGTAATCAAAAGGTAAGCAAAACAAAAAATGTCGTTACCTTGTCAAGGATTAAAATTAAGTATACGCTGATTTCACTTTTATTTACGGTATTTTATCATTACTATCCATCCCAGTATGCTCCCATTTGCGTATGTAACTACATCGAGTATAATTTATGGCCATGGGATAACTAAACTATAATGATATCCTTTCGCTGTGTTGTAATTAACATTATTAGCACATTGTCATTGGCCATAGCTGGGTTTCATTTTTAATAGTTACCGACTCATTGTGTTTGTTATCTTTTGGCTTATTGTCCTGTTGTGATTGTATTTCTCTGTTACGGCTTAGTTTTTAGTTTGTTTGTTTGTTTGTTGTTTGTTCTATTTCGTATTTAACTAAAGAAAAACAAAAAATTTTAATTAAGTGTATAAAGTGATTGTTTATTTTTAGTATAATTTTTGGTTTATGAAAATTTCTAAAAGCTAAATAAAGCTACTGGGTAAGCTTAATTGTTTTGTTTTTTTTAAACATATTTAAGGAATTATATATTTTTATAATAATGTGCTAATCTTTGTAAGAACCATTTTAACTATTTATTATACTGACCATCAGTTTCTAAGTCGATTACGGCGAGAAAGCCTCGTCGAGGGGCTTCAGAAAATCGATTTTATTTTATTTTAAGAAAATCGGTAGTAAGAGTCAAAACCCAATAAGTCAAAACTTCAGAGCCAAATTTCGAAAGTTGCTATAAGTCACTGAATTCATATAAATTATGGTTTGCTTTATGGGATGGATGACTATGATAGAAAAATCGCAAAATATAAGAAATAACGTAAAGCGCTTTATCAAGGCGAGAATAATTATCAAGAATATCGATAAAACCGTCATCTCCTTTCATGTTCGTAAAGGACGGAGCATGAGTATTAACTTTATGACACTCAAGACAAGAAATATCAGAGATATTCCATTGCATTTTTTCTTGACGTAGCCATTTTAGTCCATGCCACCATAGGTCATTATCTGCCAGCTCCGAAGGAGAAATGCCACGACTGCCCATATCGGCAGGAGTATCATTAGATCGTACATGATACCAATTACGCTTTTTTTTTAAATTTCTCTTTCTGAATGTGCAACATGTCGAGAGCGTTTTATCAAAATTTCAAGTAAATCGGAGCAAAACATAAGAAGATACAGCGTTTCCAGCGACCGGCGTCATACGATATATCGAATATAAATCAGTTTTTAAAAAACTTTAAATTTATTTTCTCGCAAATAAATGTTCGAAGTCCGCCAACACCATAACTCAAAATCTACACATAAATCGTCAGGTAACCACGAAGACCTTTTTTTATTTTCCCTTCTCTTCCCCATTTTTTAACAACAAATTCCCGAAATTTTATAGAAAAAATTGTGTTTTTCACTTCAAAATGCTGCCAAAAAAAACTGAAAAAAACTCTTCTTCACTCAGGAAACATGTCACCTTTTAAACGCTTTTCGATTTTTTTATTTCACATGATCCGGTGACGAGTTATGATGGGTTTTACTTGGCAGCACTTGCAATGGATAGATAATTTATTTTCGCAGCTGTGAATTTTATTAACGAAAATTATAATAAATTGTTCAAAGTTGTTCTATATATCGAATATTACAAATTTAAGTTTGTGTTTTAAGTTGGTGAATTCTATATTATCTATAAACACGCTGCTTTTTAGCATATTGTTAATAGAATAAACCTCCATTTTGATACTTAACATATTAATGGCTCCAAGAATTAAAGAATATCACTGTCCAGTATGTACAAAGCATGTCTTAAAAACCAAAACGAGTATTAGTTGTGGTGATTGTGGAAACTATTTTCACCCTTCTTGTGTGGATGATTCTGATGATCAGAATGATATCTTATCGAAAAATAAAATTTTCAAATACTCCTGTGACCAGTGCAGTATAAGTCCAAAGAATGTGAATGATTCAGATGCATGCAGCATAGAAAAGCAAATTAAATTGGGCTTTGAGGATATTTGTGTCAAAATGAACCAGCAATTTGAAGAACAAAAAAACAAATCGGACAACAAATGCATAACATGGTGAAAGTTTTTGGGGTTAGAGTTAATCAGATGGTATAAAAGGTACGTAGTGATTTGTCTGCTGATTTAAACTTGGTCCAATCTGATGTTAAAGATTGTCAACAATATGTTAAAAATTTTAAAAATATACAAAGTGCCGCGGATGATAAAATTAAAAATTGTCATCTTTTAATAATGTACTGCAAAGACGGTTAAACCGAAGTGACATTCTTGTAAGTGGGCTTCCCAAAGCTATTAAAAATCTGCGGGAACCAGTTATGAAAATCGCTGCACTTTATAATGTCCCCCTTCAACAGGCCGATATTCAACATTGTTGCTATATTGCTGGTGGGAGAAAGATTTTAGCGAAACTTCACTCTATTTACCTTCGGGATAACATGATGGCAAATTATTTTAAATTTAATTCAGATGGTAAATTTATTTATTTGAAAGATGTTGTCGATAACGCAGACAATAACGTGGGGATAATGGGACGCATTCTTCTAAGTAATCACCTTACACCAAATGCTACTAAACTTGTTAATGTATGTAGGGACTGAAGAAGCAAGGGAAGAGTTCTTGAATTTTCTCACATAAATGCGGATACTCCCATGGTCAGAATAACTTTCAAAGATAAATCGGTTAAAGTTTGGGATTTTCAGCAGTGTGTCAATTTTCTCAGTGAAGCTGATAGTGCAAACTCTTCTAATATGCGGATATAATTTTTATTCATCCTATTTACGTAAATTTTACTATCAGGAAAAACTTTTGTACAGCTATTCAATACGAATTTATTTATCTTTGTATAGTTTATTTTATGATTTTCTTTATTAATTTGCAGCTGCAAAATGCCTTTTTATACTTTTATATTAATATATTTTTCGCATCTTGTTAATATCAAATTGTTAACTTTAATTTAATTTTTAATTATGGCTGTAAATCTGAATCTAGGTCCGGTTGTACATGACAACTCTTTTTTGCGTACAGCTTTCGGAAATGTATTAAATGGTGTGAAAATAGGTCACTTTAACTGTCAAAGTTTTGCAACGGCTTCATCGACTAAAATTGATGAGATAAAGTATATTCTGAGTGGTTGTTTTCTGGATTTTATTGGAGTTAGTGAGACGTGGCTGCGTTCGCACATATCCTCGAATGCTGTTGCTGTTCCGGGTTATTCATTCTATAGGAATGATAGACAAACGGGTAGGGGAGGTGGGGTGGGTATATATGTTTCTACAAAAATTAAAGCTAAGGTTGTCTTTAGATCTGAAGACTACGGTAATTTTGAGTCTATTTTTATTGAAACAAAAACTAAATATTCGAAGCTTCTGGTTGGTGTGGTATATCTTCCGCATAGGGAATCTATTAATGTTGATATAATGGAAGAGCGATTAGGTGACCTTCTAGTAAATTATTCTGACATTGTAATTATGGGGGATTTAAACTTAAATTTATTTAATATTAGAAATTCTCATTTCGTTTATTCTGTATGCCAGAGATTAGGTCTTACTTGTGTTCATAATAGTTTACCGACTCATTTGGATGTTTCAAATACATCTACTTCTTTGCTAGACTATTTTCTTATAAGCCCTTCCATTAATGTGATGATGTCTTCTCAGATGCAGTGCCCCTCCATATCACGTCATTCTTTTATTTTTATGAGCGTTTCTCTTTTGGTACCTCGGGTAGATGAATTTATTGAATATAGAGATTACAATAATGTTAATTTTTCTGTTTTGGAAAACCAATTTCATCACTTTGATTTTGCGGAGTTCTATAGTAACCCGGATGTTGAAAGTCAGCTTTTATGTTTGATGGAGTGTGTTAATTCTTTGCATTGTAATGTCCCTATTAAGAGACTTAGAGTTCGGGTAGTTAATGATGATTGGTTTAATTCATCAAAAATTAAATTCCATCTCTCGCTAAGGGATTTAGCATATAAAGCATATCTTCGAATGCCGTCACGAGATAATTGGAGAATTTATTGTAAGACGAGAAATAAAAGTAAAACTATTATACGCAATGCCAGGAGAAATTTTTATACCAATAGATTTAGGAACATGAACGCTAGAGCTATGTGGAAGGCTTTTAGATCCAATGAAGTGTCTGATCCTTTCAAAGAATATGACCCGGACGAACTTAATAGGAAGTTTTTATCTTATAGAACAGTTGATACTTTTGATCCTTTTAATAGTAATTTAAATTTTAGTGAATATGGTTTTACTTTTCGATGTGTTAATTATAATGAACTTTGTGTTGCTTTGGATAGTATTAAATCTAATGCTAGTGGTCCCGATGGAGTGCCGCTTAAATTCGTTAAGTTGATATTTCCATTGATTCACAACCAATTTTTGTATTTTGTAAACAACATTCTTACATATTCTGTTTTCCAGAAGAGTGAAAAGTGGCCAAAGTTGTGCCTATTGGCAAAAATATTTCGAATTTTGATAGCAATGATTTTAGACCAATTTCTATTGTTCCCATTCTTTCAAAGATAGTGGAGCATATTATGAAGGTGCAAATGATGAAATACTTAGATGAAAACTGTTTAATAAATTCTTATCTATCGGGGTTTCGTAGGGGTTACAACACCTCTTCTCTTTTATTGGGTCTTACTGATTCTATTAGAAGAATTGTTGACAAGGATCACGTAGGAGTTCTATTATCGATTGATTTATCTAAAGCCTTTGATCGTGTAAGTCATTCAATTTTAATTCGCAAGCTTTGGAATTTTTTTGGATTTTCTAGAATGTCATGTCAATTAATCTTTTCATATTTGACCAGTAGACGTCAGTTCACACGTCTTAAGTATTCTGATTCTGATTGGATGGTTGTAACAAGTGGGGTTCCGCAAGGGTCTGTTATAGGGCCCTTACTGTTTATGTTATATATTAATGATCTTTTTTCAATCATTGAAGGGTTTCCTTGTGAAGCTTATGTCTATGCTGATGATATTCAGCTATTTTTTTCTTCAGAACGTCAATTTATTGATGTGGTTGATAGGGTAATAAATGTGTTGTTGCCTGACGTTGCTGAGTGGGTTTCTAGTTCGAACCTTTGCATTAATACTTCTAAGACTAAGGCAATGATTTTTAAATCCAATTTTTCGGAAGTTAATATCTCGATTATGATTAATCGTGATCCTGTTGAATTGGTTGAGTCTATGAAATGTCTTGGAATCTTAATAGATTCTAATCTTCGTTTTGACCGCCATATTAATTGGTTGTCTTCAAAAGTGAACTTCATTTTAAGACGGGTGTATTCTCTAAACCTTCATTTACCACTCCATTTTAGGAAAAGTATCGCACATGCACTATTTGTGTCAAATATTCTTTACTGTGCCGAAGTATTTACGGGATCTACAGGAAATATAACCTTCTGCTTAATGAAATAGTTCGCTTCGTATATCGTTTAAAGGTTCGTGTACCCATTTCCGATTATGTTGTGGATTTTTTGGGGTGTAGTTTTAGGAAGTTTTTAAATATTCGAATTCTATTGCACTTTTATAAAGTTTTGAAATCCAATTGTCCTGAATATTTACTTCGACTATTCATTTTTTCACGTTCTACTCGGAATCCTCAATTGATTTTCCCACGTATAAGAACCTCCCTTCTTGAATTCTCTTTTCAGGTAAGAGTTTCGAGAATTTGTAACTCTTTACCGCGTGAACTCAGGTCATTTTCTTTTTCGGCAAATGTATTTAGAAACAAACTTGTGGAATATGCTCGCCTTAATAATGTTTAAATTATGTGGCCTTTAATTTGTTAAAGTGACTTATTTATTTACCTTATTCATTAAGAAAGGATATGACATTTTTTGTTCCTCCTTTCCTTTGCAATCATACCATATTATTTTTGATTCGGAATTTTCAATTTCAATAATTCCTATTCATCTTATCTTGTTAAATGAATTCTTTGTTTATAAGCTATAAGATTCGTGTAATAACTTTCTTGTAATAACTTTTTTTTTCTTTTATAATTATAATTATAATTATAATTTTTTTATAATAATTTTTTATAATAGTACTTAAGATATCTGTTTATTAGCTCACTAACCATATATGGCCCAAAGGGCTCGGTTAGTTTAATAAATTAAATAAATAAATAAATAAAAAAAATAATTAATAATGCTATATGACAACGCTTCCTTTTGTTTATAATATTTTCGATCAAAGGCTGTTTGAATTTTTTACAATTAGCCAATTTGAAAGCGGTTTCCAAAGGAATAGCGCATGATGTTTTCCGAATATTCATTTTAAAATACTGAATTTTACAAAAAGTTAATCACACAAAGAACCACAATCTAATCTGTGCAAGGAAAAAGCTTTTTCGCGTTTGTGAACGTACTTAAATGTCATTTCATTATTTGACAAAGCAGTACTCTCATAAAACATTGCTTTCCTTTGTAAATGAAAATCTTTGCAGCGTTGCACTGCAAACTGCGTTTATGAAGTCAGCCGAAGTTATATGCACTAGCAAATCCCAGCCCTGGAAATACAAGTGCAAATTCTAGGAAATTTTATTTTTTCATTGAATAAATTATTTTATAAGACACTAAATGTATGCTAATCAATTTTAGCCAATTCACAATTCAACAATTTTTATTGTCGTTATTGGTTTATGTCTAAAATTTTTGCAGCGCTGGTAAACAGCTAAAAACAAATACCTTTCAAATGAGTGGTGTTTGGTTAAAATAGGATTAAAACTGACATACTTACTTTGGTCACAAGAAATCGCCATGCCTATTAATATTATATATATACTAAATGGCTAAGAGTTGTTCTCCCTGTATAAATATATAGAAGTTTGTTTAAGATATAGAAGATTTATTTCAAATAAATTTGTTTCTTAATCTCCATGAAAATGTTAATCTATAAATTATCTCGTTATTTTTATTAAAAATTATATAAAATCAATAATTTAAATGAAATTTACTTGCCTAGAGTAGTGCCAATCTTGCTTATATATATTTAGATATTAATCATATTGGAAATGAATTAAATATGTACATACCAAATCTATTAATAAAATAAACAAAAAAAAGAGAAAAATATTTAAAAAAAATATATTAATTCTATGGTTCCCAGGAGGTCAGTAACGCCGAGTTAATCTCCTTATTTGCAGCCCTCCCCCCATATGTGTTCACCCATAACTCTATCCAAATAACTGTTATAACCCTGTTACTTGTTTGTTGTCATTTACCAAACAGTTAATTTAATTAAAGATTAGAAAATAAATGCCTAAAACCATTATGGAAATGTTGTGGAAAACAATTCAAATATTTATGCAATTTATGCAATCAATAAATAAACTCTTGCCAATGACCATGCAACAGATGCACTTTATTGTGGCCATAGAACTTTCAGTTTACTCTCTACACTCTGGTTAGCCACAAGACAAATTCTATTACATGCAACCAGAACATACTGAAGAAATTCAAAAATATCAGAAAAAAACTATTTATTGAATCAATTTTGAGAAGCCTTCAACCCGAACAACATGTTTGTATTCTATCTGAAAGCATACGAAACCTTTTAGATATTCCTACAGATGCAAAACATTTCAAAACTACAAAAGACAAGTAAACAAAGGGGAGGAGAGGAAAAATTATTTTATTAAACTTTCGTGTATCTGTGTTTTGGCAAAAGCCTTAGAAGAATCACAATTTAAGTGGGAGAGTTGCAGGCCAAAACTATGGTTGTATTAAGCAAAAAGTTTATCTTAAAACACATACACACACACATGGTAAAAACAAAATGTGACATGAGTGTAAAAATACACATAAATGTATGTATTTTTGCATAATGTTATGTTTATGTTGTTGTTTAGATTTTGCGGTTTTTTATGATGACACAACAAGAACTTTTTTTTTTGTTTGTATTTGTATTTCATACAGTTTAAGCACAGGTGTTGTTGCTAAGAAAAGTTTTTCTAGTTAAACGCATACCAACACACACATGCACACTCGTGATACCATCACACACCTTCTTGTAGTATTTTTGTGTTTGTGTGTACCAATGCATGTTTACATGTTCAAAGTGTGCAAGCAACAAAACTGCATAATTTTTGTTTCTTTTTTTTTTTTTCTAAAAACTTATTTGATGCCAACAAAAATTTTCTTAGGTTATGGTTATTTAAATATATTTTTAGTAGTTACTGTCATCATTGTAGTTGTAGTTTTGGATTGTTAGTATAGTAAACATATGTATGTAAAATCGATTAAATACAATTTGTGCACATAACTAAGTGTGTAAATATGTACATCAAAAATTGTATTTACCATATTTCTCCACGTGTGTATTTACAATGCATTACTATACTTAAGTACACAATTGCCTGCATATACAATTCGATATGAAAACTATTGACTGAGTACTGATTTATTATCTAAACAAATAATGGGATTTGGTTTAAACAATATTTTAATAAAAATTTTTTTATTTAAATATATTTGGAATGTAAACGAATTAATTTAGATCGTATGCAAAAATCTATGGAAAATTTATATGATTTTTAATTAATAAGATCTTACTGCAGACATGGGATACATAAGAAATAGTGTGGGTAAAAAATAATTTGGTAACCATTCTACCTATAAAAGTAATGTTTAGAAAGTTAAATGTGAGTAATTGCACATTAAGTGCAGCTAAAAACTTCGTACTATGTCAGCGATTTTGATCAAAATTAATCTGTTCAAAGCAGCAACCTGAAATGATATTTGAAAAACTCAAACCTGGTTTGTTTAATTTTTTTCTTAGTTCACTCCAAATTAAATGAACTTTAATCCATTTCATTCCACTGTTCGATTAAAAAAAAAATAAAATAATGTATGAAAAAACTAGAATTTCACCAATAGTTTTGTAAGAAGGTTAAGGCTCATCTATCTAGGGGCACATTTCCCTTATTATTAGACACTTTTTGCATTAATTTTTAATAATAATAAAAAAAACAAGTAAGAAAATTATAGTCGGTCTAGCCCGACTATACGATACAATATATCATGGTATAGAGGCCCTATCTCTTAGGCCCAACTAACTGAATATTGAAAATAAGCATAAACCAAATGTGAGTGGGATTTTTATTAATTTTTTTGGCTGCAGATATCATATCGGATACTATATTTATATGGGGACTAGGTCGAAAAATGGACCGATCCTGACCATATTTGGTAAAGTCACTTATACTTTAAAAAAATATATATGCAAACCAAATTTGAGAAAAATCTGTGCAATATTTTTGTTTTTCGATAGATTTTAGTGAAGATCGGGAAGCAGCTCTATATGGGGCCTATGACTAAGGATTTTCCTATAGGTATTATTTTTGAACTACTGATTAATGGATGTAATAAACACATACAAACCCAATTTGACTGAGATCTATATGATAATTTGGAACTTATAGCAATTTATGTCGATTCCATAGGGGTCATTTGTATGGGGACTAGGTCTGAAAGGGGCCAATTCCAACCAATTTCAATAGCGTTCATTCTATGGCCGACAAAAGCTTATATGCCCAATTTCGTCAAAATATATTCATATTTGCGACCTGCAGTTTGAGTACACAGACGGACTGACGGACGGACGGACGGACGGACATTGCTATTTCGACTCATAAAGTGATCCTGAGTCGATCGGTATAATTAAAGATGGGTCTTGGACGAATATTTTTGGTTGTTACAAACAGCAGCACAAAGTCATTATACCCAAACCACATAGTGGTATAGGGTATAAAAAATAAAAGAATAATCATAAGAATTATTTCCAATATATGCAAATCTATATATATAAAATTCATTTTCTCTTTGTTTGTTTGTTTGACCGCTATAGAAATTTGTATTTTTCAATGGATTTCCCTGATTTTTTGTACACACGATATCTGTACCCCCAGTCGCCATATGCTTCTTTCACACCACGCTTACTTTTATGCCCACTTTTTATATACAATTCATTTTATGTTGTTTGGTATATTTGTTCGCTATACAAATGTTTATTTGTAAACGCATTTGTCTTAAATTTAATACATTAAATCTCAGTTCTCCAGGGAAGGTCACCACATGCTTCTTACCGGCCACGTCTACTTTTACGCCCACTTTTTATATAGAATTCCTTTTCTGTTTTTTCGTTTATATGTTCACTATACAAATTTTTATTTGTTAACGGATTTCTCTAAAATTTGATACACACGATTTCTGTACTCCAGGTAAGGTCTCCACATGCTTCTTACCGGCCACGCCTACTTTTACGCCCACTTTTTATATACAATTCATTTTCTGTTTTTTGGTATATTTGTTTACTACACAAATTTTAACTTTTCAACGAATTTCTCTGAAATTTGGTATACACGATTTCTATACACCAGAAAAGGTCGTCATATATTTTTATCGGCCACGCCTACTTTTACGCCCACTTTTTTAAATTTTTTACGGGTTTCGATCGAATTTAATGCACATTATTCTCATATCCCAGGCAAGGTCGTCATATATTTTTATCGGCCACGCCTACTTTCTTTTAATTTTCTATATACGCTTTTGGTGTTTGTTAACATATTTTAAGGTTTCAATGGACTTCCCTAAAACTTTGTGCATAAATCTCTTTACTTACTACTCTTGAGTTTACAACATTATGAAATAAATATTGTAAATCAATATATTACAAATATTCCCGTCTCGCCTTTTTTCTATATGACTTGTAACACCCCATAATTAGAGCAGATTTATTTCATGGTTGAACAGATACAGGTTGACTACCACTGTACGATTACTCCGATGAGGTTAATTCATACAAATATGTCCATCTCGCCTTTTTAACTACATTGGAAAGCAACCTATTACAAATATTTCCATTTCATCGTTTTCACTGTATAAATGAGTTGTAAAGGTGTAAAAAGAACTATTTGCAATTGTGACAGGCACATGAAAGCATAGCATATAGGCCATACTATACTAAATTGAACTCTAGAGAATCCGATCAGACCCAATTTCTTATCGAGTCTCAACGAGTTAGAAAATCTGAGTCGAGAAATGTTGAAACACCCGAGCAAACCCAGTAACGTCTTGAAGCCCAAAGAAGCGGAAATGCCCGAACCTACTCAAGTGCGTCTAGAAATCCAATGGCTAAGACAAGCTAAGTCGAGCGAATGTGAGACTCCTGAAACGACTCAACAACGTCTTCAGGCCCAAGGCATAAGACAAGCTCAGCCCAGGAAATGTGAACCTCCTGAAATGACTGTAATATCCGTACCAGAAAACTTTTTCCTAACATATTGTACATAAGAGGACAATCTCTTACGGTAGCACGTATCAACCTGGAATCTCCGTTTTTCTCATAGACAATTATTTGTCGTCTGCTCCAGAGCTGGGAGCCAGCAGAATATTTTCGTATATGCACCAGGAGGAAAAACCAGAAATGTTGTATACCCCAAGGCTCTAGAATAACTAAAATTTGTAACCTTTAGACATCATACACTCAAAATAATCCATCCATAAACATAGTTAGTTGTAATGGTAAGCAGGCGCTGAGTACTTAGTCCCCAATGAGCAAATTCCCCAAAAAAAATAACTTATTCCTCGAAAAATTGGGGAACAACTTCACGATGAACAAATTTTTTGTTTGCTTTGTGTTTCTCCTGGTAAATCACTATTTAAAAACTATCCGTTTTTTCACTATTTTTCAACTTTGACGGAAAATAAAAAAAATCTGTATTTTTCTATATTTGCCATATTTGCAAAACGTGTTCTTTGATTATTTCTTTACATAATTCAAAAGTTCTTATCTGCCCATACGTGCCCGTTTGGCTTCTAGAGGTAAAAAAGGTTAAAAAGACATGGTTGCAGAAATTGTATGGCGTGCATCCCTTACATGTTTTGACTGACAGTAGTTTGATCTAATAGTTTGAAAATTGCATTTTATGTCGGTTGTCTACCTGTGAGCCTCTGCCAAAGTCTACTCCCAATATTCTGTTACAGACACAGGATGCACAAAAAACTACTCATTGAAATTCGCAGGTACGCACCTCACTTAAAAATTACGTTGGAGTACAAATGGTCAAGAACAATATTGACTTATGGTCCCTCCAGGTAGGCACAAATCTTATTTAGACACGAGCATAATATCAAAATTGCATAATTCAGCCTAAATTAATATGTATGCAAGGAACAGGTAAATTTTTAGGCATGGTAGTATAAGCCTATATATTGCAAAATAAGCATAATGCCTGGATTAGTCTACGACTGAAAGTTGGCGCAACAAATACTGAAACCATGGCGTTAAACAAATTAAAATTATTTGAACGATTTAGAAGGTCAACCACACCAAAGTTTTTCACGGAAGCTGCTTTAGAAGAACTTGATAGGTTATACGGAAATATTGAGAGAAGCGAAATTATAAAAAATAATTTTTATCTGATATATGCAAATATTAAGGCAAAATGGGTGAAATCTAATCGAACCATTCAGAACTTCAACTCCAAATACGAGGACTGGCTTAATTAAGACACCACCCTGGATATATTGGCAGTAGATAAACCCACCACATCAACCAGGGAAGCAAAAGGAAGGCCAAAAGTATTGAGGAGTGTTCAATTTTCACAAGAAAGAGGAAACTTGCCGATGCCACCACTGACTTGACCACGAAGCATTAATCGGACAACAAGGAACAACCTCAACACTGTCATGCCCGATTTGCAAAAAGAGTCAGAAGAACTTTGGTAATTTAAACGATTCTACAAACGAGGAGAATTACGAATATGGAATGTCACCATTGCACGCAAGGATAAGGTGTATGGAGTTCTTGCTAAAACTGGCGTATACCCTACCACAAGAGGAGGAAAACTTCGATTAAAATACATCAATAAAGGATAAGGAAAAGATCAGAAAGAAGCAAATACAGGATGCTTTTTTTAAACAAGTTGGACTAAAAGTAGACTGTCCCAAGCACGGACACGGTAACTCAAACGATGGAAACACTTCTAGGAGATTTTTTGAAAATGATGAGGCAGTAACTAGAATCACTGGAATTGACAATCAAATCGTGAAAAGATTGGGAACGATCTTGAATATTTTAAACTGCAAAGAAAATGTCAATTCTACAAAATATGGAGAATATGCATCGAAAACTACATCTCTTTTAGCAGAAATTTATCCACAGAAGAAGTTGAACCCGACCGTCCATAAAATATTGGCGCATGGCAAAGATATAATTGAGTACCAGTCTTTGCCAATTGGAGAGCTTTCTGAAGAAGCACAGGAGTCTCTTAACAAATTTTATAAAAAATATAGATTGCAGAATACATTCAAAGCATCAAGAGTAAGGCAAAATGAGGACCTCTTCAACATGTTGGCAGCATCTTCCGATCCACTTATTTCTTCCCTGCGGCATGTGAAGTCACGAATAGAGTTAGAAAATAATTATAGTTTAGAAATGATTAGTCTTTTAGATATACCTTCTCTTACGACTTGTGATAAATATTTTACAGAAAATTGAAAAAATAAATTTAAAAAAGAAATATTTTTTTTTTAATTTGTTGGGTTATAATTTAAAACATAAAACCCTAAAGACAAAAAATAAAAACATTCTAAAAATGTAAAAATAATTTTTTGTAGTTACCATAAAATTGATTTTTCATAAGTAGGCCCCTACAAAGCGTAGCTCCCTTTCCGAACGCTCATTTCATAGGCTGAACGGTTATCTATCATATGCTGTATAAACTGTTCAATTATGTTATTCGGTTCAAAAGATATGATTTTTGAAACGAAAAAACTCAAATGGCGCCACTGTGCGTCGCATTCCTTTTCCATTTTTGAAACTTCTACGAATTTGACGTTTCTGCTTAATGATGATCACTTATTATTACAAAATAAATAAACTTAAAAAATAAAGTTACAGCGGTTTCGCAGCTTATATTTGAGCATTTTTGGCGTAGCGTCTTATAAAAAAACTTTTAAATTAAAAAATTTTAAATTGAAATAAAAAATGAATTTATCCCCAAAAAACGTAAACATTGGGGATGTTGTCATCATGAAAAAATTCCCCATTTTCAATTTTTGGGGAGAAAGTTCATTTTTTGGGGAATTTGTTCATTGGGGACTAAGTACTCAGCGCCTGATAAGCATAGTGAACCATTTTGCAAGTCAAAGGCCTTTGGATTCCGGGCAAGACCGGGTAAAAACAGCTAGTATTTTATAAAAAATGTTACACATGTGTTAGATACACAGTCAGTCAATTAAGTTTGTATGCAAGCAATTAGCTTATCGTTATAACATCAAAAAATATATATTCACTGTACAACGATGAAAGAAAATCAAATTTTTTAAAAGAAAATATTGGAAATTTTATTTAAAACAAAAAAAAAAAAACAAAGAGAAACTTAACGTCTTCAAATAACAACAAGCGAAAATATCCTCAAAAATATGTCAAAAAAGTATGCAAAGTCAAGAAAAGGTAATTAATTTTTTCATACGTTAAACAGTTAATTATGCCATATTTAATGCTTAGTTGGTAAGCCTTTATTTGTTATGACTGCTTTTAGACGGTTTTGCATTGATGATACCAGGTTAGTGGTAACGCTCAGTGGTATTTTCTCCCACTCTTCTAAAAGGGCCTTTTTCAAGTCTTCTTTGCCTCTTATGTCGTGTTTTCTGATTTGGCGCTCCAGGTGGACCCACAAATGTTCGATAGGATTAATATCGGGCGACTGCACACAGAGAACGGATTTGTTGTGACAACCGTATTTGTTGCCAACCGAATTTTTATAGTCCCATGTACTATCACATTATTCTATTGTGATTACTGAATTATATTTTAAAAACTAACGTATTAAGTACTCAGGCAATTGAATTTTGAAATAAATTCGATTGATGAAATGGAATTTAGATTTTATTTATTGGTTGTAACAACCATTTATCAGGTAGCCTATTTTAAAAGCGCACTAATCATCTGATATATAAAAGCACATGCATTTTTAATGCTCTTATTTTTTTTCATTAGCTTATTTCTAAATATGAAATTAAAATTAATAAAAGACAAGATTATATTACATGATAAAAAAGATTTTAGTAACACATACGAATAGGGAATAAATAAGCGATATTACGTGTATTAGTTAATGCATTAATGTTCCCGTTTTCACCTAGGCTCTTATACTACTTTTTTGCCGTTTGATAATTGTCTATAGCTGCATGTTGTACCCTCGCATTATATTCTTCTGATATTTCTTAAAATGTTATAAGTAAAATAAAAATTGTGCAATATAAAAATATAGTAAAAATAAGGCCGCACACCATGTTCGGATCCAAGTAAGATGACCGTTTTACTGTAGACAAATACGGTTAGAATGTACGAACCTGTCCCCGTCACCGAAAGGCTTTTATCTCGTCTGTTTTATTTTGCTTGCAAATCGTATGGAGTGTGTATGAAGGTAAACGCCATTATTCAGTTGAAGTAGTTGCAGAGATAGTTGTATACGTTTCCCATTAACTCTGATCAATTTGCCAATGCTAAACAATATGGCCAGACAGTTTGTTGTTTGATAATGGCTTTAAATTTATTTTCAAGGTTATTTAACATTTTGCTTTGTTGTCCCCCAAATACCAACTTAATGGCCAAAGATAGTTTCATAAAATTGGGTAAAAGCAATTTGAATTTGATGTTAAAAAATAGCAGTTTATTTATGCATTGTCGCAAATTTACCTAAAATAGTAAGATTTCCTATAGAATGAAAAATTTACGACCATTATTGTTGTGTTTTTACTTGCTTTTTTATAAAAACTATTCCTTGACGATCTTACTTCTAATAGAATGCACAAAATTTGGAAAGGCTTATTTTGAATTTAAACTAACGTTGCATAAAATAATTTTTACAAAAAATAAAAACACAACAAAAAAAAAAAAATAATGACCACTTACCCAATCGATTAAAGTTCTTTATTATGCTACAATCCATTCTAATGTACATATGTACATATGAACATACGATTAATCATAATTTAATATTAACAAAAATTTTATTTTATATTTTTGTTAAATTTAAATTTTTTTATCTGCTGTCTTATTTTTTCAAAAATGACATATTAATTCGAAAATTCGGTTAGGTTTAACATTTTTTTATATTTGATAATATTAATAACTGAATTTGATTTCCCTTCGGTTGTAAATACCAAATAGTTTAAAATTTAGTTTCCCACTTTATTGTAACCGAAAAATTGTTATAAATACAAATTTGTTTCTATCATATTAACATAATATTTGTAACAATGACTGTAAATTCATTTTTAGTTTAAAATATTTCATTATGATGGAATATTTTATTGTTATCACCAATATTTAGAGTTAATACATGTTATTTATACTGGCTTTAGTTCAGTTGCACCAATTGAATTATTTTAACAACTTGCATAAAAACTTTCATTGGTGAAAGGAACTTATTTTGCTGTTGTATCTATTTTCGTTTTATTAGAATTATGGTTAAGAGGTATTTTATAAAGAAAATCTATTTTATTTTCAAATATATTTGAATTACAATAATATATCTGGATAAATAAATAATTATTTTTAATGATAACCTATTTCCAACAAATTCTTTTTCTGTGTGTGGGGTGGCGTTTTAAGTTGTTTTTTACTTTGTAGAGAAACCACTCTTTGACAATAAGCGAGGTGTGCTTGGATCGTTGTCTTGCCGGAACACAAGTGACTTGACTATCCCAAGTTTAGCACCACTTATATGCAAGTTATTTTTTAAAATATTTAAATAGACAACCCGATCAATTGTACCATCTATAAAAACAGGTTCACCCACTCCAGAGGCAGCCATACACCCCCAAACAGTACTGATCCACCACCATGTTTGACTGTGCCCATCGTTCAGCTCAGAATTGGGTATTCGCCACACCTTGGCTCGTGCATCTGATCCGAGCTTGCTTTCGTCCGAAAAAATAATGGTGTTCCAAAAGCTCTCGGCGGCTGTATCATATTGTTTACGAATAAGAGTCTCTTTTTTAGGAACATTTTTTTGATCAGATTTTTGAATTCAGTTGGTCGAAATCACCCAAATAAAAGTACCTTTTTCCAAAAATTAAAATAAAATTGAATCTCGGAGCAAAGCATTTTTAAAAAAAAAAATAAAAAAAAAAAATAAAAATGGAAATTCAAAAGTAAATTTCTTAAAAAAAAACTTCTAAAAGACATTTTCTCTAAAAGTCTCTAATAGGTATTTCTTTTTGAGAATTACCTTATCATTAAAAGTACCTTTAACTAAAAAAGTACGTTATTAAAAAAGTATCTTTCTTTAAAAAGTAATTTTTATTAAAAAGTATCTTTTATTAAAAAGTAACTTTAATTAAAAAGAGTATTTCCTTAAAAAATCCTGTTATTAGAGAAGTATCTTATATTAAAAAGTAACTTTTATTAAGAAGTCCCCTTTATTAAAATGGACTTTTAATTAAAAAGTACATTTTATTAAAAAGTACTTTTTATTAAAAAAGTACGTTAATAAAAATTATCTTATCTTAAAAAAAATACTTTTTATTAAAAAATACTTTTTATTAAAAAGTACCTTTTATTAAACAGTACTTTTTATTAAAAAGTACCTTTTATTAAGTAGTACTTTTTATTAAAAATTACCTTTTATTAAAAAGTACTTTTTATTAAAAAATTACCTATTATTAAAAAGTACTTCTTATTAAAAAGTAGCCTTTATTAAAAAAGGGCCTTTTGTTAAAAGAATGTCTTCTTTTTATTAAAAAAGTATTTTTATTAAAACGAACTTTTTTAATAAAAAGTACCTTTTATGTAAAAAGTACATTTTATTTAAAAAAAAGTACCTTTTGCTAAGGCAGTTAGTTTTGTTAAAAAAAAGTACCTTTTATAAATTAAGTAATTTTTATTGAAGAAGTTCATTTTGTTAAAAATGAAAATTACCATTTATTAAGAAAGTAAATTTTATCAAAAAATTACCTCTTCTCAAAAAATTATCCTTAATAAAAAGGCACTTTTTAAAAAAGTACATTTTGTTAAAAAAGTACCTGCTATTAAAAAGTACATTTTATTAAGAAAGTACATTGTATTTTAAAAAAGTACCTGTTGCTAAGGAAGTTATTTTTATTAAAAAAAAAACCAGATGTTATTAAAAAAGTGCCTTTGATTCAAAGGTACCTTTCACTAAACAAAATACTTTTTATTAAAAAGTACTTTTGTTAAAACTATTTTATAAAAAGTACCTTACTTTTTTATAAAAAGTGCCTTTTATGAAAAAAGTACATTTTATATAAATCAATACCTTTTGTTAAGACAAAGTAATTTTTACTGAAAAAGTAATTTTTACTGAAAAAGTAAATTTTATTAAAAAAGTACCTTTAATAAAAAGTACATTTTATCAAGAAAGTGAATGTTATCAAAAAGGAACTTTTTAGTAAAAAACTACCTTTCATTATTAAAAAAGTGCCTTTTATTTAAAAAAGTGCCTTTTATTTAAAAAAGTGCCTTTTATTTAAAAAAGTGCCTTTTATTTAAAAAAGTGCCTTTAATTAAAAAATAACCTTTTATTAAAAAAGCATCTTTTATCAAAAAATTACCCTACATTGAAAAAGTTCATTTTATTAAAAATGTAACTGTTATTAAAAAATTACATTATATTTAAAGAGTGAATTTTTTAAAGTACGTTTTATTAAAAAAGTACTCTTTGTGAAAAAAGTTCCTTCTATACAAAAAAATATCTTTTATTAAAAAAGTACCTTTTATCAAGCAGTACCCTTTATTTAAATAGTGCCTTTTATTGAAAAAAGTATATTTTATTAAAAAAGTACCTCCTATCAAAAAAGTACCTTTTATCGAAAAAGTATCCTTATATTAAAAATTATCTTTTATTAAAAAAGTAAATTTTATTAAAAAAGTACCTTATATTAAAAAAGTACTTTTAAATAAAACAAGTAATTTTTTTTAAAATAGTACCTTTTGTTTAAATAGTACCTTTTACTAACAAGGCATCTTTTAAAAACAAATACCTTATAAAAGCACCTTTTATAAAAAAACGCCTTTTATTAAAAAAAGTAATTTTTTTTATAAAACTACCTTTTTCACGCAAGTACCTTTTATTTAAAAAAAGTACCGTTTGTTAATAAATTACCTTTTGATAAGAAAGTACTGTTTCTAAAAAAAATACGTGATTTTAAATTTTCAGCGGGCTACGTTGTCGCCTTACAACTGACTGAAACCAAATGTAGAATAAGTGGCTCTGCAGAACAGAAAATTCCATGGTAGGTCTTCTAGTAATAGTGTTTAGGTGGTAGACGTATGTGAAGTATGAGTGTTTCAACTAAAGTATATTACTTTGTTGGTTGCATTAAACTTGATTTCTTGATATTGACTGCAGATGTTAGTAAATCAGGCAAAATGCACTACAACAATTAATATAGCTATTTTGCAATGAGAAATAATTTAAATAAACAATAAGAAGGACACAAGATAAAACTTCCTTTAGGATGCTTCCATCATAATATCTCATCACTCTATGACCTTTCAGCTAAGTTCTACGAATAACCTTACTTCAAAACTACAGTATCTGTGTAATGTATGGAAGTATTTATAAATAAGCATTATGGTATTAAGGAAGGAAAATGAAAGCAAAGAATTTAATTAAATGTGAATCCTTTTTAGTGAAAGCTAACGAACAGCTACAGTCGGCAAATGAGATAAGATGTTAAGTAATTTAGATTTTCTTTAGGTAAAATAGAATAGATTTTGCATTTGAATCTGTTTTGTTTATTATAATAAAATTAAGCGTATAAATACATTGTGACTTCCGTTTCTAACTTTTTGCGATAGCATTCTCTGCTATGTTTTTCTTAATGACTATGTTTTTTTTTTTTAATTGTTTTTAATATTATTTTTCCTTCCCCCTCCAGCAGTTAAATTTCCGGTTTTTAATTAATCGCATTCATGTCACTCATTTAGTTTTCTTTTTCCGTTTTTTTTTTGCTGCTCCCTTTTCTTAATCGACGTATAATTAAAGACTCATTAAGTCAGTACATTGTCATTCCTGACATATTCAAGTGCAATGTTTATCTTGAGGAATCCAAAAAATTGTAATAAAGAATTTTCTTAAGTATTAGCGTAAAATTAAATGCGAGTTAGCATTGAGTAAAGTGACGTGCATGACAGACGTAAGTCTTGGAAAATTATTTAAAAAAAAAAATAAAAAACGTTCTGATAATATTTGCTAAATACGTAAAAAGTTAAAAACAATTTGAATAGTGGTTCGGTTAAGTTTGTAATCATGTTTCTAATGCCGTTTTCTTTTCTGACAAAAAGTGTCGCACTTTATTTGCACTTTTTTCGGAAAGAGTATTTTGTTATATATTCTGAATTAAGAGCAACCTTATCTTATATATCAATCGAAAAGTCTCAAACTGCTGTGTTCATAAAATACAAAAAAATTTGATTATTACAATGGGGAAATATTCTCACACTAGGACCTGAAAGAAGTCAATGACCGCAATTTTTTGCGATTTACAAGGTATCGACTTTAAGACCTTTCGATTGAGGTATAAGATAAAGTTGCTCTTAATTCAGAATATATTAACAAACACACTTTTCGAAAAAAGTGCAAATAAAATGCGACATTTTTTGTCAGAAAAGAAAACGGCATAACTAACAAAAGTAATTGAATTATTTTATATATTTTTCTATTTCAATGTTTGCTGATATTCAGTATTTTTAGTTTCTTTATTCGGTGCAAAAATTATATTATCAAATTTTTCGCCGTTCCTACTCTGGAACAGGCTACATAATATAGCTGCATGGATTTTCCAAATTAATTCCGACAACACTTAATGATTGACCTTGAATTAAGAATATCATTGGCTAATTATTCATTTATTTTGGCGATTTTTGATTTGGATTTTTTTTTCTGGAACAGGCTACATATAGCTGCATGGATTTTCCAAATTAAATCCGACAACACTTATCATTGGCTAATTATTCATTTATTTTGGCGATTTTTGATTTGGATTTTTTTTTTTTTTGGTGATTTATATGTTTGGCGATTTTTAGTTTTGAATATTTTGTTTTTTTTTGGTAATTTTTGTTCTTCGCGATTTTCGGTTTTTGGCGATTTTTGATTTCAGCGATTTTTATATATGTCACTTTCATAGCACTTCATGTATTTCTTTTTTTTTTGCATAGAAAGTGGCACGCTCACTAATCCCCATGCCCTTTTTTTATCTCTCTGCTCAGATTTATATCGTACAACGGGTCAAGGTTTTCCTTTTTATTGTACCCCAGTTATAAATTTTATATATTTACGTTGTATGGCCGGTGTCACGCTCACAGCTCCGATCAAGCCCATTTTTTGTTCGAGTCCCTAAGGCTCTGACTATTATAGTATATCCGATATATGAATTTAAGAATATCGTTAGCTCATTTTTCATTTATTATGGCGATTTTTGATTTTGAAAATTTATGTTTTTGGCGATTTTTATTTTTCACGATTTTCGCTTTTAGGCGATTTTGTGATTTTGGCGATTTTTGATTTTGAATATTTTAATTTTGGTAATTTTTGTTCTTCGCGATTTTCGGTTTTGGCGATTTTTGATTTTAGCGATTTTTATATTTAGCGAATCTACTAATCACTATGGTAATTAATGTACTTGTCACAAATTGCAAGACTGCCACTTTCATAGTACTTCATATATATTTTTTTGTACAGAAAGTGGCATGCGCACTAATCCTATCCTGCCCATTTTTTTTTCTCTTTACTCACATTTATATCGTAGAATGGGTGAAGGCTTTTATAGTACTCCTGTTGTAAGATATATATTTACATTGTATGGCCGGTGCCATGCTCACAGCTCCGATCACACCAATTTTTTGTTCGAGTCCCTAAGGCTCTGAGTATTACACTATTTCACTTATGTATATGACATTTAATATTAACTTTATCTGGTGGTGCAACGCCCGTTGTTCCGATCCCACCCTTTATTGTGGGACAACGCTCAGTAATAATAGCTGGCCTCAGACAAATTTGTAAAGCTGTTCCTGTCATAGTAACTTTATATGGGAGGTGCCATGTCCAATTATGCGGTCCAGCCCATTTCGGTATGGAAGCTGCCTCGCCAATAAAAATGACAACAAGAAATTTATAGCCTATTGTTCATTTCAGATACACGGTAATGCTCCGGGGAAATTTTACGAGAATCGGTCCAACAGCTTAGCCTCCTATAAGCTACAAACAAACTAACATATACACAGATAAGATAAGAATTCCCTTACAGCTGGAAAAATTTAATCAGATATCAATTATTATACCCTCCACTCCATTGTGCAGAGGGTATATATAAGTTTGTCATTCCGTTTGTAATAATTAGTAAAAAAAATTTTGGACCCCATAAAATATATATATATTTGTGATCCTTATAACAACTGGAGTTGATATAGCGATGTCCGTCTGTCCATCACGATGACGGCATCAATCAGGCAGCTAGGGTGCTCGTTGAAATAAAAAATGATTCATTAACATCCTGAGAAGATTGCTATTTAAAATCGTCGAAACTGGTGGATTAGAGCCCGAGATTTGAGTGAAGAGCTAAAAAAAAGTCTTGAAAAAGTATAATTTTCTATGTTGTTCTTGTCACGATCACGCCCTCAATAGGATAGCTAAGGTGATCAGTTTTAGTGTGAATGATTCGCCAAATTCATGGGAAGATTTCTATTTCAAAAATCATTAAAATCGGTGGAACAGGTCCAGGGAAATCTCTGAAAAAGTAAAAAAAAAAATTAAAAATATGATGTTTCTATATTGTTCTTGTTGTTATTCTAAATGTTGTATTTTTGTGTAGCTGGACTTGTTGTATTTGTGGTCGTTGTGGTAATAATATAATAAAAACTGTACATTGTTTTTATCAACTCTGCTAGAAAAATTTAAAAGTTTCCATTGTTTTGGCATCACTACAAAAATTTATTGGATCATTTCTGTCATTGCCGTGGCCCTGCCTGCAAAGTTTGAGATCGCTTGGGTTACGGGAAAGGGGATAAAATCGATCCAAAATTTTTTTGACAAGCAGACACTACGAGTCAATATAAAGGGAGTAAAAATTCACCAGCATCTAAAGCAAATAATGTTAAATACCTAGTTATTAATAAAAAAAAAACAATGTAAATTTATCAAAAAAAAATTTCATATATTAATTTATTTAAAGAGAAAAACACAAAAATAACGTTTGATATTTTTTTGTGTGTAATATTTACATATACATGCATACATACACATATTAATTAATACAAATAATATACATATATTCTATGTGTATGTATATCCATAATAACTGCATGTTAGAAATAAATCGGTATATTATTTTATTTACATAAAATTCAGCAATATTTTGTTGTGCGGAAAATACATTTCTTTTGCATTAACAGAGTGTCACTTCATTTTGCTCAGCGTGACTATGCCACAGTAGATGGCGCCAAAATTGTTGTTCTAATTAGCTTTGCAATAGTTATTTCTGTTTTAACATGAATGTCAATAATTTCAACTAGATATCATACAGAACAATGTTAGGACTATACACGGGCTGGTCCTTTATTTCATACGTTTTTTCATTACTCTTTTAGAAATATGAACATAAGTTTGGCGTATTAACATTTTTTTGTCTTTACAAAATAGAGTTACCGAGTTCATCAATGAGTTTTTTGCTTTCAAAGCAGTTATTATTATTCTGCTTTACCTACAAAATATCTGATTGCGATTACACCTAATTTTTAGAAATTGTTTATAATTACTAAAGCATTATTATTCACATAAATACAAAATTGCACTTTTTAAATTTTTGGAATTAAAATTTCCAATTATAAATTAGAAAATATTAATTGAATTTCAGAAAATCATATCAAAACATCGGAAATAATAATTTAAAATTTAGAGGATATCAAGTGCATCAAATTAAAAAAAAAAAACCAAAAATGTTTACATTTAAAAAATGTTTACATTAAAAAAAAATATTGGCATTCAGGAGAAATTAATAGCTTTTCAGTAACTTCTTTTAACGATAGTCGAATCGTTAAAAAGGAAAATAGCAATATTATCAGTAAAATTTTTAAACGATATTCGCTATTGTTAAAGTCAGCTGTTGTTGTTATCTAAACGACAACCATTTTTGTGTTCTTTATTCAATCGATAAAAACTTACGCCCATATTCATAATCAAATTCTAGCAGTTGGCTAATTTTATTTCATACGAAAATTTCAAAATTTGTATGAAAAAAAGTTAGTCAACTGCTAGAATTTGATAATGAATACGGGCGTTAAATTTTTAGGTTGAAATGTCGTCATACATAATTAAAAATCATAAAATAGTGAAAATATTTTGCTTCTTTTAAAAAACTTATTTATATAAATAAAAAAATTAAATAGCATATTCGTTTCATTATTTCATTTTTAAATAAATAAGCAGAAATATTAGTAAACAAAATAAAGATATTAAACATAAACATAAAATCATTCTGTCAAACACGAAGTAATTTGTTTTTTTTCTATTCTTTTTTGTGTTTCTCGCTTATTTTGACAGAGATGCCACTCGTTTACAATTTAAATAAATAGAAAAATAGATATGTCGACTGTCGTTAAGATGTATGTACTTAGTGAATCACTTAATTCTTAGTGCAAACAACAATAGCTGTCGATATATTTTGCGATTGTCGGATCGTTGAAATTTACAGAATCGGACTACAGAAAACGTTGATTAAAATTCAATGAATATTAGAAAACCTCAAATGGTACTTAAGAATTGCGAACATAAAAACTGTTACATAAATAAACGCAAATTGATGAGAATGTAATTTATATATGTATAAATTTTCACAATTTTTTTTGGATGAATATTTGAAGTTCTTCAGAAAATAAAGATAAATTATTTTATTTAAAATTTTTGCGATATTTCGTTTTTTGCGTTTGGCATCCCTAATTTAATTATTTATTATTATAAATTTATTCTCTATGTTTTCAAATATGGCAATATTTTAATAAAAAAGTTGAGAGAGCTTTTTTTTGGTTATTATTTTGTTGCTCCATCCGACCTTTATGGCCGCAATGACAAAATATTTCGCCAGTTAAAAGAAACTATACAGCTATACATCTCCAATTAGCACGATTTAATGCATATAGCCACCCTACACAACCATTACCTTTGCAATGGAGGTTATGGCGAGCTATTTAATTAGCAAAAACTAAATTAAACGAGAAGTTATGTCATATAACCGGAAACGCATGCATATAGGTATATAACATAAATGCATGGCCGTCAGCAAAAACGATGACCAAAAAGCAAACACCGAAATAAATCCGAAATAATAGAAAAGACGAAAACCAACCCAAAGAATTTTCTGAAATAATTTGTTATTAAGTTTAACAAATTGTTTACTTTTTCCAATATTTTGTTTACATTTATTATCAATACTCAAACCGAGGTGGAGGGTATCAAAGATTCGGCACAGCCGAATTTAATACTCTTACTGGTTTTTATTGTAGTTCATAAATATTTTAAAATGCAGTAGATCTTCTGCTGTATGGTAAGTAAAAGTAATCAACGTTTTTAATACAAATTATAATATTAATAAGCAAGGCGATTTCTAATGACCCATTCTTAGCTCTTAGTTATCAACCGATTTTAACAAAAAAAAGTAAGAGTGTTAAATTCGGATGTGCCGAATCTTTGATACACTCGGTCTGAGTATTGATAATAAATGTAAACGAGATATTTTAAAAAGTAAACATTTTATTAAACTTCATACCAAATTATTTCAGTATTTTCTTTGGGCTGATCCGCTTAACAGATGATTATTTTTATTTCAAGAGTTGGTCTATAAAGCTCTCTCACATTCATAATTCATAATTTCGAATAAAAGAAAACACGTTTCGGTGTTTTCTTTTTGGCCATCGTGGTTGCTCATCGGCATGCTTTTAGGTTATATACCTATATGTATGCGTTTCTGGTTATATGACATAACCTCTCGTTTAATTTAGTTTAAGTATTTGCAAATTAAATAGCTCGTCCTAGCCTCCATTGCGAAGGTACTGGTTGTGTAGGGCGGCTATACGCATTAAATCGTGCTGATTGGAGATGGCTGTATAGTTTCTTTTAACTGGCCAAATAATTCTTTATTGCGGCCGTATAGGCCGGATGAAGTAACAAAATAATAAACCAAAAAAAAGCTCTCAATTTTTTTGTTAATTAATTAATATTAAAAGGGAGTTTCCACTATTAGATTTTGTGGTAATACCAAATAACACAATATATACAAAATCTAACCCAATAATAAAATATATTTTCATTTATTGTCTCCATTATTATCGAACTTATATTTTTTGGGTTTTACTTTGCCTACCATGAAGTCAAATTTTGAAGTCATCTTGAACACTGGGTCAAATTAGGGATGTCAAATGCAAAAAACCAAATATCCCAAAAATGTTAATTAAAATAATTTGTTGTCTTTATTTTCTGAATAACTTCAAATTTTCATCCAAAAAAAATTGTGAAAAATAATATATAAATAACATTCTCATCAAATTGAGCTTTATTTATGTAACAATTTTTATGTTCGCAATTCTTAAATATCATTTGAGGTTATCTGATCCTGAAATGCTATGAATGTCTTCTGAATGGCAATTTTTTTTTTTTTAGATGTAAACACTTTATAAACATATTTGGTGTTTTTTGAATTTCAATTTGTGTTTAAAGAATACAATTTATATTTTTAAATTTCAATTGATGTCTTCTAAATTTTAAGTTATTATTTCCGAAGTTTTGATATGATTTTCTGAAATTCAGTTGATATTTTCTAATTTATAATTGGAAATCTGAATTCCAGTTTTTACAATTGATATTATCTTAAATTTGAATCGGAAATTTAAAAGGTGCAATTTTGCATTTACGTAAATAATAATGCTTTAGTAATTATAAACAATTTTTTAAAAATTATATGTAATTGCAATCAGATATTTTGTAGGTAAAGCAGAATAATAGTTTTACATAACTATGTAGCACTGTTTTTAAAGCAAAAAAACACATTGCTTCTTCTGTGCTGAGCCCTGTGTATACTTTTAATATTGTTGTGTTTGATATATAATTGAAAATGTTGACATTCATGTTAAAATAAAAATAACTATTGCAAAGCTAATTAGAACAAAAATTGTGGCGCCATCTATTGTGGTATAGTAACACTGAGCAAAATAAAGTGACGCTCTGTTGGTTAATGCAAAATAAATGTATTTTCCGTAAAACAAAATAATGCAGAATTTTATAAAAATAAAGTAATATACCAATTTATATCTAACATGCGGTTATTATGGATATACATATGTATATAGAATATATGTATGTATGTATATTATTTTATTATTTAATATATGTGTGTATATGTAAATGTTACACACAAAAAATACAACATCAAAAGTTATTGTTGTGTTTTCTTTAAATAAATTAATACATACATTCTATTTCGGTAAATTGACATCGTTTTTTTTTTATTAACATCAGGTAGTTTAGCATTATTTTTACTCCCTTTATATTAACTCGTAGTATCTGCTTGTCGAGAAAAATTTGGATCACTTTTTAACCCTTTACCGTAACCCAATCGATCTGAAACTTTGCAGGCGTGCTCGCGGCGATGACGGAAATGATCTAAAGAAATTTTTTTTGTGATGCCAAAACAATGGAAACTTTCAAATTTTTCTACCAGAGTTGTTAAATAAAATGTACAAAGCATTAGTGTTTATTATATTATTACCACAACGACCATAAAAACAAGTCAAGCTATGACAACAATATAACATTTAGAATAACGACGAGAGCAATACAGAAAAACATATTTTTTTTGCAATTTTTTTTATTCCTTTAGTAATTTCTCGGGACCTATTAAACCGATTTTCAGAGTTTTTCAAACAGAAATCTTCTCATGATGCTGGTGAATCACTCTCACTAAAAACGAGTGCCCCAGTTAGCCTAATGAGGGCGTGATCGTGACAAGAACAACATAGACACATCATATTTTTTCAAAACTTTTTACTTCTTCATTCAATTCTCGGGACTTAACCGATTTGGACGATTTTAAACAGAAAACTTCTCAGGATGTCAGTGAATCATTTTTGTATGCCAACGAGCACCCTAGCTGCCCGATTGAAGCCGTCATCGTGATTTCGACGGACGGACAGACGGACATCGCTATATCAACTCCTCTTATTATAAGGATCACAAATATATATATTTTATGGGGTCTAAATTTTTTTTTTAATTATTACAAACGGAATGACAAACTTATATATACCCTCTGCACACTGGGGTGGAGGGTATAATAAAACGAAATATGTTTCCATTTCAAATATTAAAACCTTCACTCCATGTTACAGAATAGTTGTAATTTTCCTTTTTTTGGAAATGTTTTTTTAGATAGTACTCTAAACAACGATACAAAGAGGCCACAATTTAAGTTAGTAATTGATTATATCATTTAAAATTTATGACTACTTAAATAAATTTGTCCATTTAACGTTATCGCTGCATTGCAGGTTTTGACAAAGATAAAAAAAAAAAAAACAATCAACTGCACCCCTAACTGCCAAAAACCACACACCTGTAATAAAAAAGATAATAGAAAACAAACTTTTTATCAATTTGGACAAAATCTTTAACTAACTTAGAAGGTATTGTTTTTGTAACAATAAATCGACATTTGACAGCAATTAAAAAATTATCACTAATTACCACGTGCGCATTCACTTAACACAACTCCGAACAAAGTTGTTAGTAAGAGTTGTTTGGATGTTAACACAGTTTGGCAACATTCTTCAACAGCATGGAGTAGGAACAGAAGATAACAAGAAAAAGTACATTTAGCACGCCAACACATTTATACGTGTATTAAAAGAAAACTTCTATGTAGAAATACCAACGTACTCGTATTTGAGTTGTAGGTATTTGTTTTTTTTTTTTTTTTAATTTTTACCAAGTTAAGACAAGCACACCTGCAGTTTAAGCAATGAGCAAAGAAATAAAATAGAACGATAGAAACAAAAATACAAAGTGAACTGCAAAACAAGAAAAAAGAATTGTTGTAATAAGAATTTAATTGCTTGTTAACACGCACATAAGTTATACACTAAAAAAACAACAACAGAAAAGGGTTACAAATGAGCAATAGTAGATACTTTCAGGAAGCTAAACACTTCACGTACCCTTTTTTTTTAATGGGGCATTAAGTAACTCATATACAATTGTTTCTATTTGTTTTTTATGCTTTTTACAAAAGCAAAAAAAAAAAAAGATCATAAACGTTTTTTAAAGGATTTTCTTTAGCAGCGCTTATGGCAAATTTAACAAACAATATAAAAACAAAAACGAAACAACAACAGCAATAACAAGTTGAGTGTGAAAATTGCATAATTTAACATTTGGTGTTGTTGTAACTATAGAACGATAACAAAAACAAAACAAAAACCTTAACATTTCCAACGAATTAGCTTCTGAACTTTTAAATCAACTTTTATCTTCAACTATACCCTACACTTTAATAGGTTATATTAGATTTAGATCCTTTATGAGTCGTACTTAAGTGCAGACACGAATTCTAAGATATCGAGCAAAGTTTTAGATGAAAACTGTATTGTGGAAGATATCAGTTTTGAACATTCACGGATAAACGTTAATGAACCCTTTTCTACTACAGATGTTGAAGTGAAGATAAGGGAATGTATCCCTGTTCCATCAATGCCTTTGGAAAAAGAAAAATAAAATAAAAAACTAAAAATATAACCACTATAACCACTATAATCACTATATTTTTTGGTGTGCTATGGTCCTCTAATAACATTTTTTGAAGAGGATGCTCCACCGAGCAACTTGAGAACAACTTCACCAGATCTATTTATACTATATATAGTGAAAACTCCGTAGATTAAAAATTGTATTTTTCAGCATAATCTCCGATAAGTGAAATGCACTTATTCCAACGATGCTCTAACATATTGATACCCCTGAAAAATGTGATTGGAGAAGCAATGCATAATGTGGTCGTTTTTATTAATTTCTCATGCAATTTCTCCAATACCTCAACATAGTACTTGTCAGTTATTGCGTGTCATTTCTCCAAGTAATAAATAAATAAATATTATACCACATGCTTCCAAAATAACACTGGTCATTTCCTTTCCAGTCGGTTGTTGAGTCTTTGGCATGCTTGAACCCTTCCGGAGACGGTCTGTCTATTGGACTCCGGCATAAAATAATGAATCCACGTCTCATTAGTTGTTATAAATCCTCCAAAGCATAATTTTAATTATGAGCACGTTTCAGCTTTTGTTCAGGTTTTATTTTATTTTTATTTATTTATTTATTTTGTAACTTCTCCAACAAAACATTTGTCTTAAAAAGTAGAAATCTGATGGTGTGGTAATGTTAATTAACAAGTAAAATAACAATTACATACAAAATAAAATTTTTAACTATTTTGCAAAAAACATAATGTTGTTAGCAATTTATAAACAAATAATCTATTATTATAAATCATATTCTATTGAAAAAAAGTTATCTATGAATAAAATTCAAATAATTTTTTTTAAATTCGAACGCGTTACTGGTTTCTTTAATTGTTGTAGGAATAATATTCCAAAGACGTATTGCAGATAAAAAAATTGCCATTCGGATATCAATGTACGATGACTAAATTGAACTAAATTTCTATTTCTTCTGAGTTGCCTAAATCTCAAACGATTAAAAAGATGACATGGCTCTCGGGCAATTATAATTTTATGAAGAAATATTAAAGTTCATATTTTTAGCAGGTCTTCGAACAACACACCAAATATTCAATTAGAGTAAGGAGTTATATTGAGGTAATCTCCATTAGTTCTATATTTACTGAGACCATAAATATATCCTCAATGTTGTTGTAAGTAACATTTAATTTTGATGGCGCTAGCATCACAACTTGCAAAAATCTTACATCCGTAGGTAAGAGTAGGAATCAGATACGTTTTAGCAAGCAGTAACCTTATTTTTATTGGTGTGTAATATTGCTAGGCCAAAGTGTCCTGAGCATCCTGTATGTTTTGCCACAGGCAGCTATTGCGTGATCTGACCAGGTGAGAGTGTTATTAAATATAATACCAAGATTCTTTGCTTTATTAACCATTTAAATTTATTGGTTGTTACTACAAACAATGGGACTTTCAATAATTTTCTTGGTCCTTTTATGTATAACGATACATTTGGATTTTTTAGGATTTAAACTTAAACCATTCACATCCGCCTAGAGAGAAACACGCTGCAGGTCATCATTTAATTTCGCAGTACATTGTTCAATGTATCCTTGTTTATTGCTTACGTATAATTGGCAAGGTTCAGAAAATACACACATGAAACACACAATGTTCTGTTCAAAAGTAGCCAACACATATCTTTATTTTCATATCAATTATGTGCGTTTCTAAATTTTCTACGGTGCGCAACACAACCATGACTGTGTTCGTTTAATATTTCGTTATTTACACGAACATTTTTGTATCACGTACTTTTTGTTTCAATCACACATAAAGCACACATTTTTGAGTGTTGCTTTATTTGAAGTTCATGTTCTGGTACGTGTACTGAAAAAAAAAACAACATGTACAATAAACAGGTTCGAGTTCAGTTATATTTTAAGTCGTGTTGTGGCTCGTGTAGTAAGAAAAAACAGAACATGTACAATAAACAGGTTCGAGTTCAGTTATATTTTAAACACGACTTAAAATTGTACATGTTGTTTTTTTTTTTTCAGTACACGTACCAGAACATGAACTTCAAATAAAGCAACACTCAAAAATGTGTGCTTTATGTGTGATTGAAACAAAAAGTACGTGATACAAAAATGTTCGTGTAAATAACGAAATATTAAAACGAACACAGTCATGGTTGTGTTGGGCACCGAAGAAAATTTAAAAACAAACATAATTGATATGAAAATAAAAATATGTGTGTGTTGGTCTAAGTTATGTTTGTTTACATATATGTACGAGTTTTTTATTCAGTGTGTGTTTTTTTCTGAACTCTGATAATTGGACGTCATCAGCATACATTCTAATGTTGCAGTGGAGCAACTGTTCAGTAAGGTCATATGCATAGATGGAAAATAGGAGAGGACCGAGAATGAAGCCCTGTGGAACACCCCTGATAACAGGAACAAAGGTTGAGGTTGTTAATGGTTTCATTTCAACACACTGCACTCGATCCATTAGATATGATTCAATTAATTTGGTAAATGTTGAGGAAAAATTCATGATTTTTTCAAATTTTTGAATCAATATGGTGTGGTCTACGGTACTAAAAGCCTTTGATTGATCCAACAACACCAACAATGCAACACAATTTCAATTCCTTTCAATTTCCTTTCTGAAATCTTCGGCTATATCGGTAAGAGCGGTAATGCAACTATGTCAACAAATTATGATGATTAATGTAATTAGTTATTTGTAAATGTAAAAGTTTTTCAAATGCTTTCGACAAATATGGCAATATGGCTATGGGCCGATACTCAGTGTGTGACTTTGTATTGGAAAAATTTTAGCCTGCTTCCATCTTAGTGGATAATTGCTTGTCATAATTATTTTATTAAATATATTTTTAATTATTGGTAGTAGTGACGGGAGAATAGTTTTTATAAAAGCAGGCTGGATACCATCAATGCCTTTTTTTTTTTTTTTGTTTTACGAGGTAAAAATCATCGAAAGACTTTGTGCGAGACTTGAACACGCTAAAAAATCTCGATACACTAGCCCACAATCCCTGTGGAACCACCGTAGAAGTATTTCCTCACAGGGTGGGGAAGGTATAGCAAAACCTCATCTAATCCTAGATTCTCTCTTGCGAATCTCCTCTTGCCTACGAAGTTCCAGAAGAACCAACTTCACGTAATTATATACGCGCTCCCAATTGTCCACTGAGGCCAACATAATCTCAACTATATTCCCTGGGCCAACACTAACACCAACTTGTCGCTCCAATGTTACCCTCTCCAAAACAAACCGCGGACAGACAAAGAAGACATGTTCGGGATCTTCATCACTTTCAGCACAGTACGGGCAATACGGAGAGCTGTCGTGTCGGAATCGGTACAAGTACGCTCTGAAGCAGCCGTGTCCACTTAGGAATTGAGTCAGATAAAAATTCATGCTACCATGTCGTCTACTGCACCAACCGTCAACGTCCGGTATCAGAGTGTACGTCCATCTACCTTTTGTAGCTCTCGTCCACTCGCCTGCCATTCCGCATTACTATTTCTCCTAGCGTCACTGATAATACTGCTATTCTCCAATGAGCCAAGTGACTCCGACACATACTTAGCCTCTCTCGCCAATATATCTATTAGTATCATAGCCGCAATTACAAAAGCCGCTTCGTCGGATACAGTTCTGTATGCACAACACACCCGAAGCGCTGTAAGCCTGTAAACAGAGTTAATCCTCGCACCATAGGTCTTGAGTCTGGTGGATTCTGCCCATATTGGAGCAGCATAGAGGATTATATTTCCATCGACTCCCGCTAGGACTTTCCTCCTTAGATATTAAGGACCTCCCCTGTTCGGCATTATCCGACATAGTGCTGTACATGTACTGCCAGCCTTAACTCTGAAATAGTCGAGATGGTGTTTAAAGGATAAACGATTATCTATCATGACACCTAAATACTTAATACAATCCTTACTCCTTATTTCACAGTTTCCAATTTGGAGATTGATATGTTCAACAACTTTACGACTGATTATTAATACAGCCTCAGTCTTATGTTCAGCCAATGAAAGACCCATCGAGCTCAGCCATGATCCGACCACCTGTATACTACCTTCCGAAACTGTCTTAGCTTCACTGATAGTTTTTGCCACTATTACCAACGCTATATCATCTGCAAAACCTATGCTACTCACTCTTTCTGGAAGATTCAGTCTTAAAACACCATCATATATAACATTCCATAGCAGTGGTCCCAGCATGGATCCCTGTGGCACTCCTCCTGTTATTTTATATTCTTTTATTCCATCGTCTGTTGCATAAGTTAAAATCCTCTTTCGAAAATAATCTTTTATTATTGCAACTAGATATGTTGGGGTATTGAGCCATCTTAGAGCATTCACAATATTCTCCCAGTTAGCCGAATTGGAAGTATTTTGGACATCCAAAGTTACAACCACGCAGTATTTCTTGGCGGCATTCTTCCAACATTTGCCTTCTATTGCCCCTTTTGCGATATCTACTACCTTCTTTACGGCATCTGTTGTTGACCTACGCTTTCTAAAACCATATTGGGTTTCGGACAGACCTTCTGCTCTATTGATGTACTCCTCCAGTCTACTACAGATTATACTCTCTAGTAGTTTTCCGCAGGTATCTATCATGCCCAATGGCCGATATGATGACGGGTCTTCTAACGGTTTCTTATCCTTGGGCAAGAGTACTAGTTTCTGTTTTTTCCATATTGATGGAAAGGATCCATGTCGCAGGCAAGAATTTATAAGTAGCAGTAGCTGGTCGCCACAGCACTCGACAACCTCTTTCAGTACATGGTTACGAATGCCGTCGGGTCCAGGCGCTTTCCCATCCTTAAATCTTGAGATAGCCCGTTGTATATCGGGCAATGTAACCGCTGGAAAATTAAAGCTCTCCCCAGGGTTAACGTTATCCCATGTCGTTGCATCCTGGTGTGGGAAAAAATGAGTCACTATTCTATCAAGAATTATAGCCTCTGAGGGCGAAGTTGTACTTAAGCACTTTAGTTTCTTCGTTACAAGTTTGTATGCTAGTCCAAAAGGATTTCTATCAATGTCGTCACAGATATTTAAGAAACATGTTCTTTTACTTTCACGTATTGCAGCTTTTAGAGCCTTCTTCTTTATCTTTAGAACCTGGTGGTGTAGATCGTTGTCCGGTCTGCTACGAGTTTTTATATAACGCCTTCTAACTCGAATACATTCTTTCCGGAGTTCGACTATTTCCTCATTCCACCAATATACAGAAGCTTTATTTACTCCGCGTTTCCTCTTTCTCATAGACGCGTCGCACGATTGTGTTATCTTGTATACTAACTGTATACTAACCGCCATGTTTTCTGGGGAACCCCTCAACTCTACTTCCTCCATGCATGAGTAGAACATCTCTTTGTCAAATGTGTTGCTTTTCCAACCACTTAGCTCCTGGCCGGCGACTATTGTAGGTATCGGTGTGGGATCACCTATGTTCATAATTATAGCGCTATGATCACTGTGGGTATATATATTAGAAATATGCCAGCTAATTCGGCTGTAAATATGGGCACCGGCAAAAGCAATATCGATTATTGAACCTCCTCCATTCTTACTGAACGTCTGTTCATTTCCGGAGTTCATCAGTACAACATCAATCATAGCAAGTGATTCAAGTAAAATCTTGCCCCTTTCATTTCAACATCAATTGTTAATGAGTCAATGATCCTCTTATACTCAGTCGTCAGCGTGTTCTGTAATATTTGTCTGCTTACATACCAAATTGCAGATGTACCAGCTGAATCGCTTGTCCAACTTGTTGAATCAATGTTACCATAAGGTTCACTGATAAGCGCTATGTCCACATTTAATTCGCGGACACTTTGTTTCAATAGCTCCTGGGCTGCTTCACAGTGGTTAAGATTTAGTTGTACTAATCTCATAATTATTTTCTAAGTTGCCGGAACGCCTTTCTGTAACGTGGCTACTATTGGATACAGTGTCCTTACAGAGCAAACAAACTGGGTCTTTCGTGCAAGATTTGATTTTGTGACCACCCTCTCCACAACGAATGCAACTGCCTGAGTAGTCATTCAGGCTCTTGCACTTACCAGCCGTGTGCCCAATGTCAAGGCATTTATAACATCTTTTCGGTGTAATTTTTTCACGTATTCGGCATACAACCCATCCAATACGTATCTTTGCAGTCTTCGTAAGGATACTGGCTAATGTAGAACTTAAAGCTATGGTAGCAGTTTGCGTACCTCCATAGGCTTTCCTCAATGATTTTATTGCAGATAACTGCAATGCTTTGAGCTCTTCGGACATGTTCACAAGATCTTCATATACTTCTTCTTTAGTGCTTACCTCATCAATATCCTTTATTTCTAAGGCTACTTCATGGGTAAGAGCACGCACTTCTACTACTGGGCCAAGGACGCTTTCAATCACATTCCTAAATTCGCTCGTGTTTTGATGCGCAGGTTTGTTGAGCTCTAAAAGCAATTCACCTTTCTCCGTTTTCCTAATGTTCTTAACGTTCTCGCCTAGAACATTCAGTTTTGGATCCCTTTTCACCTGTTTAAGGATATTAGCATAGGATGTATCTCCACAAGTTTTAATCAAAATTGCATCCGGCCGAGCTGGTTTCTTTCTCTTTTTCGCTTTTGGGCGCATTTTTTCCATCCAGATTTCGAGACTTCTGTGTCCGGTATCCCGACTTCAATACCATCAATGCCTGTAGCATTTGAATTTATGGATAGACAGCTTTTGAGTACATCTAATGGAATTACACTTTCGAAATTAAATAGGCTATGCGGAAGATAGTTAATATAATAGCTATGCATGATAGTTAATATAATAGCTATGGTCCGATTGAGACATGGGTATATTAGCAAATTTTTTATTTATAACATCTGGATCTGATATGATTTTAACATGATTATTTTTACTATTAACTATTCCAACTTCTTTAATGGCTTTCCATTTATTTTTTGTAGAAATGGAATTTGAAAATCTGTTGGCATAGTATTTTGACTCTACGTTTCTTATGGTTTTGGTAAAAATTGTTCTTGCGCTTCGCTAAGTGTTATACAGATCATCAGTTTTAAAGCGCTTCCAGCGAGAGTAAGCATGGTCACGAGCTGCTATGAGATGCTTTATTTCAGCTGTGAACCAAGGTTTCTGCCGCTAACTTACTTCTTTCGTTTGCATTGGCACTATTTTATTAAATAAAGTTGTTATATTTTGTTCCAAAAAAGCCAATTGATCATTAACCGATATCATATGATAAATGCAATCTCAGTCGATTTTGACAAACTCTTCTTCAAAAGTGAGATAGTTTATCGGATTTTTTCAGTAGAAGTTTCAAATGGAATGTCAAAAATTAGGAATATCAGATCGTGCCTAGAAAAACACGATGCGGACAACTGGTCATATAATAAAATTTTTCTTCATTGGAGACAAAAAATAGATCGAGCAAAGTATTACTGAATGATGTAAAATGTGTTGGCGTTAGAGAATTTGCAGGAACAAGATCAAATGATTTCATATTGATGGTTAAACATTAAAACGTCACTATATAATGATGTGATATTCCTCAAAATTTTATAAAAATGTGTGAAATCAATCTTATTCTTTGGCCTGTAGACGCAACCAATAAGAAATTTTCTTCCATAACTACATGCTTCAATATTCAGATATTCTACTTTGTTGTTAGGGTTAATTTTTTCGTGACTTTTACTTTTTAGTGTATAGACCAACCCTTTTTTTACATAAATTGCCACTCCGCCATAGCCGTCGGATCTATAATTTCTGTATAAATTATAACCATCCAGCGATACCAAGTCATCTCTGATTGATTCATTAAACCAAGTTTCCGACACATATGAAATTTGAAAACTAAATCTAAACTCGTCAATTTTGTTTTTTAATATGACAAATTCTCTGTTTAGCAAGAATTTTTATCATCTTTTCTGTTACGTCTTGAGAAGATATTGCATGGTCCCCTATTAAACCATAATCTGAACAATAAAAACAAAGAAACCTACCAGCAAGGCTAATTAGAAATATAATTAAAATAACACCATAAAAATTGTGAGTTGAGAGTCGAACATTTTGATCAATCTATATATATAAAATGGAATGTGTGTTTGTTTATTTGTTTGTTTGTACCTTATAGGAGATCAAACCTTTGGACCGATCTTCGTGAAATTTTCACACCATTTAACTGGGGCTCTGGTATGATTAATAAGGCACTTTTTTTGACCACGCCCACTTTTACGCCCACTTTTTTAAAATTATGTAATTGCTCCCATATAGTTTTTAACAGATTTACTTCAAATTGTATACACATTAAACTCCAGGCGAGGTAGAAATAAACATTTCTTACGCCACGCCCCCTTTCACACCCCTTTTACGCCAAATTTTATATGAAAGTTTTAAACTTTGTTCTCTGTACAAATTTGTTCCTTCCAACGGATTTTTTTTATTTGGTAATATATTGCTCTTAATACTGTTAACGTCGCCATATAACTAAGAACCACGCCCACTTCACTGCCCCCTTTTTTTTAATTCAGATACTTACTTATACCACTAACAATGTTTGCTATACAAAATACTTTTTTTGTAATATGTATTTACCTAAAGTTTTATACACTTTTTATCTGCAGGTAAGGTAGCCATACATTTTTTTATTACCAAATCCCCCTTTTTGGCCCCATTTTACCTTAAATTATAATTAATCTGCTTTCAATATGGTATAATATATAAAAGTTAATGTGTGTTTGTTTGTACTTTATAAGAACCAAACCCCTGAACCGATCTTCCTGAAATTCTCACAGCGTGTTACTGTGACTCTGGAAGGAATAATAGGCTATATAAATTTTAGATTGGACAAAGGGGCGGTGCCACGCCCATATAACCAACAATTTTAAATCGTCATATCTCGGTAATTTTTTGACCTACAGCGGTCATATTTGGTACATATGGTATTGGCTTGAATAAAAATTCATACCAGAAGAAAAGTGGGCGGGACCACGCCCCTTTTTAGAAAAATAAAAAATCGTAATATCTTCAAAACTACAGGAAGGATCGTCATTAAATTTTCACAAAAGGATATTTTTGCGAAATAATAAGTCCTTAACTATATAAAGTTGTTAGTGGGCAAAGGGGCGTGGTCCCGCCCATATAACCCAAAATTTAAAATCGTCATATCTCGGCCATTTTTAACCTACGGCGATGATATTTGGTATATATCGTATTGAAATTAATAGAAATAGTACTACAAGAAAACTGGGCGGGACCACGCCCTTTTTAGAAAAATTAAAATCCACAATAACTTCTATTAAGCACTTGACTATATTAAGTTTTTAGTGTACAAAGGGGCGAGGCCCCGCCCATATAACTCAATATTTGCATGGATTGATTTGCTAAATAAGGTGTTTTCTTAAATAGGTATACATTCCATGCGAAAGTCTGTTTACCACGTCACTTTGTTTCCGATTTGTAGGAAGCCAGACCTGTACACCATTCTTCCTTAAACTTTCACAGTGTGAAACTTTCACTCACTACACCCAATTTTTTATGTTCGATTATTTCTTACATCACTTACAATATTTCACATACAAAAAATTTTATTAACTGCTTTACATCAAATTTGAAATGCACTCGGTTAACCCCAATCTTATTTTTCCACAACTGACTGACAAACATATGATTATTTTATTGGTGCTTTCTAAACTTTGACTCAAGAATAATTATTATATGATAATATTTTCCACCACGGCTTTGCAATGGCACTCGACTTGCAGTAAAAAAAATGCCAAATAATTTAATAGAAGCGATTATAACAGGAAAATACAAAGGAACAGATGTACTTTTGCTACGCATTCCAATGATCCCAACTGATTTACCATTCGACTTCAAAGCTCAAGGTCAATCTCTTCAAGTTTGCGGCTTAAGTTTAGCAAATCCATGTTTCACGCATGGACAGCTTTATGTTGCATGCTCACGTGTAGGGAAACCCACCGACTTATATGCTTATGCTCCAGATGGACAAACTAAAAATATTGTATATCCTAAAGCATTGCAATAATTAATTCTAAATTAAATAAATAATATTTTGTAAATGTATAAATATTTTTTTTATTTTATTTTATTTTATAACGATGAGCGGTAGCGAAGCACACCGGGTTCAGCTAGTATTAAAATAAAAGTAAAAGTAAACAATTACATTTGAAAATTGATTCAGAATAGAATTATTAATATTAATAGTAAAATAATCAAAAATGGTTGCGATGATACAGTAGTCATAAAAAAGGCACAGGCAATCCTGAAGAATGGCACAACGAAAATTGGAGGAACAAGGAAAAAACTGATTGAGTTCATCCAAAAACTAAATAAGGATTGGGTCATCAGAATTATGTTTCTTCACATATACCAGACTGTGATGTGTGTAGGCTGTTTTAATCGTTTGTTCATTTTTCAGTTTCAGGGCGGATTGAAGAATTTTATGGTTGTGAGGCGGTAGATTTTCATTTACATAAATCGGCTCTAGACTATTAAAACCAGCGTATTGTAGACATAGAGTTGTTTTATTGGCTCGTCGATACTTGGCAATAGTTTCTAATCGAAAGTTTTTTTTCGTATGGAGAACAAAATTTCACAACCACCACTTCATCGTTTGGTGAGTAAGGTTTGTTTTCCCTCTATATTTTTTTTAGTAATATTCAAATGATCATGTACTATGTTGATATTCTTATGATGGCTACAAACTCACTCACTTTAATCATTCATTCATCCAATACAACCCTATTCACCTTTCTTACATTTTCATCGATAACTGCATTATTTAGACGACCAGGACGATCTGCATCCTTTGTGCTGTACGACCATGTTTAAATTCGGAATACTTTTAACCATTTGGATATTACGGCGCAGATTCACCATAATGTTTATCAATCCAATCTTTGGCTTGGAGAGTATTTTTTTCCCCACCAAAAAACAATGTTTAATCAAAACAAGAAACTCTTTGCAATCCACTTTCTCTCTCTTTAAAAGCAGCATCATTTTTTTAACAGAAGCATTTTTGAATAAATGAAATGCCATGAAATTTTGACACAATTTTTCTAACAATTGGCCCTATTGAATGAACAGAAAAAATCGCACTTGTCACGCCATCTCTCTGTGAGACCACGTTTGTTTTGTTTGTTTGTAGCTTATAGGAGGCTAAACCATTGGACCGATCTTCTTGAAATTTTTAAAGATTCTTACTGTGTATTTTGCCAATTTTTTATATTTTTAGTGGGCATGGCACCTCCCATACAAAGTGAGTTTGTAATATCTTTTATATTTAGTGCTGTATAGGGAGAGCTTTGCAAATCTAGGTGAAGTTATCTATTATTCATTTATAGCCATGCCGAAAATGGGAGGAATCGTATAAGTGAGCGTTGTACCCCCCATACAAAGTAATTATTCAATATTATATACCGCGAGCACTATGACAGAGACAGTCTTGTAACTCTGTCTGAGGTCACCTATTATTAATATGGGCGTGGCAGCCTTATACAAAGTAAATATTAAATGTCATATATCTGGACTACTTTAATAGTGAGAGCCTTGGGACCTTAAGTGAGCCCATAAGGTATTCATGTTATGAGCCGCATAAAAATGTGCATAATCGGAGCAGTGGGCGTGGCTCCGCCCATACAAAGCTAATATGTAGTATTATTAAAAGGAAAGCCTGGAATCATTCTACGAGTCCATCAGATATTAATTTCAGTAGTCAGATAAGAATTGGGCTACGTAGATTTAGTGGGCGTGGCATCTCCTAAACAAAAATATTTAAAGTACTATGAAAGCGACAGTTTTGAAACTTTTTGCAAGTAAATTAATAACCAATATGCAGTCGTGGCAAATATGGGCGGAATTGCCAAATTCAAAAATCGCCAAAACCAAAACCCGCGAAAAACGAAAATCCACATAAACAAAAATCGAAAAAATCAAGTGCCAAAATCAAAAATCGCTAAAATAAATATTGCCAAATGAATTTAATGTGAGAAATCCAAATTTTTCTGATCAGCTATATATAGCTTGCTCCAGAGTAGCAACGACGGAGAATCTGATTTTTTGTGCAACGAATGAATAAATAAATAAAACTAAATGTTTTAAGTGTACAATACAAACTTCATAGCAAAAATTGCTTATCAAATATACATGTCAATAAGTCTCGCTAAGTCGAAGTGACGCCTTACAGGGCATACGAGTATACCTATAATATTAATAGGCTAGGCGATTTCTTGTGACCGATGTTTTGTTGTACCTTTTATCCCGATTTTGACCAAACGTATATTATTTGAAAGGTATTTCTTTTTAGCCGTTTTGCAGATTTACAGATTTTAAAATTTTTTCCTTTATTTTGAGTAAATTGCATTTAAATTTGCTACTAACACATGCATAAAATTGAACAATATGAGTCGCATACATACATTCGTGGTAAAAAGACGTTCTCTGAGTGATAAACAAAACTAGTATAAGAGATAAACAAAAAATAATATAAACTGTACATTGTACAAACAAATACTAGAGACAACACAAAAAAAAAAAAAAACGTGCAAATGAACACATCAAAACGAAAAAATTTGGGGAAGAGCCCCAAAAAATAAACTAGCTACTAACAGCAACACGTTTCAAGATTTGGCAGACTTGGAAGATGAAGACGACTGTGACACCTACAGCGAAGGCGAATTGCAACAAAAAGATTTCAAAGTAGTCATTCCGCCAATTGTTGTTGATGCTGTGCATGGCTTTTCGACTGTATATCAGAAATTGGGAGCAACATACCAGTTCAAAAGAATGTCAATTGGTACCAAAATAATGTCACCAACAATGGCCGATTTTAACGCAGCCAAAACTACGCTCACAAATGAGAAGTTTTTGTATTACTCACATGATAGAAAAGACAGAAAGTTATTCAAATTAGCTCTTTTTGGTTTACCACAAATCGATGTTAAAGCTATAGCAGAGGAGCTCAAAGAATCATTTAATGTTGTTGCGGTAAGTGTGAAGGAAATAAAAACATCGCGATCATCAGTTGATGATGCATTATACATATTAAAGTTTGACAGAAGTCAACATTCCAAGTGTGATGTACTGAAAATCAGATATTTACGTGGCATTGTGATTCATTGGAGAAATCCAAAAAAATTTGATAGAGGGCCAACTTTTTGCACTAAATGTGCAATGTATGGACATGGCACAAAAAATTGTCTCCGAAATAATATTTGTATTGCTTGCGGTGGATCATGACTACTCGGCTTGCCATGTCAACAAAACAGATGTTACTGTTACTTATAAATGTTTTAACTGTGCAAATAAAAACTTAAAAAAACACCAATCATCGCGCCGATGATCCTCGCTGTCCAAGTCGAAAAGACTACATAATGATGCGACAGAACTTGAACAACAGCAGACAAACCCGAGCTAATACTAAGGTTCACAATTATATTCGCCAAGTGCCGGGTGATTCTAATACTAACCCTGACATACAAAGTTCAGAACCATTAACATCGAGAATAAGTTATTCAGATGCTTTAAAACGCAGCAATCAAAAAAGCAATATACCAGATGAGCTTTTTACAGTAGATGAGTTATTCAATATATTTATTAACGCAACAGCTGACCGTCGTAAATGCACTACTAAAGTTGAACAACTTAATGTTATAATGTCTTTACTTAAATATGCGATATAAAACAAATATACGAAAATGTCTCAAAGTAATGCATTGGAATTGTCAGGGAATTTCGAAATTATCTGAATCTGTACAACTACATCTTTTTATAAAATAACACTCTATTGACATCTTAATGTTAAACGAAACTCAACTTAAACCTGAACACAACTTTACATTACCAGGCTATAAACTATACAGAAATGATAGGATCACTAAGGGAGGAGGTGTTGCAATTGCTATACGATCATCTATAAAACATAAGCTACAGAATTCGTATCCAACAAAGCTGTTTGAAAATATATGTTCGTCAATAACATTAAACAACAGTGAAGTAATTTTTGTTGCAGCATACTGTCCGAAATACACCGTTGATTTTTTAAGCGATCTATGGATACTCACATCAATTCTTGGAGACTTTTTTATCTTAGGGGATTTTAATGCTCATCACCCCAGCTGGAACTGTGCAGAAACCAATACAGCGGGGCGAATGCTATTCAATCATCAATTATCTTCTAATTATTATATATATTTTCCATTAACCTCAACTAGGTTTCCACAGAATATTGTACATAGAAGACCATCGACAATAGATCATTTTCTTTTACTAACCTTGAGACGCATCCATTTCAATTAAATTCGGATCACATTCGAATTACTTTCTATATAGGTTAACATGTAACTGAGGACGTGAGAATTTTTCCAGACTATGCTAAGGTCGATTGGACATTTTTCAGGAGAACATTTGAACTCAAAACAAATTTGTCTCCTACAATTCATTCAAATTTGACATTGCCAAACGTCGACAATATTATTCTTGAATTTTCGGACATTTTGATAGAAACCATACCACATAAACCTAGGAAGAATAATTATAGACGAATTTCTATATTGTGTAAGCAATTAATATTCACGCGAAACAAATTTGGAAGACAGCTTCATAGATGTCCTGATCCAAACGTTAGAATTACAATTGGCGCGATAATTAGGGAGTTGAACAAACTAATATCATTTCATATTAGTAATGATAGAAATGAACAATGGACTAATATGCTTTCAAAGTTACCTGTAGGACACAAAAAATTTTGGAAGCTATCAAAACACATAAAAATTAAGAATAAGGCCTTTGGAGCTCTAGAAGTTAATAATTGTGTGATTACAAATAATACAGCAAAAGCAAATGCTTTTGCTGATCATTTTTCTAACGCTCATCTCACAACTGTTCTTATGAATGGCAACAATGGACAAGAAAGTAAACTCTTTTCTTAAAACACTGGAACAAAACACAATTAAAGTTGTTGATACTTTAACAAATATAAATGAGTTGAAGTTCTATATTAAAGGGCTTAGAAATAATAAGGCTCCCGGGATTGATGGAATTCATAATATAGTGCTAAAAAAAAACTTCCCAATTCAGCACTAATCGTTTTAGCAAAAATCTTTAATTTATGTATCCCAAATTCTTATTTTCCACAATATTTTTAAAAGGCCAAAATTATCCCCATTATTAAAACTGGAAAAAACCCAAAACATCCAAGTAGTTACCGTCCCATTAGTTTGTTGAGTTGCCTAGATAAAGTATTTGAAAAAATAGTTTTTGAGCGAATAAAAACTATAGCCGATGAAAAAGAACTTATTCATAAATGTCAATAGGGTTTTAGAGCACAACATTCTACAACGCATCAGGTCCAAAGAGTAGTGAACATGATTAAACATAATAAAAGTAATAGACATTCAACAGGGGTACTATTCTTGGATATTGAAAAGGCGTTCGACTCGATCTGGCATGCAGGTCTTATTTATAAACTCCATCAAGAATTTTCTTAAAGACAGAATCTTCGTAGTGGAAATTGAAGGATGTCAGTCCAATGAAAAGCCGATCCCTGCTGGTTTACCACAGGGATCTGTGCTATCACCACTCCCATATTCATTATATATTTCTGATTTCAAACCTCTCAAGGGTAACGACGTAGCTTTCTTTGCAGATGACAGCGCATTTGTTAGCTACGGAAAAGTTTCTAACGCAATTGTTAAACGTATGCAAAGATGTCTGAATTCAGAGAGCAAATACTTCACTAAATAAAAAACAAGTAAGAAAATTATAGTCGGTCTAGACCGACTATACGATACCCTATACCATGCGTTTAGAGACCCTATCTCTTAGGCCCAACTAACTGGACATAGAAAATAAGCAAAAACCAAATTTGAGTGGGATTTTTATTAATTTTTTTGGCTGCAGATATGAAAAAGTTCATATCGGATGCTATATCTATATAGGGACTTGGTCCAAAAATGGACCGATCCTGATCATGTTTGGTAAAGTCTCTTGTATTTTGCAAAAATATATACAAACAAAATTTGAGAAGAATCAGTGCAATATTTTTGTTTTTTAATAGATTTAAGTGAAGATCGGGAAGCAGCTCTATATGGGGTCAAAGGGATCATTTTTGGACTACTCATTAATGGATGTAATGAACGCATACAAACCCAATTTGAGTAAGATCTATATGACAATTTGGATCTTATGGCAATTTATGTCGATTTCATATGGGTAATTTGTATGGGGGCTAGGTCTGAACATGGACCGATTCTCACCAATTTCAATAGCGTTCATCCCATGGCCGATAAAAGCTTATGTACCAAATTTAATCAAAATATTTGCGACCTGCAGTTTGATTACAAGCTTTACATGGACACACAGACGGACGGACGGACGGACATTGTTAAATCAACTCAGAAAGTGATTCTGATTCGATCGGTATAATTAAAGATGGGTCTAGGTCAAATATTTTTGGTTGTTACAAACAGCAGCACAAAGTCATTATACCCAAACCACATAGTGGTATAGGGTATAATTAAGATAAATTACGATAAATCTCAAGCAATAATCTTTCCTTTTAATAGATCTCCTAAGAGACTTCCATCTCGACCATTCTCAGTACAAGGCAAACTGATTGATTTTTCAGATTCTATAAAATACCTAGGGGTCACACTTGATCGTAAACTATCATTTAAAGAACAGTTAGAAACAAGCTGTTCGAAGGCAATCAAATGTGGTAGATCACTCTTCCCGCTTCTAAACGAAAAAGTAAACTAAACATAAAGAATAAACTTCTTTTATATAAAATGTGTATTAGACCAGTACTTACTTACGCATGCCCAGTATAGAAAAATTGTGCAAAAACTCATAAAAGAAGATTACAAATTATCCAGAATAAGAACACGAAAATCATATACAATCTCCCTTGGAGATTCCCGACCAAAGACTTACATATAATTTATAAACAAATAACTATTAATTCCGTAATTGAAGAAATGACTCTTACATTTAATCAAAAATGTAGAAGCTCAAATCACGAATATCTGAGGAGTATTTAGTGGTTGTACTGTAACCTCCTTCTCCCATTTTTCCATTTATAATTTCCTTTTTTTTTTCTCTTTTCTTTCTTTTTGTGATCTAGGATGTAGGTTTTTTACTATCTTTTTTCTATAAATTTCTGTTGAGTTTACATTTATGTGATAAATTAAATTTTTTAATTTTTGCAAATAGTTGTAGTAATATCTTTAGATAAAATCTCACAATTAGTTAAGCTCTTTTATAAATATTTGTAAAATAATGATAGATAATAAATAAATAATAAATAATAATTATACAATATGCTATGTAGGTGTTTAATAAATTTATTAATGTGTTTGTAATAAATATGAGTTTGTTCTTTGTGTTGATTTGTGAATTGGCTATAATTGCTTAGAATACCTTTAGGGTCTTTATTTAATGAAAAAATAAAATTTCCTAGAATTTGCACTCGAATTTCTAGGGCTGGAATCTGCTAGTATATAAAATTACCTTGACAAACTCTTTACATGATATGGAATTTACCGATCCCCATATCACTAAGTTTTACATGCAGCGCTTTTAAGATCTTGAATTTAGCTCAATTAGCTGGGATCCTTCATACAATATCACCGTAGATCTTTTAGCTATATTTGCCTTGGAGTCCAGTAAAAATTTCGCATCATATCCCAATAGATTAGCGTTAATTAAATTGCGGATACTTAAAAGCCATAGAATTCCTGCTGCGCAATATTTCATTTAATTTTCCTCTGTGACCAACACGTTACTTTTATTCACTCTGTATTCACTTTTATCGTATTAACTGTGTCAACACTGATCCACTACGAAGATTACACCATACGACAGCAGATGGAAAACTGCGTTCTCAGTTCTTCATTTTCTTATCTATTCTGCTTTTTTAAGGGACTTCAAAATTTTAAGGATGTAACGATTTCTAGAAATTTCTTTAAATATTTCTACCCACTAGTTTACGTCCATATGTGTGTCATATAAAACATGGAAAACTCTAGAAATTATGGAAATACGTGTTTTTGTTTTCATTTTTTGGTAAGAAAATTTGTGAAAATTTTATTCACGCTCAAAAAAAAAAAAAAAAAAAAAATTAACTCCTAAAATTATTTCTTTTAGTAGGTGATAAAAGGTCTGAAAATATATTGCTATCATGTTCCTTTTTTCCCACATAATGCTTTATTATATATTATATTTTTTGTTTTCTTTATTTTTTTTAACCTTATTCAAAATACTTATTTACATATACATAAAGTCAATTTTTTGAGAAAATTAGTTCAAAGATTACAAAAAAGATTGGTGCTGGTTATTTTCTTAGAATTTATACTCATATACTCATATAAATCTAACGAGAAATAAGAATTAAAATAATTACTATTAGAAATTTTTATATCCCTAAAACTTGCCTAGGATTTCTATATAAGAGCTTTAGTTTCACCTGTATATGGAATACTTCAAGTCCAACCAGTACTGTTCAGTATTTTTGTTTAAATATTGGACTAATAATATGATTTTTTGTTAAGGCTTAGTTAAGAGATGTATTGAAACAAAATTGAAGTATGAGGTGGAGCACACATAAGGTTTGAACATATATTTTTAGAAAAAAAATATATTGAAAATGTGCAAGGATATGAAAGATATAGTTTGCAAAGAACATTATTTACAATGAAAATTAAAAGAAAAACTTGCTTTCCTTTTAAAAAATTGTTCTCTTTCATTTGATATCCATATTGACACAAACTGGTGGGTAGAAATATTTTGATAAATTTTAGAAATTTGTATATCCTTAACATTTTAAGAAAACTTTAAAAGGGGGAAAATATGAGAAAATAAAAAAACAGAGAACGTAGTTTTACTATATACGATCTCTACATTCGTGTATCTTGTTAAGGTTCAATAAAGAATGTGAAATTGTCGCACGGTGTTATGGACCAACTTGTATTAATTTGTTGATTTTTCTCTAAATTTCGATATTGTAACAAGAGTAATAAATTATTATTTTCATATATTAAATTTTTTATATTATCTAATTTTATTGCCTAAATGAAATATAAATGAAATATAATCATTGTGCGAAACAACTCAAATTCTTTGCATACCAAAAGAAGCTAAATTTAAAAAATTTTCAACAGTCTTAAGCTACTTTTTCCCTTCGTTTTTAAAGTATATCAAATACAAATCAAATGTTAAACACCAACAACTTCCGCTGAGGTAATACTTTACACTTCCTGTGCCACTAAAAGATTTATTAACTTAATCAAATATACAATATTTTAGGCTTCAAAATAGGACTCTATAAAAAAGGCCAATAACAATTGTTTTTCATTGTACTTTAAAGCATAAGCAGAGGTTCCTTTACTGGCCCTGTACACTCTTGTTATGTCTGCATAGTTTTTACCGCCCGTTGTTATAATAAACTTTAATCTGTTAGCGGATGTAACGGCAGGAGTGCAAAACCAAATAAAAAAATGTTTCTCTAATCGCTAGCGTATGTAATGGGGTTACTTGAGGGTTTTTCGTAGGTTTCAGGTTAATATAAATCATTAAAAGAAATATTAAAATAATCAGCCTTCTTATGACATTCATGGATGTGCAATTAAAATATTTGTTAAGCTGACACCTTAGATTTAAAGTCTTAAAAAGGGTATTAAATAAAATTCCTATTCTGCTTAATGAGTAATGGGAAACAAGGATATATTATTTTCAATAATTTCAAAACTGTACTTAGTTGTAATGTATTCTCATATGGACAACTAATTATGATATAAAAATGGTATACAAAATATGATAGCGCTTAACGTAACACCTTCGTGTGTTCCAAAAATATGTAGTGAGACAGTTACAAAAAAAAAAAAAAAAATTCAGGTAGTCATGTGCGAAATATTTGATACCATTTATCTGCATCTAAAAGTCAATATTACAATAAATGTTGGCTGCCGCTACTGCTTTAAAATTTATTATGTACTTCGTCAAACTTGAGGTATATGCGTGAAGCTTGGATAGGAGAGGCATACTGGTTTGCCTTCCGGCTATCTTCAGTCTGGTGTGGTTCTTTTATCCAGCTACACTGACCCAAGTAACAATAGAAAAATTCTAATTCATGCCTCGTGTAAAAATGCCACATACACTCACCGCATTAAAAAAAACGCATTAAAAAAATCACACAAAACTTCACTACTACTGTAATGACAGAAGTCGTCGCCGGCAACTCGTTTCTGTCAACGCCACAGCAAATGAATTTCTTTTATAATTTTTCTTTAGTTTTATTTAAAGTGAATTTGTCACTTTTGATTTTTGCCCCGAGAATTATGGGCTTACTTGAATTATAAATATTGGTAAACTATACTCACTGGAATTATTGAAGGGAAGCTTAGAGTCTGAAGAACACATTAATTAGTTGAGAGAATGTTAACATGACAATAACCAATAAGAGACATTCCTTACTCTCTTTCCAATATTCCAGTGTCTCTCTGGCTGTCGACTATAAAAAGGGTAACAACAGGAAAACGGGGATCAGTCAACAGGTAGTCACGAAAGTGAACAGGAGTAACCCCAACCACCTAGCAAGTATCCTTGACAGTTCGGTAAGTATCCTCGAACAACCTTTTGAATACATCCTTGAAAGTCCTTGAAAGTTCCTGCTAATCCTTGAGAGGTCCTGCGAATCCTTCTGAGGTCCTGCGAATATAGAAAGGTCCAGCTAATCCTTGAAAGGTCCTGCGAATCCCCGAGAGGTCCTGCAAATCCTTGCGAGGTCCTGCGAATATATTCTAGAAAGGTCCTGCTTATCCTTGAAAGGTCCTGCGAATCCCTGAGAGGTCCTGAAAATCCTTGCGAGGTCCTGCGAATATATCCTTGAAAGGTCCTGCTAATCCTTGGAAGGTCGTGCGAATCCTTGAGAGATCCTGCGAATCCTTGCGAGGTCCTGCGAATATACCCTTGGGGGCGTGCCGTCCCCGGTCGAACAGAAAAAGCGTGCCATCCCCGGTCTCTAATTTCAACAGAAGCGTGCCGTTCCCGGTTGCTCCTATCAGCAACAGAAGAAGCGTGCCGTCCCCGGTCGCTCACATCAGCAGCAGAGAAAGCGTGCCGTCACCGGTCGCACATAGCAGCAACAGGAAGAGCGTGCCGTCCCCGGTCGCTAACCAACAACAACAGAAGAGGCGTGCCGTCCCTGGTAGCCAACCATTAGCAACAGAAGAAGCGTGCGGTCCCCGGTCGCTAATTTCAACAGTAGGACGAACGTGCTGTCCCCGGTCGCTCCTATCAGCAACAGAAGAAGCGTGCCGTCCCCGGTCGCTCAGATCAGCAGCAGAGAAAGCGTGCCATCACCGGTCGCACATATCAGCAACAGGAAGAGCGTGCCGTCCCCGGTCGCTAACCAACAACAACAGAAGAGGCGTGCCGTTCCCGGTCGCCCATCATCAGCAGCAAAAGAAGCGTGCCGTCCCCGGTCGCTAACCAGCAACAACAGGAGAGGCGTGCCGTCCCCGGTCGCTAACCAGCAACAACAGGAGAGGCGTGCCGTGCCGCGGTCGCCAACCATCAAACCTGTCTCAGGTCGTTATCCATTACGAGATTTACTACCTCTCTGTGACATACCCTCTCTCTCTGTAGAGTGGGAGCAAAAGTTGTACTCATCATGAACTGGCTTGCCAGAGACGTGATACAATGGCCTATAACCTACCTCCAAGTGGTGCTCCTGGGCAACGCTAGGCAAAGTCAGTTAATTCTGGTGATTGTTCCTAGCGGCTAAATGTTAAGGAAGAGAAATGTCTGCCAGTGCAATCCCGTACGGGGGATAACTGGTAGTTACTAAATTTGCCAATTGGTAGCGAAGCCTAACCAAAAGGCGCTAAATTTGGTACTGCGGGGAGATCGAATTGCCCAAAAAGAGGACTCTTCGACTTCTTGCGGAGAATAAGCGAACCATAACATAGGGATCTGATGGCTAACTGGTGGATTGTGAAACATCCAACCAGATGAAAAGGTTGTCACACCCCTTTAATATATGTGAGATCCAAGTTGAACTCATGGTATTGTTGGACCACATTACGAACGTGGCACTAGAGGCTTTCGAATCTGACGTGCAGAGGAGATCGCTGTGTGTGACTACTAGGGGTGGTTGTGGTGTGTAGGAGCTGATATATGCGTTGTATGGGAATGCTGGTATATGCGTTGTGTGGGTGGCATGAGTGCAAGATGAGTCGCAAAATGAATCGGATGCAAGAATGTCGGATGTAGCATGAGTAGAAGTCTTTTGACGTAACAAGAGTGCGTGAAAATGGATCAGAAAACTATGTTATGGTAAGCAAGGTCAATGCAGAGGTCTCTGACGAATCTTTTACGATCTCATTGGGAACGGCCCCTCGGGGAGTTTCGCAGTGGCTGTGGTGCCCGTATCGCGGGCATATCACAGATCGATGTGGAGGTGCATTCACCCAGGTGTTGCTACCTCTCAAGCAAAAGGGTTTTAGATAGGCCCGACACAATAACAAAGTGTGGAGTGATGCCGTACAACATCACTCCAGCTTGTAACCGTCTTATGGCGGGGCGAAGGCAAGACGCATAGTATCTCTCCAAGTGCTAAGACCATCGTGTGGTTAAGTCGACAAGACAGGCACACACGTAAAACCCGTATGACTTCTCTCTGTAGAGTAATTTTCTAATAAAACCTAATTTTACAACGTTTAGAACCCGGCTTTTAATCTCGGTCATTGAAAGAAAGAAATTTCTGTGACGATCGCTATTCCCGCGAGCTTACCCCATCAACCGGAGGAAACTCGTCGTTACACTATAAAAAATAGTTTTTGCAACGCATATAAAACTAATTTTTTTTATACGGTGAATAGGGACCGCATAAAAAAGTCTCACTAAAAATAACACAAAACCTTTCGAAACAGCTAAACATTTTCCAGTTGTATTTCAGAAAACATCAATTTTTATTTCAGAAAACATCAATTGTGTTTCAGAAATCAGCAATTGCATTTCAGAAATCATCAATTGAATTTCAGAAAACATCAATAGAATTTCAGAAAACACTAATTGAATTTCTGAAAACATCAATTGAATTTCAGAAAACCTCAATTAAATTTCAGAAATTATCAATTAAACTACAGAAAACATCAATTGATTTTTAGAAAACGTCAATTGAATTTCAGAATGTATCAATTGTATTTCAGAAAGTCTCAATAGTATTTCAGAAAACATTCATTGTATTTGACAAAACATCCATCGAATTTCAGAAAGTCTCAATTGTATTTCAGAAAACATCAATTGTATATGACAAAACATTAATCGAATTTCAGAAAACATCTATTAAACTACAGAAAACAAGAATTGTATTTCAGAAATCATCAACTGCATTTCAGAAAACATCAATTGTATTTCAAAAATCATCAATTGCATTTCAGTAAACATCATTTGAATTTCAGAAGACATCAATAGAATTTCAGAAAACCTCAATTGTATTTGAGAAAGCATCAATCGAATTTCAGAAAACATCAATTAAACTACAGAAAACATCAATTGATTTTCAGAAAACGTCAATTGAATTTCAGAAAGTATCAATTGTATTTCAGAAAGTCTCAATAGTAATTCAGAAAACATCAATTGTATTTCAGAAATCATCAATTGTATTTCAGAAAAAAACAGTTGTATTTCAGAAATCATCAATTGAATTTCAAAAAACAACAATAGAATTTCAGAAAACATCAATTGTATTTCAGAAACCATCAATTGCAACAATTGTATTTCAGAAAACATCAATAGAATTTCAGAAAACATTAATTGAATTTCAGAAAACATGAATGGAATTTCAGAAAACATCAATAGAATTTCAGTAAGCATCAACATCATATTTTCCAGTGCGTACAAAATAAATCGAAATATTGATGTTTTCTGAAATTCAATTAATCGCGAGTGGCTAATGTTTTAATTTTTAGATGTACGCGTTGAAGAACATGTTCTGTTTTATAGCAGTACACGTGCAAGATGACGAACTTAAAATAAAGCTACACTCGAATCTGTGTGGTTTATGTGTGTTCGAAACAAAAAATACGTGATAGAAAAATGTTCGTGTAGATAACGAAATTTTAAAACGAAACACAGTCATGATAGTGTTGGGCACCGTACAAAATTTAGAAACACACATAATCTTATATATTAAAAGAATTTATGAATAAACTTTGCATTCAAGATTTTTTTCAATATTTTTCTTCTCTCAAACTTCTATAACTAGAGTTCTAATTAACGTATGCTGTTGACATAGGTCTAAGAACACTCAGTGGATCAAGCTTCTTCTTTTGAGCTATTAACTGCTTAAATTCGTTGGGTTTGAGGAAAGTTCTGCGTGGAGAATCAACTTTACTTTTACTGTACGTTAACTTATTTTGGCATATTTTGGCATTACTGTACGTTAACTTATCTTAGCAAATTTTGGTATTATATTATAAAAATTAATATAATAGAATATAATGCTGCGGAGCAGCAGGAGTCCTCTAGTTGATGTGAAAATAAAAATTTGTGTATGTTGGTCTGAGCTATGTTTGTTTATATATACCAGGCATGGCAAATTTTGTTTGTTAATTAAAAAAAAAAGAATTTTAAACACGTAAGTAAACTATAATCAGTCTAGTCGGTCTAGCCCGACTATACTATACCCCATACCGTGGTTTAGAGACCCTATCTCTTATGTCCAGCTAATTAGATATAGAAAATAAGCATAAACCTAATTTAGTTGGTTGTTATTAATTTTTTTGGCTGCAGATATGAAAAAGTTCATATCGGGTGCTATATTTATATGGGGACTAGGTCGAAAAATTGGCCGATCCTGACCATATTTGGTAAAGTCACTTATATTTTGAAAAAATATATACAAATCAAATTTGAAAAAAATCTGTGCAATATTTTTGTTTTTTGATAGATTTAAGTGAATATCGGGAAGCAGTTCTTTATGGGGCCTATGACTAAGAATTGTCCTACAGGGATTATTTTTGGAAAGGCGGACGGACGGACGGACATCGCTAAATCGACTCAGAAAGTGATTCTGAGTCGATCGCTATAACAAAAGATGGGTCCAGGGAAAATATTTTTGGTAGTTACAGACAGCAGCACAAAGTCATTATACCCCAACCGCATAGTGGTATAGGGTATAAAAATTTCAAAATGTTTTTTTAAATTACGATTTAATTCAAACAAATAAATTCAAAACAATAATACTAAAATATCAAATTATAGTTCCGAAGTAACATTAATATAACTTTTCAATAGGGCCACAAAAATAATACAAATTATTAATCTTAATAAATGCGAAATTAACCCTAAGCTCTCTTTTGATGTGTCTTATTTCTGACTTTCTGGTTGAATTTTCCGTTTTGGTGTATTCAGGGACTTATAGTAAAATTTCACGGCGAATATTTGTGCGGCACATTTTAACCCCTAAAATCACTGTTTTAATGGTGTTTTTGCTCCTTTTAAAAGAAGGACAAAAACGACCCAAAACTTGAGGAGTGAAACGGTTAACATATTATACAAAAAATGTTCTCCGTAACATCGGTATTTTCTTTTTGCTATTTTGTTTGAAAGTGGATATTTGTATAGAAATATAATAGTGCGGCCCACCGTTTGTAGGTGAAATTTCAAATTTGGCCCAACAAGCCATTTACGTGCCCACCCCTGATATATACATATGTACGAGTTTTTTTATTCAGTGTGTTTTTTTTTTAACTCTGATTTTTATATTGATTCTACGTATGGGTTATATTTCATGCAATTAATATTAATCATACGCTGATGCCAATTTGTATGTATCGGTAGCTAACAGTTTAATAAAAACTGTTTTCGGCGTAAATTTCTCCACTTATATTCAGAAAACAGAGACAAACTAATTTGTAGTAAGAAAAAATATAAGTTTGTTATATTTGAGAGTTATGTTATTAGTTTTTCTGAAATCAAAACCCCACCTACAATACTAAACAGTTATTTTGTAAAATTTGATATAATGATAAAAAAAGAAACATTGTATTATGCGTGTGAGATAAAAAGACTTGGTGTTATTTTAATTGATTAGTAGCAATAATATTTTAATTCATTGATGAAGAAATAGACAGAAAATGATTTACTTTAGGACAAATAGTTTAGTTCAGAGAGAGAGAAAAAATTAAATGTGTTATGAATAAAACCGATTAAATTTAAACACTTTGTACTGAAATAATTTTATTATCGACCATTTATATAAATATCAATTAACATATTTACATCAATTAATATAATACATTTAACTTAATTTTTTTTTATGTTTCAGTTACATTTAATAAACCTTCACATCTGGCAGCTTCAAGCATATGGCAATATTGTTCTGCATCACTTGCTAATAATCTGGCATTTAGTAGCACTATATCGGTACACTTAAGTCGAACGATACAAGTTGGCCAACGAAATTAAGTGGTATAAAAAGAGCCGTAAAAATCTTGAACTTCCAGACAAAAAGGTAAAAAAGGGTAGGATATCGATGGCAGCTGCATTAGAGTTAAAAATTTTTGAATATATCTACAAGTATTAATTGCATTTTGGAAATCAATAATAGTTTTTTGGGGTTGTATGCTACCGCCATGCTAAAAAATAACTAAACTGTAGTCATTTGCATTTCACACTTTAACAAATAAAATGGAAACAGCAGCAGAATATCAAAATTTAAACAAAAGATATATTTCAAGAGCGATATTTATGGCTTACACTAAATGTTTGAAGCTTATATGATATTTATGTATGTATAAATAATATCAAAGAAATAAAATTTCGTTCTTCCGTCAAAGAATAAAACACGAAAAATGTTGCATCAAAATGAAAGTGCCGTGTTGTAAATTTTCGGGCTTTTCTAAAAGTGTCGTGCTATAAACAACATTTAAAAAAATGTTATTGACTCTTGAAAACTAATCGCGTGTGCTTTAGAATCGTTTGTACATGGTCTTTGCCAATCAACCTTGAATAGTTCTTGATCCAGCACCATAAAAGTTCCCCGAATAAAATGGTTCCGATAACATAAGAAAGTCTTGCGAATAACGTTTTCGGGTTTTTAAATCATATTTAAAGTGTTTCGTCGCGGTTTTAATATATTAGGAATATTCATTAAAATTATGCTGACTTTAGAAAACTAATCGTCTACGCGAGTGCTTTAAAATCCCTTGGATATTATGTCTGGAAACCAACGTCAGCTAAATCATCGATTACAATGGTGAGTTAAATTAAATATTTTTTTCCTAAATTAAACTCATGTTTCAGAAATAGTTTATTCAAATGTAAAGATTCAAATTCAGTACCAAAATTTGTTAATACAATTTGGCTTTTGGGCACTACGTTCAAATGAAGAAAAATGTCTTAAACTTTAAATATATTTAATTTAATTTTAGTTTGTTAAAAGTTATTTACTCTATTAGTATATATCTTAAAAACTGTTCCTCCCGCCTTCATTCCCCTCTTAAAGATCGTATTAGGTAGCGAGTATAGCTGGAATTAAGCAAGTAAATTTAACTTACGGTATTTATTTAAATTTGTCAAATATTCGTTGATGTTGTTATTGGTCAACCAAGATAAATTACCATTGCGAAGATTATGTGAGCTAAGTGAAACATTCTTCTGTCACAGCATAAATCAGAAAACTTTGGAGAACTACGGATTTTCACCCATTAATAAGAGACAGGAATGGTGTGTTTAAATTCAGCTTATAATTTTGAGTTATTTAATTGGCATTTTTAAAACAAAAATATAATACAGTTTTAAGGATTACACATTGTTAATTATCTATAATTGAGATAATGTCATTGTTGAGAGCCACACTGGCAATTAAAGCGTGGTTGCAATTTCTACTTAAGTACAGGCCACAATTTGATGTATTAAATTAATTTCTAATAGAATTTTCATAAGTGAATAGCGGGACCCTGGCGTGCTCCACTACACCCAAACAATTATTGTAAAAAGAACCATAATTCCTAGATTTTTTTTTAATATAAAAACTTCAACTGTTTGATTTATTTAAAAATTAGGTCTTATTTTAGTTTTTAATGTCATACATTTGGATACACAACATTTTTCGTTTTTTCATCTGAAGCATGAATGAACAAAGAATTTGCAAAGCCAACCTAGAGCAGGTTACGCAAGGCTACCCATGCAAAAAGCACGGCTTTAACAAATACAATCCACATACTTGAAGTGTTGGTCCTTGGGCTTTGTTGATGGACATTGCAAATGATAGACACTTTTGGAATAGCAAGTGCTTGAATTGCAATGGTTGGTACCAGTGGAATACGTAGTATAAGCATAATTTAATTTTTCGCTTTACAAGTGAACATTGTGAGTGCAATCAAGTTCGGCATCAGTTTTTTATTGCCAGTCTTGTGCCATTACACAATTGAGGAGCATTTAAATTCCGCAGTAATAAATTAGATTAGCCGACCTTTAAACTCAAGCAATGCGGTGACATACCAAATGGTTTCAATGAAGCAAAAAAATTCAACTGGATAATTTACTGCGTCAACCTGACTCATTGCGCTATCAAGAGATTTATATGATGTCACTGCTCCCGTCAACTTTTCTTGAATCTGATAATTGGGGCGAGTGTTTGGCGTTCTCTCAACTAATCATGATTCTTGTAATTTTGAAGAATATGTGCAAAAACGTGTTCAATCCCTTCTTCTTTTAAAAGTAGAATTGTACAAAATTTTTTAGGCATAGTAATCAATCCATTTGTATTATCGATTCGAACTTTGCCATTTCCGATGTCTAACAACTGTATCGAGAACCGATCTACAGATTTCACTTTATTGTTAGCACAGCATATGCCAACCGTTTCACATTAAAATTTGGCTGCATTACAATGGGCACATCTCATCGTCATTCTACCCATACATCCATGTGCACTGTAACAAATTTTACAGTCATAATTAAGAGCAGCATATCCCAAGTCTTGTACAGCATGACGTGAAAGTTGTGTCGATCGTCTCGATACTGGGTTTTTTGGATTTGGAATTAGATTCGCGTTGTACTTCATATATACTTCTTCCTTCAATTCACTATTGAGATATGCAGAAACTACATCAATGTGTTTTGTCAACAATTTATATTTCACTACCAAAGATAAAATTAGTCTGATTGTTGGATGACGAATAACTGGTACATATGTATCTAAGTAGTCTTGATTATAACGTTGAAAGCAACCTTGCGCTACTAAGCGTGCTTTGTATTTCTCAATGGTGCCATCTGCCAGACGCTTTGTAGTAAAAATCCACTTGCCACCAATAACGTTTTTGCTTATCGGTTTTTCAGCTAGCTCCCATGTCCCATTATTCGTTAACGACTCATATTCTGCTTTCATAGCATCCTTCCATTTTTCAGACTCTTTACTAATAATTGCTTGCTTAACACTTTGGGGATCATGACTAAAATCTCTTACCACATTAACTACATTATTTTCAATTTTATAAATTTTACGAGGTCTGCTCGAATTCCCTGTTCTCAAAATTGATGGTTTACCTCTCTTGCGATTACCATTTACATTTACAATACTTTGATATTTTTCATTTACCTCTGTACCTTCACTTTCAGATTCGTGTCCAACATTTATAACTTCCTGCTCTTCTTCAATTTCTTGCTCTGGTTCATTTTCCACAGGGTGCGAATAACGATCAAAATACGATTGTTCTCACAACTAATTGCCACTAATAAACTTGTGCTTTGATTTTTTCATGAGTGAGAAGAAAACGCAGCAACCACAAGCATTTACGTTCTCTCACAAATAAAATCAATTTCGATAATATCAAAAAACAAAAAACTTCGCTGCAAGCGTCGCCATGGCCGCTCTTTCGCAATCGTTCTTTTTTTACGAACGATTGTTTTAAAATTCAACAATAACAAATATTGAGCAGATTAAATTTTTAATCGTTTGTAATCGTTTGTGTTAGTGAATATTTTGTCAGTAACATTTATTTCCAAAAATATACAAACAAGTGCAAACCTTTCCATTTAAAAAAGATAAAACAAATATTTATTGAAAAAATTAATTTAATTCATTGTTATTAATATTAAAATAAAATAAAAATTAAGGAAATAATAAAGAAAATATTAAGAAATAAATAAATATAATATAAAAAAAAAATTAAAATAAAGTAAAGATGAAGGAAATAATAAAGAAATTCAATAATGAAAGAAAAACGGCAAGAATTTATAAATTAACATTTTCAAGTAAATTGTTATTTAGCTTAACTATTAATAAATTATTGATGGTGTCACTACTTAATCTAGAATGCTGTTTTGTGATTATTGTAGATAGCGCGCTGAATGCTCTTTCTACGGAAACTTGACTAGATGGGACAGATAAAATAACTTCAGCAAGCTTAAATAAATCTCTTTCTCTAATAGATAAGATTTTCAAATATTCGAGTATATCAGTAGCGAAAGGAACTCTTTGGCCGTATGCTAAGTTGTCAAGTTTTTGTCGTATATTTGCACTATTTTGAGTTGTCCGTCTGCTACTGATCAAAATATTGAACTCCTCTAAAATGTTAAATCGATCATTCCGTGACACTGATATATCTTCTTGGTGTTCACTTTCTTCATTGTTAGAATTTCTTTCTCCATTCAATGAGTCAATAGTAGTATTTGTTCTTAATATATGTACCTATAAATAAATTTAGTTTCTATCATATTGTTTGGCAGTTAGATTTTTGTACTAAGTACCATTGCACTTTTCTTTTGGTCGTCACTAATATAAGGGGAATCCAGAAAGTTAAATCTTGGATCAAGGTATAAATCGGAAAGGAATGCATCATTGTCGAGTAGTTTTTCTTTCCTTTTTTGCATAGATTCCAACAACTTCACTGCAAACGTGTTTTCTCCCATGTTTTTTAATTGGACTTCACATACAAGCCAATCTCTATAAAAATCTCCGGTTATGTATTGTTCTGCTTGAAGCTGCTTAGTACATTGTGCCACTGGAGTAAATACATTTACGAAGTTTTCTATAAAGTTCCAATCAATTTCAAAGTCAATAGAAAACTCCACCTCATTTGCGTTAATATGTTGTTTTATTTTCAAAAGGGATTCCACCATTTCAAATGTTGAGTTCCATCTGGTTATATTGTCAATCGGTGGCAAATGTATATCCGAAGAATTACGACCGCTTCTTATAGTAACTCTGACAATTTTTACAATTTTTTAATTATATATTCTTCCTTTATTTACATATTTTAACAAATTTGATATTCACATATGTGATCTTATCTTTACATATAGATATTGCAACAAATAATATATAGGATCTAAAGATGTTAAATAGTTTTTATTTTATTTTTTAATGATTTTTAAAGGAAAATGGGAGGAAAAAAACTTTGTATGATTAAATAAATTCAAATACTATCTGAAAATATGTATGTGCTTATAGGAGGTTTATTAGAAATAATAGACCTCTATAAGCACATAATTTTTTTTATTCATTTTAAGACATTTGTTTTGTGTAATTTGTAAGCGGTTTAGGTGGCAGTTGGCAGTTGGCAGCGTTACTGCAAACAGGACATGCGTATGTTAATATTGGCCTTATAAACTTTTGAAGAGTAGCTTTTTATTTTTAAGGTTTAGAAATGACCTTCTATTTAGTAGTGGCCATCTTTAAATGAATTTATAGCTTTTTGGCACGTAGCCATAATATGTTGTTTAAAAGTAAGCTTTTTGTCCAAGACAACTCCGAGATATTTGACATGATTAAGTACATTTATGGTATTATTTCCAATAAGAAGATGGCGTCTTGGCAGTCTTTTGGGAAATTTGTTGAAAAATTATTGCTTGGGTCTTGTTTGGATTAATTTTGATTTTCCATTTGTGAAAATATTTACTGCATTTTATAAGTCCCTTTTCCATTTTCTTCAGGATTGACAATTTTTATAATTTTTCTGCAGTCTTCCAGTTTATTTTGTATATCCTTAAAAGAATCATGAACATCCAACTAATTCGTAGTCATCATTCTCACTTTCAGAAATTGTTTCGACTTCTCCGTTTTGCAACTCCTCAAGCAAGTCCTGTTGTAAAAGTTTTGACGCTTTCAACATGTTAGCTCCGTTGTCCGTTGTAATTGAATATATTTGAACAAGGTCAATATCATATTCATGCAAGCATTTCAAAATTTCATCTTTTAAAAAATTGGCTGTGTGTCTCTTTCAATTGAATTATTCCAATTGTGTTTATAACAATTTTGAAATCTTTAATATATTGAATGTTTATTTCTAATATACCCATTCTGGTAGCTACATCGACTTTTAAGCTTATCATTTTGTTCGATAAACTTCGTTTTAATCAATTTTTTATGCTATTTGCGCCCAGATGTATGTGTTCGACAATATTTTTGGAACTTAAATTAATTTTATATTGCTTGAACCTTATCAATTATTTGCTTAAAATAAAGCTCGTCATTAAAAATTCGTAACGGAATGTTTTTGACAGTAACCAGCCCAGCACAACATTTAGGAAAATCACTTTTATTTTTATACCCTCCACTCCAGTGTGCAGAGGGTATATATAAGTTTGTCATTCCGTTTGTAATAATTAAAAAAAAAAAATCTGGACCCCATAAAATATATATATTTGTGATCCTTATAACAAGCGGAGTTGACATAGCGATGTCCGTCTGTCCGTCTGTCCGTCTGTGGAAATCACGATGACGGCTTCAATTGGGCAACTAGGTTGATCGTTGGTATAAAAAATGATTCAGTAACATCCTGAAAAGTTTGCTATTTAAAATCGTCCAAATCGGTGTATCTGGTCCCGAGAATTGAACGATGGAGTAAAAAAAGTCTTGAAAAAATATGATTTGACTATGTTATTCTTGTCACGATAACGTTCTCAATAGGACAGCTAGGGCGCTTGTTGTTAGTGAGAATGATACATCGACATCGCGAGAAGGTTTCTGTTTTTTAAATCGTGACAATAGGTTTCATAGGTACCGAGAAATCACTGAAAAGGTAAAAAAATATGATGTTTTCCTATATTGTTATTCTAAATTTTGTATTTTGTCACAGCTGTACTTGTTGTTTTTATGGTCGTTGTGGTAGTAATATAAAAATTCACCAACATCAACATTTTATGGTGTAATATTTAAGTTAGTTAATTAATAAAAGAAACTATATAAAATCAATATCAATATTCTGCGATTTTTATAAGATCACAAAATATTACAAATTGATACATACAGACTACTGTTGCAAATATCAAAATACTATAAATAACATTATATATTCTGTATATGTATTTCGATAATAAGCGCATATTAAAAATAATAAAATATAAATTATTTTATTTATACAAAATATTGCAATTTTTAGGGTTGCAAAAAATAGTATGATTTTAAGGGTTCTACTTTTAGTACATACTTGCATTCAAAAGTAGTGTTGAAACCATAAAGTTCTACCCTGTTAAAAATTGGTGTTTAAAAAAAATTTTTTTCTCAGATGATAATAATATAATGTCAATAATATTTAATTATAATACATTTTTAAAATTTATTATTTAATGTTTGGCGCAGGCAAACGCCATTCCCGGACTACCGAGAATTTAATGCACGATTTATTCCGCATTAGGAATAATCGCGGAGCTCAGCTCAATCAAAGTGCAATGATTAAGCCTCGCTCTGGGAAACAAGTGTTCATGCTTCCCTTTGCACAAACGCCATTCCCAACTACCAAAAATTGTAGGCACGAGCTATCCACATCAGGAATAGTCGCGGGCTTAACTCAATCAAAGTGCAATGATTAAGCTTCGCCCTGGGAAGCATATATTCATTCATTTCTTAGCACAAACCGAACTTCTTATGGCACATTAAAAATAAACTAATTGAGAAGTACAATTCATCATTACGCTGTATTATAATACTATTTTCTTATTTTACTACTAGCTAGTAAACAAAGTGATCGTATCATTGTAAACGAAATAGAATTGAAATTGTGTGCAGATTTGTTTTACTTAAAAAACTGTTTCTACAGATAGTGAATAAAATCCCAGTAAACATTTTATGCAATAAGTGATCATGTGGAGTCTTTTTTGACTCCTCTGTGCTATTAAAACAGTCATAAATGCGCTCTTTTGCTGATCACAAAATATTCTTTTGTTGGGAGGAAATATTACCTTACCCCCGACTCATCTTGAGAACCTTTTTTATCCAATTTTCTTATTAATTTCGACTTATTTTTGAGTCATATTTAATGTCATTTTTCTATAAATCACTTTTTAAGCGTAAGCAAAAATCATTTCTTAATCTTTTTCTAATACCGCATGTGATTAATCAGTATTTAAACATCAAAAGTGCTCGTAGAAGACACAGTAAGATGATTTTTGTTAAAACAATCTTCGAAATGATTACTGGGATATCGTATATTTTTGTTTACACACACATATACATAATGGCACCAGTTAGCCGAACTCTCTCATGAAACACATAGACGACAGCAGCTACACGACTACAGCCTGTCAAAAATAAAATACACACGTTTATATGAAAACGATTATTTTGACACCAACACAGCTACACGACTACATGACCACTTTTGCTGCTGTACTCATCTTAGGCTAATTTCTGTTTTTGTTGGCTACAAAATAAAAATAGTGCAGACAATATAACAAAATATGTAAAAGATATTAGTGCTATGAAATATTTTATTTTGTTGAAAAAATTAATCGCAAAATGAAATGCTATAATAATTCTAATAATAAGTAAATTTATTTATTTATTTTTACGTTATAATAATGCATTATAAATAAGTAATATATTTAAGACAATTTTATATAGAATCAGAATAAAGTTAAAAAAAAATATAATTGGCACTACTGAAATAAAAATGATTTTGTATAAAAACAGCTGTTTATTATATTGTTGTTATATGTTGCTGTCGTTTTCAAAAAAAATAAGCAGTTGACTACACGACTACAATTGTAGCCAGTAGCATTTGTATCCGTGTGTTTGTTTAGCCTCTGTCGTCTATGTGTTTCATGCATAAGTAACAATTTCATTTAGTCTTATGAAAGCTTTTGAACAAAGCAGATATACGTCGCATTGTTTTGTGGAATCTTACATTGTTTTTTTAATAGGTACCAGTGATGCCAGGAGATTTTTACAGAAATCTCTACGCTAGTGAAAAAAATCCCTTGTTTTCCCTACACCCACTTTTTTTCTCTACATTTTTCCCTACACTACTTTTTTAAATTTTTCAAAAAAAAAATTATTTTTAATTTGTTAATTTTCAATTTCAATAATGCAAAAATAACATAAAAACGAAAAAAATATCATAAAAATAAGATAAGAACATCATTAGAATTACATAAAAACAACATAAAAAACCAACAGATATTATAAAAAAAAATATTTTTACTATTCTGTACATATAATTCATCTTTTATATAGCTAGATGTGCATTTAAAATTTACACAATTAATTAAAATGGCTTGCAAATGGGATTTTATAACGTAAACAGAATTTTGGTTGTTGGTTTTAGCATGTATACTTAGATCTGATTTATCGCAATTTAATATTTTTTCACAAGCCTTGCATCTGTATTTAAATTCGTCATCTTTGACCTGTTCTATCCCATTAGCTTCTCGTCTCTCAACTAACTTGAGTAAAACCTTTGTTTTCTGTATTTCTTTGATGTGTTTTCAGCATCATCGAAAAACGAATCGGACATTTTTCTAAAATAAATTATGTTTACATTTATAATATTTTAATATTCTTTTTATTTACAAACTTACTTGAGGTGCTATTACACGAAGTGTTTTTTATATATGTACTGTCACTTTTTTTATCCATATGAAATTCCTCATGTCTGTCAAAATTGTCTTTTACATACGATTCATAATTTTTGCTACAATTCGACAAAAGTAAGAAATCTTTTGCATTAAACACATAGACGCAAATTCATTTATCGATGCGTTACAAATGGAATGTCATAATAAGATCGAAAAAATAAAACTGATTAACGCTAGTGCTTTTAAAATATAAGACATGGTCAAGTATTCCGAAAAAGATCCGAAATTTAAAAATATATTTTGCTTAATATCTTCTATTGACTTTAAAATTATTAAACGTAAATGCTGAAAATTCAGAGTATTTGTTGGAATAAATTACTAAATTGATCAAATTGTTGACATTTTCAAATATTTTATCTAAATTTGTTACAAATAGTGCAAGAATACCTAGGTGGAAGGTATCAAAGATTCGGCATAGCCGAATTTTACACTCCTACTTGTTTTAGACCGAATTGGTTAGAACTTCGCCGATTGGAAACTTTTTGGTCACTTGTGGATGGAGCGATTTCATCCAAATTATGCTTGTGTACAACCTCATAATGTCTTTTAATATTTCGTAGTATGTACGCTTTAAGTTCTTTTTCACACACGAGGCACTTTGAATAATTTGTTTCTTTATTATAATAAACAAGGATTTCCTTATTAATATATGATATTCTACCCATTTTTTTTTTTACTTAACAAAACACAAAACAAATTTAATTAGCAAAATATTTGATCACAAACGTAACAAACAATTGAAAATTCAATCTTCTCATGAAAAATTTGTTTTCGAACGAATTTTAAAATGATAAATACTTGAAGAATTAACCGTTAACAAAACATTGCTTTTGTTTTCATTCATGAGAGACTAAATGTAACAAGTGTTTGCAAATGTGCTCTATACGTGTGAATACTCTCTTTGTATACTCTCTCGTTTGAAATGTGTATTGATAAAATCTTTGCATACAGTCTCTCATGAAAGATAACAAAAGCAATGTTTTTGTTAAATCTTAATTCGTCAAGTATTTATCGTTTTAAAATTCGTTTGAAAACAACTTTTTCATGAGAAGATTAAATTTTTAAACGTTTGATTGCTAATTTTTGCGCACCCTGATTTTCCACTTCAACAATTGCTGATTCATTTTCATTGATGCTATCATTAACTCATGAATGATTTTCTTTATGCGTTATATAATCTGTATCCCTTTGTGTTAGCTTAATAACCTACAAACGAAAAAATTCCACATTTTAGATCCAATTTAGATCTACCTGGGTTCTTATCCAATACCACCGCTTTACAACCAAAAGTTTTAAAATACGAAACACATGGTTTTCTTCCTGTCCATCTTTCGAAAGGAGTTACTTCACCTAATACCTTTGTTGGGGATCGATTTTTAGAGACTTTGGTAACTTCGATTCTGTCAGCATACACCTGGCCATTTCTACTAATGTTTTGTTAGCTCTTTCGGAAACTCCGTTTTGTTGGGGAGTGTAACATACGGTAGTTTCATGTGCTATACCATTTTGTTTCAGAAAATTTTTAAAATCATTATTTATGTACTCACGTCCATTATCACTTCTCAAACGTTTTAACTTGCAATTAGTTTGTTTCTCCGCCATGGACAAAAATTTTTTAAATACCCCAAAAACTTCCGACTTATTTGTCAATACATATAATTATATATCGGGAGTAATCATCGATGAAAGTAACAAAATAAAATGCACCACCTTGGGTGTTTACACGCATTGGACCACAAATGTCTGTATGAACTAATTCTACCATATTAGTTCTAACTGTCGTTTGAAAGGTTTTGAAAAGTTTTGTAGGCATTTTGCACAAAGAACATGTAACACAAGAATATTTATTTGATATTTTACCTTTTAATCCATGAACCATTTCTTTGTTTTCCAATTTTTTTAAGTCATTAAAATTAAGATGGCCAAAACGCCTGTGCCAAATAGTACTCATCCAATCTCCTGTGCTGAGCAAAAGAGTTTCAGTTGGTTTCGATTTTATTTTGAAAATTCCATCAATAAGAGGTACTTTAAATTGAAATATGCCATTCTTGTAAATTTCTGCATTATTTTTTGAAAATTTTACAATACAATTCTTTTCTGTCATCTTGCTTATTGATAAAAAAAATACATTTCATTTCTGGTACATACAATACGTTCTTTAAACTATATTTTTAATTCCAAATTTTAATATTTACCTCTCCAATTCCTTGTACTTTAAAATTATCACCAGAAGCAATCATTACATTACTATCATAATAACTCATACCTGAGAATACATTCTTGTCATGACAAACGTGTGAAGATGCACCACTACCTAAAACCCATTCCATTTGATTTGGATTTCATTTCTTTCATCCTTTTTATCTTCGTTCATGCACTGCGACCGTATTTGGCCTCTTTTACCACAACTGAAGCATATGATGTTTTTATCAAAAATTTTCTACATAAAATTCTTGTTTCTGTTTTTAACGCCGAATACCTGTTCATAACTCGTATTTTCTGCTCCACGTTGTTCTTCTTCTAAAATTTTGTTCTTGAGTTGCTCCAAACTTGGCAATGTATCCGACTCTCGATTGCCACTACAAAATTTTCCAATTCATTTAGTAGACTACACAATAAAAATATTGAAAGTAATTCATCTGGAATTGTAACATCTACGTCTTTCAAATCGTCAGCTAGGGAACAAAATGTATTTATTTGAACAGCATATTTTTGGCCGCCTTCTCAAAATATGGTCCACTGTGCGCCGGTCCTTTTTGAGTTTGAATATGTGTTATAGTGATCATGTTTCGGTAGCCTAATTTCATTCTCATCTATTTCCTTCGTTGAGTGTGTCTCCGTCAATATTATAAAATCTGGTTCTTGTTCATCAGCAATTATTTGCAGTTGGTCAAAATTATTCATTAAACCACATACGTTTGTGTAATACCACTTATCTGCTGTAATTGTTACTTGGATAGTCCTAGCCTTTTCTTTTTATAATTTAGTTTATTTTTTTATTTATAATTTAGTTTATTAAGCATCCATTATTAGTGACATCAATTTTCGCTCAACCGATTTCGATCTAGTGTTGTAATAGATTCAAGGGCCTTATTTACTACGATTTAGTTGAAATAGAATGATTTAAAGAAAATGTTTAAACCATTTTGTTTAGGGATGGGAATGTGAAAGGATTTCTTCCTTAAAATTTTGTTTAAATTCAAAAAAGAGGGAGAGCCTTTATGTAGAGTGGATGGAAAGTAATCCTATGATTAATTTTTTAACTTTAAAATTTTTGCGCAAATATATATATGTTTATTTTTTCATATGATACCGATCTTTGAGATCTCTATATCGCTGCCAGTTTCGTCTGTAGTGATTTATGCAAATTTAAAAATTCATGTTAGTTCTCGCAACCACCCATATGAAGTTTCAGAATTAACTCCCACTTCCATACTGCCACAAATGGAAGTACAATCTAATCATTTTTCACACTATTTTATGTGACAAAAACATTTAAAAATCTAATAAGAAATATTTAGTTTATACGAATGTTGTAGTCGGAAAGAAAAACTATTGAAAAGTTGAACCTTTTAAACAAACATTGGTACCCTTTTCTTATTTGTTTTTTTATTTATTTTTTTCTGAAGTAAATTTTATGACTTCTTTTGTTAAAGTAAAATAATTTTCGTTTTTGTTAAGCAACTTTTTATTTTGTTGCCGCTATAATGATGTTATTTCGGTAATGTTTTCTAGTTTTTTTTTTTTTTTGCAATATGTACTTTCTATGGCACTTTGCTGTTAGTGAAGTTAAGAAGACTGATGCTGATGTTAGCAGCAAAACAAAAAAACTAAACAACAACAATATATAAAAACCACATTAGACGGTAAAGTTTAAACAATGAAACAAAGCCAGTGTGTAGCAAAAAAAAAAAAAGTAAATAGAAAAGAAAAACACAACACTAGTCAAAAGGGTGCATATGGCAGCAAACAAAATGTGGAGTACAAATGTACAGCTATAAATAGAAAAACACAGCCTACTGTACAAACAATAGTGTCACCAAAAGGCAAACTACTTTTGTTCCAAATGTTACATGAACATTATTTTAAAGTGGTGGAGTTTAGAGATGGCTTTGTTTTCTCATTGAAAACTAAACGACTTAAGCATGCAAACACAATCGCATAATATTAAAATGTAAATGTGTAGTGCAGATGTTTATGTTTCTCAATATGTTGTTGTTATGTGACGTGACCAACTTTATAACGAAATATATTTGAGATATATATTTAGTTCGGTTTGGCAAATCGATTCCCGAGACATATCGTTATGCATATATTCAAGCCAATAGAAATTAAGGCCTACAAGTTAAGAGATTTGAAAATCTTTTAACCCCTCAGTATATTCTTTAATATAAATTGCTGTCATCAGAAGTAAAGCCATAAATTGAAAATAGTTGTGTATGGTATCAAATATCCTAAAGTGTGTCTTGCACTAAGTATGATGAAATGTTGTGCCTTTGGTGGTATGACAAGAATTTTATTATGATTCCTAAAAAATCTTGATCCTAGCGATAATCCTCTTTTCCTAGATTCTTTGTTGAATTTTATTTTTTTCAAATTTCTTCCAAAGAAATAATATTTCAATAACTACCATGTGAAAGGTTTCTTGGAGGCTTATCTGACGCCACGTAAGACATGGGCAAAGATGACAGCTTATTAGAGAGAACACCATGAGACAATTTTGCATTTTTATACCCTCGAGACTACTGTGTAGAGAGTATATATCAGATTGCCAATCCGTTTGGAACTAATAGAAATTAATTCCGCAGACCCCATAAACTATATATATATATATATCTATATTCTTCATCCATATAGAGGGAGAACTGTCTATCCGCTCGTCTATTAAAAACATTCTCCTGATCGCAATAGGTCATAATCAACAGAGACACTTTGATAAAATTTCATATAATAAACTAAAAATATTTAAAATGATCATACCTAACAGAACATGTACATATATATCGATATGTATAAGCATATCTTTCTTTTTTTTTTTTTTTTTTTTGGACATGTGAACAATAACAAGAAAAAAAAATGTATCGCTCATGAACAAAGAAACAAAAAATTAATTTATGTGTGTGTTCAGATTTATGGTAATTGACTTTAATAATTGCTTTCAATTAAAAAACATGAAAATACCTAAAAAATTTTGCTAATTATCTTGTCAATTTTAAATATCATTTTAAAAAATTTAGCCATTATGATTTGGAATCTATACTTTTTTGTCTTCAATTGTTGACAACTTTGTTATAATATTGTATTTAGAATACTAGTTTTTACTGGACTTGAAAAATACCTTATGCACATGAAAGTAAAGTTTATACATAGTAAAAGCGCGTTCTCGGTTTCTAATTTTCTAATCTTTTCTCTTTTGATGTGTAAACATCTATACGCGCAGGGGGGTAAATTTCTACTTCACAATACAATCACAAAAACAGCGTAACACAAATCGGTGAGAGCTGTAATACAAATCGTTGTGTGACTTATGATTGTATTGGTGAAAAAATTATGATATAAAATTGTTTTTATGCCACTTTTTTAAAAGCGTCATCTATGTATCACTTATATACGTTTATATTGGGATATTTTTAACGTTTTACAGCAAAGGGTTGTTGAATTAGCTGAAACAGTTTTTGCTATAAGTGATACATAGATGAGGCTTTCTGTTTGATTTTAAAAATGACATAAAAAAATTTTTAATTACTAGATGTTTACACATCTCCCCTGTGATCGGACTCACATGATTTTTTACCCTCCACTCCAGTATGCAGAGGGTATATATAAGTTTGTCATTCCGTTTGTAATAATTAGAAAAAAAAATTGGGACCCCATAAAATATATATATTTGTGCTCGTTATAACAACCGGAGTTGATATAGCGATATCCGTCTGTCCATCTGTCCGTCTCTGGAAATCACGATGACGGTATTAATGGGGCAGCTAGGGTGCTCGTTGGTATAAAAAATGATTCACTAACATCCTGAGAAGTTTGCTATTTAAAATCGTCCAAATCGGTCAGTTAGGGCCCGAGATCTGAATGAAGAACTAAAAAAAGTCTTGAAAAAATATAATTTTCTATGTTGTTCTTGTCACGATCACGCCCTCAATAGGATAGCTAAGGTGATCATTTTTAGTGAGAGTGGTTCACCAAATTCATGGGTAGATTTCTATTTCAAAAATCATTAAAACCGGTGGAACAGGTCCAGCGAAATCTCTGAAAAATTAAAAAAAAAAAAATTAAAAATATGATGTTTCTATATTGTTCTTGTTGTATTGTTGTCATAGCTGGACTTGTTGTTTTTGTGGTCGTTGTGGTAATAATATAATAAAAACTAACCCTTTGTACATATTTTTATCAACTCTGGTAGAAAAATTTAAAAGTTTCCATTGCTTTGGCATCACTAAAAAATTTACTAGATCATTTCTGTCGTTGCCCGAGCCTGCCTGCAAAGCTTCAGATCGATTGGGTCACGGGAAAGGGGTTAAAATCGATCCCAAATTTTTTCGACAAGCAGCAGCATTTAAAGCAAATAATGCTAAAATACCTAGTTGTTAATATAAAAAAAAAACAATGTAAATTTAGCAAAAAAATTTTATGTATTAATTTATTTAAAGAGAAAAACACAAAAATAACGTTTGATGTTGTATTTTTTGTGGGTAATATTTACATATACATACATACATATATTAAATAATACAAATAATATACATATATTCTATATCCATAATAACTGCATGTTAGAAATAAATCGGTATATTATTTTATTTACATAAAATTCTGCAATATTTTGTTATGGGGAATATACATTTCTTTTGCATTAAGACAGAGTGTCACTTCATTTTGCTGAGCGTGACTATGCCACAGTAGATGGCGCCACAATTTTTGATCTAATTAGCTTTGCAATAGTTATTTTTATTTTAACATGATTGCCAATATTCTCAAATAGATATCATACAGAACAATGTTAAGAGTATACTCCGGCTGGTCTTTTATTTCATATGTTTTTTCATTATTATTTTACAAATATGAACATAAGTTTGGCGTATTAACTTTTTGTTGTCTTTACAAAATAGAGTTACCGAGTTCATCAATGAGTTTTTTGCTTTCAAAACAGTTCTACATAGTTATATAGAATTATTATTCTGCTTTACCTACAAAATATCTGATTGCGATTACATCTAATTTTTAAAAATTGTTTATAATTACTAAAGCATTATTATTCACATAAATACAAAATTTCACTTTTTAAATTTTCCATTCAAATTTTAGAAAATATCAATTTTAAAAACTGGAATTAAAATTTCCAATTATAAATTAGGAAATATTAATTGAGTTTCAGAAAATCATATCAAAACGTCGGAAATAATTTTAAATTTAGAAGACATCAGTTGCATCAAATTCCAAAAAACAAACCACCAAATATGTTTACATTTAAAAAATGTTTAAATTTAAAAAAAATATTGGCATTCAGGAGGAATTAATAGCTTTTCAGTGCCGCGATTCCGTAACTTCTTTTAGCGATAGTCGAATCGTTAAAAAAAGAAAATAGCAAAATTATCAGTAAAATTTTTAAACGATATTCGCTACTGTTAAAGTCAGCTGTTGTTGTTATCTAAACGACAGCCATTTTTGTGTTGTTTATTCAATCGATAAAAACTTAAATTTTTAGATTGAAATGTCGTCATACATAAATAAAAATCATAAAATAGTGATAATATTTTACTTTATTAAAAAACTTTGTTATATAAATAAAAAAATTAAATAGCATATTCAATTCATTATTTAATTTTTAAATAAATAAACAGAAATATTAGTAAAAAATAAAAATATTAAACATAAACATAAAATCATCCTGTCAAACACGAAGTAATTTGTTTTTTCTATTCTTCTTTGTGTTTTTCGGTTATTTTGACAGAGATGCCACTCGTTTACAATTTAAAATAAATAGAAAAATAGAATTGTCGACTGTCGTAAAGATGTATGTACTTAGTGAATCACTTAATCTTTAGTGCAAACAACAATAGCTGTCGATACAGAATCGGACTACAGAAAACATTAATTTAAATTCAATGAATTTTATAAAACCTCAAATGATACTTAAGAATCGCGAACATAAAAATTGTTACATAAATAAACGCAATTTGATGAGAATGTTATTTATATATAAATTTTCACATTTTTTTTTTGGATGAAAATTTGAAGTTTTTCAGAAAATAAAGATAACAAATTGTTTTATTTAAAATGTTTGGGACATTTGGTTTTTTTGCGTTTGGCATCCCTAATTTGATTATTTATTATTATAAATTTATTCTCTATGTTTTCCAAATATGGCAATATTTTAATAAAAAAGTTGAGAGAGCTTTTTTTTGGTTATTTTTTTGTTACTCCATCCGACCTATATGGCCGCAATGAAGAAATATTTGGCCAGTTAAAAGAAACTATACAGCCATCTCCAATTATTACGATTTAATGCATATAGCCACCCTACACAACCATTACCTTTGCAATGGAGGTAAGGGCGAGCTATTTAATTAGTAAAAACTAAATTAAACGAGAGGTTATGTCATATAACCGGAAACGCATGCATATAGGAAACGCATGCATATTTTTCCAATATTTGGTTTACATTTATTATCAATACTCACACCGAGGTGGTTTGTTTAGTTTTGCGTGACGAAAAATTGTAAATAGTGTCATTGAAACTTTTAAGCTTGAAATTTCAGATATATCTTTCCCAAAAAAATATATGTTGAAACCTTTTTTATACTTCATCACATACCACTCATTTATTCCTTTAACTTTATTTATTAAGCCTTAACAAAAAATCATGTTATAAGTCTAAATTAGTCAATGTTAGAAAGATATTGGAGCGTACTTGTTGGACTTAAAAAAAATGAAAATATTTAAGTATATACATATATAAATATTTCTGTCCATATATCAATATAGGTATTAAATTAAAGAAATCTATAATATTAATAGGCAACGCAATTTTTTGTGACCAGTATAAAAATTTTAGTTACCAACCGATTTTGACCAAACTTACCTCATTTTAAAGGTATTTATTTTAAGCTGTTCACCACTTTTACGATTTGCACTCTCTGGAACATTTTTTGTGGAGCAATGCTCATTTAAATTTGCTACGAAAAACACGTACTGTGTGTGTTTTTATTATAAATATCAAAGGCCTGTGCTGAATTGGCTAAAATTGATTAGCATGCCTTTAGGCTCTTTTGAAATTATTTATTAAATTCAAAAATTAAATTTCCTAGAATCAGCACTCGAATTTCGAGGAATGGGCTTTGCTAGTGTTCTATTATTATGCTATGTAAAGTTCTTCAACAATTTTTTTTCCATAGATGATAAAAGGACGGTAAATTTGTTGCAAACATGTTCGTCTTTCTCCACATTATACTCTATCGTTAATTATTTTTTTAATTTTTTTTTATTTTCACAATTTTTTTGAGTATAGTAAAATTAAATATTGTTATTGTTATGTATTGTTGATCTGTATTGGAATCATTAGCTATTTATTGTTCGGTTTAAGATCAAGTATATATTTTTCTAATGAAAGAAAGATAATATTTTTTGTAATGTAAGAGAAATATTGGTAAAAAAAATTTAAGACAGCGCTAAATGGAGTAGCTACTTTCGAACAAAGCGACTTGTTCATCTTCAGCATCCTTGTGCCTATTACTTCAACTCATGCTTAACCAACTATCGCCCCGATAAACAAAAACAAAAATATCTTTCATTTACAGAGATTATCCTCTTTAATGGATGAAAATATTTAAATTATTTTGTGGAAATTTTTGTATCCCTGAAACTTGTAGTCCTTTAAAAAATTTTAAATATCATAGATTGCAAAATTGTGTATACGGTTTTACTATATACGATCTCTTCGTTCACGTGAAAAATTTCATATCTAATATTATTCTTATATAGGTCAAAATGTGGACCCATCAAGGTCACACTTAGTAAAGTCACTTACATACTTTGCTCAAAAACACAGAAATGAAAATTGAAAAAGACAATATTTTTTTTTCTTTTTTATAAATTAAAGTGAAGATCAAGAATCAGCTTTATATGGAGAAAACGGTTAAAAATGGGCCTACAGGTTTTAATTTTGGACTATTGATTAGCGGGTATAATGGACGAAAATACACTAAATTTTGTCAACATAGAAATGGTAATCTGGATCTTACGAATATATTCATCAAAATATATTCGTATTTGCGACTTGCAGTTTGATTACAAGGTATACATGAACATAGATGCGGACGGTCGGACATAATTAAATCGAAAGTAATTCTGAGTTGATCGGTACAACAAAAGGCGGGTCTGGGTTATATATTTTTGGCTGTTACAAACATCACAAAAAAAAAAAAAATCACCACAAGTGTTATACGGCTTAATTATATGATTATTATCTTTCACTTATACCACCAAAAAAAATATAAAAGCAGATTTTAAAACATCCGAAACGACACCTCAAATGATCTTGTAGACATAATCACCCCTGTTCTTGAAACCACTATCACAAAAAAAAAAATGAAAAAATGAAAAAGTTCTTAAATCTACGAGTTTTTCTCGTTTTAATTCACATAGAAAAGGCTTTGTAAAATCAAAACAAATGTCCTTTTTTTCTACTAAGCAGGTCTTAAGAGATAAAAAAAAAACTAATTGATATTTAAACTCTAACATGTTTTTTATTGAACCTTGTCATTATTTTAAAAAATTAGACATTAATTTTATGAAAAAAATGATTTTAAAAAACATCTAGATCTTGCGCTGATTTAAAAAAAGAACTCGTAATAAGTGGTCGATGTTAATAAAACACACTTTTTGCGATGATGCTGTTCTATAACTACATTAAAAACTTTTTATTTACACAATCTATTTTCCATTATAATTTTTTCAATTATAACATAGATTCTTTATGCACTAATTATTGCAAATAAAGGAATTAAAAACAATTTTTTCATCAAATCACATAATTTTTTTTTTTGCATATGTTCGAAACAGTAGTGATGCCAGTTAAATACAATTTATTTGGATATCGAAATGTTTTTTGGTGATGCCTAACTTTTTAAAAATAGAAAAGTCATTTTTAATTGAATGAAATTGAAGAACAAAAACAACTAATGAACTAATAAGTTGTTATTTTAAATGAAAATATTTTTCTTTATACTTTTTCTATAAACTTAAGAAAAAAACATGCACAAAATACTTAAAAGTTTTTTGTGAAACTGAATAAAGAACCATATGGCACCTCGGTTTCTAGATAATATATGTTCTTAACTCAAACATATGGTTCTTAACTCAAACATATGTTTCCATTAAATAAATAAAAAAAGTGGGTTCAAGAAACCCAAAATTTCAATTTCATGTGAATTTAAATTCACTCTTATTCAAATAAAAACATTTCAAGAACAGGGCTGAATACTTTAAATTAAAATCGTGGAATGTTGATCCACCTCTGTGAGTTTTTAATTGCACTTGTGGCGCCATCATATTTCCGACACTAGAAAAACAAATGTCCACCGTTCTGAATTTTTCTAATTAGAATATTCTGCAACAGTGACACCCAGGGCTGCAAAATTGATTATCAAAGCTACTGCCCCGGCTCCGACTCCGACTCGGATTTTTTCCGACTCTACAATATAACTGTTTGTGCTTATTATATATTATAGTTTGACTAATAGTTGTAGGTATATGTATATTTGAGGAGCTCCATAACAAAACGCCATAATTGCACTTAAGTTTTTAGTTTTTTTTTGACTAAATCCGTTTCTATATATTGAAATCTATGTGCCCACTGTTATAAAACATACCAAACGTCAATAATTTTGCTATAATTCAATATAAAAAATAACGATTTCAACCGAAATTAAACAAGGCCAATATATATCTATCCTACTGACTAATTAAATTTATAAAATTTCCAAAAAATTGTACTGGGGGAATTATTCCTTTTTCTTATGGGCCCTCCTCATTTAAGAATATTATTATATGTAAATACTAGTAATGATAGTAAACTTTTTATTTTATTAATAAGCTAGATGTAACCCGGTGTGCTTCGCTACACCTTCCCCCTCCCCCTGCCCGCCCCCCACAAATCGTTATGAGAGGGCTCACGCAAAGTCCCAAGTTTCTCACTAATACAGTTATTCAGATATATAATATTTAATATTAAGTTTGTGTAGGGGTGCCACGCCCATTTGTCCACTCCCGCCCATTTTTTTGTCTGACTACTCACGTTAATAATAGATGACCTGAGACAAATTTGCAAAGCTTTCTCTATCATAGTACTTAATATATATGATATTAAAAATTTACTTTGTATGTGAGGTGCCACGCCCACTAAAAATAGATAACAAAATTACAGCCATATCCGCAGTAAGACTCTGTGAAAATTTCAGGAAGATCAGATGATTAGTTACGGAGATTACCTCCTACAAACAAACAAACAAACAAACAAACATATATTACCTCTATATTATGTTAGTATAGATTATTAGTCTAGATTTTTTATTTCAATGCTTTCTGATGCTGGTGTACAATGTTTTTTGTTTTCTCATTCGGTACAACAATTCTCAGATTTTTCGGCGTTCCTACCCTGGAGCAAAGTACATGTAGCTGCCCATGAGAAGATGGATTATCCATATTAGATCTGGCAACACTGAACTATTGGCCTTGAATTTAGAATATCATTTGGCAATTTTTCTTTTTAGCGATTTTTGATTTTGCCCATTTTTGAATTTTAAGGTTTTTTTTTTTTTTTTTTGGCGATTTTTATTTTTTTTTCGCGATTTTCGTTTTTGGCAATTTTTGAACTTGGCGATATATTTTCCACGACAAATCACATTGATAACTAATGTACTTGTTAAAAGATTGTCGCTTTCGTAGTACTTCATACTTTTTATATAGGAGGTGACAAGCCCACTAATCCCATCCCGCCCAATTTTTATTGGACTTCTCACATTTATATGTGATGGACTCACTGCTTCGATCATGCCCATTTTTTTGTTCGACTAATCATACAAAGAACCTATGGGCTCACGCAAAACCGCAAAGCTCTCTCTTTTGCAGTACTCCAGATATATGACATTAAATAGTTACTTTGCATGGGGAGTGCCACGCCCATTGGTGTGAATCCAACAATTTTTTGTCCGACTACTCATAATAAGATCTGATGGGGTCGTGCAAAGTGTCAAATTTTCCCTTTTTTAGTACACCAGTTATATGATACCATATATTTACTTTGTATGGGCGGTGCCACGCCCACTGCTCCTATCATGTCGATTTTTTGTCTAACTAATCACACTCACTATCACAGTACTCCAGATATATGGCATTTTATATTTACTTTGGATGGCAGGTGCCACGACTATTGGTCCGATACTGTCCATTTTTTGTCCGACTACTCACATTAATTATTGGTGGCATCAGACAAATTTGAAAAGCTCTCTCTATCACAGTACTCGAGATATATAATATTGAACTATTACTTGTATGAGAGGTACCACGCCCACTTATCCGATCCCGCCCATTTCTGGCGTAGCTACTAATATTAACAATAAGTGACCTCACAAAGCTCTCCCTATCATAGTACTCAATATATATGATATTAAAAAGTTACTTTGTGTGGGAAGTACCATGCCCAATAAAAATATTTAAAAAATTATAGCGTATAGCACTTCCTATATCCGCAGTAAGACTATGAAAATTTCAGGAAGATCAGATGAGTATTTATGGAGATTACCTCCTACAAACAAACAAACACACATTACCTCTTTATAATATTAGTATATATTAAACTATAATTCAAATTCAAATATTATTTATTTTTAAATAAATAAAAAAGCAAAAAGGTTTAAAAATGTACATATCTATAATATTAATAGGCTAGAGGATTTCTTGTGACCGATTTTATGTTCTAACGTTTTATCCCGATTTTGACCAAATGTTTATTATTTGAAAGGTATTTTTTTTTTGCTTTTTTGCAGATTTACAGATTTTTAGTTTCTTTCTTTTGTTTTGAGTAAATTGCATTTAAAGTTTCTACTAAAATTATACAATGCTATGTGTGTGTTTATTAATTTTGTTAATGTGTTTGTTAATGAGTTTGTTATCTTCATTCACAATAATAATAAACCATAAAAGTGTTGGTTTGTGAATCTTTATTTTTTAAGTCATGTTATATGAACATAACAAACACTCACAAGCTTAAGATATATATTATAATCTGGATCTTAGGACATTTTATGACATATGGGACATTTCTGAAGGGGTTATGTCTGAACATGGACCGGTTTTCATCATTTTCATTGTCCTATGGCCAATTTGAGCTTATATACCTAATTTAATACCAATATTATGTCATTGATGGACGGACGGACGGACAGATATCGCTAAATCGACTTAGAAAGTTATTTTTTACCCAATTTTTTTAGTTATAAAAAACATTAGCAGGAACTGATAAATTGACCACAGAGTGGTATAGGGCATATAAATTTACACATCCAATTAATAATGTAATCTTTATTAATAATTTTTTAAAAATTGTGTTTTTATTTAAGAATTAAAAGTTTGAGCTCAAGGTTAGATTTAGTAAAAACTATTATTTATTTCTCCGATATTTGGATATTCTTTGAATATCATCTCCCAGGGATTATATTAATTTTATTATTTTTTATAAAAATAAAAAATCTTATTTCAGGCTCAAGATCAAATGTTTTTACCTTAACCCATTAACTACGAATGGGTAGAAAAATGCCCAAAAATAGAGCTATCTTAGAAAAGTTCCAGCTGGAGCCAGGCGCAAGTTATTGCAAATCTTTTTTCACGAAATGATGGAAGAAAGATAAAACTAGTAAACAAAAATTTTAAGAGTCATATGGGAACATGACTTGGGGAAAAATTAGCGGCTCAAAAGTCAATAATTTAACAAATTAAAAAAATTTTGACATAAGTGGATCTGGAAAGTTTGGGGTGTGGACTTTCCGAAAAGTCTCTTGGTACCTTATAGCATAACATGTCTTCTATCTAAAAAAATAAAAACCACACGGATAGGTCCAATCCTCTGGACCACAGGTTCAATTTTATGGCATGAGTATTTAAATACCCAATCAGACATAAAAGGGTTCTAAACAAATTTTTGTTTTTATTATTTATTTAAATGAATTTCAAGTAAAAATTTCTTTTTTGTAATGTTTTTTAGAATATCATAAAAAAATCAATTTTATTTTATTTGTATTGAGATTACACGTTATATAGGAGATTCATTATTATTTAGATTTTTATCTTTTCATTGTTTTTTGGAGGGCCAGCATGAAACTGTGCAAAACAGTCCTTTGGATCTAATTTGCATGGCACATTGTGCATCCATACTAAGTTTTACCTCCACATTGCCAACAGCGGCCGCGTTGACCAATCTTTTCAATCAGATGATTAAACTTATCCATCCGCTTTGCCATTATTTGCGTGTTTGTGACAACTCTTTTATAACCACGGCAACGATTTTCAGTTATTGTTATTAATGCTGCTGCGACACTTATGCGAAAATCAAATTGACTTAAGAGTGGCGCGCCTTCAAGTTTTCTGCAAATGCAGTGCAGCTTCCAAGCATTTACCATAGCAGCATCCATCGCATTAGTAAGTAACGGCCAGTACCATTTTTTCCCGCGAATTTGAATGCGGTAGATGTTCATTATCAAATAAATCAACTGTAAAAGATTAGGTTACTCAATCGTTGCCATCCTCCGATTTTTCCGATCAAATCTCCTGGCTCGGAAAATCGGTTCTACACCCAATAAATAAAGTCCAATTTCTTGACAGTGACTACCTAAAACAAAATGGTCAGTATTGGAAAAATAAAGTGGAGTTAAATATCTTCACCGAACTATCATTCCAACGAACAGCGATTATTTTGTTGTTTTTGTCAAAACAAAAATCTGATGAACCTCGGGGCTTCATTTTCATTAATTTTAAATCATCCAATAAAGCATGATTGGTGCGATTGTCGCGAACGGTACCAGTTGCAAAATATTCTTTTTGAGTCATTTTGCACAACAACTTGTGGCTAGTAAAAAAGTTATCAAATGTTACATTGTATTGGTTTGGGTCTGATAAATTTTCCAACAATCGTAATACTACATTTTCTCCAAGACCATAATCGGCATTATTGTTGGCAGAAGCGCCAGTATATGGAATAAAAAAAAAGAGTATCCTGTCGTTGAAGCTAAGACCCAATACTTGTAACCATATCTTATCGGTTTACCTTTTACAAACATTTTTAAAGAGTTTCGACCATAGTATGCAATCATCTGTTCATCCACCGAAAGGTTGTGAGCAAATACACCAAATTGCATAAATTTTTTATTTACGGCATCATTCAATGGAGAAATTTTGGCAAATTTATCATTTGCATCCACATTTTTATTATCACAAATGTGTATATTTTGTTTTATTTGTTCGAACCTATCTCGACTCATTGCATCTTTTACAATCTGACATCTTAAAGATGCTTGATTTGACCAATATGATCTGATGGTTGGCAAAGTATTATATCCTGTAAGATACAAGATTCCAAAAAATGTTTTTACTTCCGATATTGAAGTAACGAAACCAGGAACATTTTTTTGTTCAGAATATTCATTTGTTCTTTCGACGATCATATTCATGACTTCATCATCGAAAAAGCATTCCCATAATTGAAGTGGTGTGAATGAACCTATCAGAACCAAAAATAGCCCTAAGGATTTGTATACAACAAAGGTATGCCACAAAACTTACCAATAATCTCATACAATGCTTTTTGGGCATTTTCTTCATTGTTGAAAGGTTGTCTGTCAAATTTGTAATTATGCGCTTTACTCCATTTAGCTTTATTTCCCACAAAGACACGACCTATTGACTTCGATGTAGATGGTTGGGGTTCATTGTCTGTATCTAATGGATCAGCGTTTTTTTCCAATAATTCAGAAACCACTGGAAGATTTTTATTATCATCATTATACATGTACTCAATCTCAAACTGGCCTGGCATTTCATTAGGAAATTGAGTTTTATCATGAAGTATTTGAAGATTATCATCTATATCTTCATTGTCACTTATATAATCAACCTTATCCGGCAGAGTAATCACAAAATTTATTTTATCTGCTTTATGGTCAAAGTCATTTTCTTCCTCATCACTAGTCCATCCATCTATTTCTGCTTGTAATTCAGTTATAGTTAAAACTTTACGACTTCTTTCACTTACTCTAGCCAAAAACGGGGAAGTCCCAAATTCGTTTTTAAAAATGAAACCAAACAATTGAATATAGACAAACACACCACACACACCACACATTTTGTTTTCATGCCACTAATTCAAATATTATAGTTCAAAATAGATAAACACACCACTGCTTCATCAAAGCATACAACAAATATGTTGATTGCTACCGTTTTCAAGTTTTTACATTTAACAAAAAAAAAAAAAAAAAAAATATTTTAGAACACGTTAATGCCTATGTGGGTAGAAGAATACCCAATAGCCACAGGTTCGGGTATGGAAAATAAAAAAAAAAAAAAATACCACGTCAATACAAATGCCCTAAATACTAACTGTGTGAAATTTTGTCAAAATCGGACAAGGGAAGAGGGGGTCAGGCGTTAAAGGGTTAAATAAAGCAAAAACATGGGCACATTTGTTTCAAAAAATTGACCTGTCTTTTGCATGACAGGTTCTACAGCTATTTCGGGAAGAGTCAACAACACTCATCAGTAACCAAAAGCAATAGATAGTTTGTTTGGTAAAAAGTTAAATTCATATATATTTGCTGAAAACAACCAAATGAGAATTCAAGCAAAAGTTATACTATTTAAGCCTCTTCCAATATAACAAACTAAAATATAGAACAACTTTGAAACAAATATGTTTGTATACGAGTACGTACACATTGCACACTACAATTTACATGTTGGGTTTGTCTTGAAAAACAACTTCTTTTTGGTAAACTTACATTTAGCGTTAACGGCGTGCCTTCCGTATTTTTAATTTTATTACTTAATTGAGACAAACTTAAAACTATTGTTGTTCTTCATTCTTCATATAATATTGCACATTGAATTCTTATTTACAATTTAAAATGTCGAATAAAAACATTCTATTTTGAAAAAAAATTAAATTTTTTAATTGGAAACTCTGTTGTTTTAAATTTATATCTATAATATTAAGAGGCTAGGCGATTTCTTGTGTCCGATATTTTGTTCTACCGCTTTATGCCGAATTTGACCAAATGTATACTATTTGAAAGGTATTTCTTTTTAGCCGTTTTGCAGATTTACAGATTTTTAAATTTTTGTCTTTATTTTGAGTAAATTGCAATTAAAATTTCTACTAATGTGTTTGTAATAAAAATGTTTTTTTTTTGTGTTGATTTGTGAATTATAGCCAATTGATTAGCATACCTTTAGGGTCTTTATTTAATGAAAAAAGAGAATTTCCTAGAATTTGCACTCGAATTTCGAGGGCTGGAATCTGCTAGTTCATATAAATAAACTAAAAATAATTAAATAAGTAAAGAATACAAATAAATTCTTTTTATAATACATCTCTCAGAAAAATAATTGAATCCTCTTTTATCGATGCTCTTAAAAATTAACAAAGCTGGAAATAATCGTTTAATGCTTATTTTGTCGGAGGTATTACAGTCACAATTCTAACTGTAGCATGAATAATTTCTGGATAAACAGAAATTTTGGAGGTTATATATATATTCTAATAAATAGAAATGCAATGACTTTAATGTCAATAATATACAATGTTGTTTTAAAGGGACCGGAGGAAACAAAAATACCCACTAAAAAAGGTGAAAGGAGAAAAAGCAGAACTACTTAAAAATTATTTTGCAAATTCAATGTGGTGGGATAATGTACATTTGTTGTAAAAATTTCCAAATAATTTCCATGCTTTTATTTTAAATTAGAGATAGGTGAGGCAACGATTTGGTTCTGATCCCAAAAATGTGTAATTTTTATGTAATTTAATAATTTTTGGGAGTCGGAGTTACTTTGCGAAATCAACTAGCGAATCCGAATACGAGTCCACGACTCCGATACCCGACTACACAAGCCTGGTTGCACCTATCTTTAGTGAACTCTATGGAATAGTACTCATCTGTTCGCTGTTTTATAAATGTAAGCACCCAAATGAATTATTAAATTACTGGTCATGTTTCTGCATCATGGAAAAGTCATTGTGATTTCAAAAGTCTATAATAGAAAATTGTTTTGTTCCTGTTTGTTTCTGTTAGACACACTCAGTGCCACGTTAAATCTCTTTGTATTTTATTGACCACAAAACAACAAAAAAAAAAAGAAAATAAAACTAAACAACTGGAAATAGTAGCGAACAAAACTTTATTTAACTGCCATTAGCAGCCACATTTCGTTGTTGTTTTTTTTTTTGTTGCATATTACATTAATTAAAATATCCCTGAAAAAGAAAAAAAAAAACTATTCCATTTTTGTTTTTGCTTATTTGTCCGAAAATATAAATAAACTTTATTAGTTGAATAAATTTTATCTTTGCTATTTTCCTATCATTTTCGCTATTTTTCTGGTTAATTGCATAAAATATCATTATATTACATTTAGTTAATTAACAGATTTTCTGCTTAAATATCATGGGTCGTTATCATTTCACTATATAGCCACAACTATAGCAACCAGTTCTTAGTATTTTTTTTTTTATTAGTCAGTCAGTTGGTTTGGTGTTGGTAATGCGTTAATAAGCTTAACTGCAAACTAAACATTTTACGTTGTCTTCCCCAAGCAGCAGCTTCCAACTTCAAGCAATGTCCAGATTGTTATTTGAGACAAATACGATTACACAGAAAGATGTTATTATTTATAACTATATTTACTTTTTTTTATGAGTATGTGTTAGTATATGCGTTATTTTTGCTTCACTTAACAATTTTGTTGTTTTCCCCATACATGTGATAGAAGTTGTGTTTTGTCTGTTATCAGTTGATATTCATTTATAGAGCATAAAAATAAATGAATATGATGCGTTAAGGGTATAATGAGTTTGTGCTATTGTTTGTAACTGCCAGGGATATTTAGCCCAGTCCCATATATTATTATACCGATCTACTAAGAATGATATTCCCTCCAAGTTCTTCAGTTAAACAACAGATCGGAAATGAAAATATATTTTGGTGATTTTTGCTATAAAAGCTTTTGTGAGCCAGTTATTGAAATTGGTGAAAATCGATTCATGGTCTGACCTAGCAGCCAAATGTTCTCTATGAGATCACCTTTAATTGCCTTGAGATCCAGATTCTTACATATAACGTGATCAAGTTTTAAGCATTAATGAAAAATTTAATGCTCTAGTGTCATTTTTAACCATAGGTCGCATAGAAATCTTCTTTCCAATTTTCTCTTGAATCTGTAAAAAATAAAAAAAATTGGGTGTTTTTTTAAGCCCGATAGAACTTTAAATTATAAAAATGAATATAAAAGATTAAATCTTGATCAAGGAGGTGTTTTTATTCGAATGATCAATAGATGGCATTAATACCTGGAATTGACTTCGGGAATATGGCCACCGTGGCTGTTCTTGACGAAGCATTTTCTGGACGTCCAATTTTGGTCCACTTTTTCGAGCATTGCAATGCGTAAATTTTGGATGTTATTCAGCATAAACCAATGACTTCACATAGCCCCACGGGAACATAATCGAGAGATGTCAAATCGTACGACCTTGAAGGCCAATTGTCAGGTCCATTTCTCGAAATCTACTTATGGCCAAATTTTGATTTCAATAAGTCGATGGTTGCGGTCACCGTGTGGCATGTAGCGCCATCCAGGTGAAACCACATCTCGTCCGAATCAATGCCACCCATATTTTTAAACAAGAAATCATTGATCACTATGCGGTAACGATCTCCATTGACCGCAACGCGAGCTTTGGTTTGTAAACTGTGTAAACCGCACTAATGCATTTAGAAAGTACGTGGTATGAAATCTATACACAGTTCGCCGGATGGCTTGCTCAGATGTGCGCCATCAAAATCATAAAGTCACCTACAAGTTTCACAAATCTATTAATGATTTTTTTTTCAACGTAAATTTGGATAATTTGGTAATGCTGTTTAAGTGCGAATCTATTCACAATGATTTGCCGGAGCATACCGATCATAAATGTGAAAAAGAGAGCGCAGTATGAAACTTCATTTGATAGCTAACTCTTTAATAAGTTCTATCTAAGCAAAAAAAAAAAAAAAACCCTTTATAAAACCCATTTACGAAAGAACGTGTACATTTTTACGTAAAACGATCAGAACTTTTAACGAAGTTATACTAAATATATTTACGCCCATCACTGATATCCTGATTGACTGTATAACGCTGTCAGATTAATAATTAATTTCATAAAAAAGTTCCCTTTCTTTTAAAAGCAATAATTCTTAAAATTGAGTCTTTTCCTAGAATGGAAGGCTTTCTTAAAATTTGTGGCTTTTTCTAAAGACTAAAAAGTCAAAAAAAGGTAACCTGTCTAAAAAAGTGCATTTAGAAAAAAAAATATTTTTTAAAAAAGCATATTTTCTTGCAATCGATCCTTTTTTAAAAAGAGTCATTTGCAACAATAAAGAAATTTTCTATTAAAAGTGTCTTGTCTTAAAAAGAATATATTCTTAACAAATAAAAATTTCATAAAATAGTACATTTTCTTAAAAAAAAATAGCTTTTTCATAAAAAGTAAATTTTCTCAATAAAGAACCTTTTTTTTTTGAAATTTACCTTTTCATAAAAAAGCACCTTTTTTAAAGTAAATTTTTTGAAAAGCCACATTTTCCTAAAACAGTACTATTTTATGGAAAAGTATCTTTTGTTAAAAAAAATAACTTTTCTGAAATAAAATTGTTCTTAAAAATTTTACATTTTCTTAACACAGTACCTATCTCAAACACGTAAGAAAATTATAGTCGGTCTAGACCAACTATACGATACCCTATAACATGCTTTAGAGACCCTATCTTTCGGTCCAACTAATCGGATATAGAAAATAAGCATAAACAAAATTTTTGTTGCTAGTTTGTCAGGATAAGTCAGGGGCTTTGCATAGCTCTTCAGGAAATAACCGATGGTATCAAATCTCACGACCACGGAGGCCAATTGATAGGTCCACTTCTCGCAATTAACTTATCGTCATATTTTTATTTCAATAAGTCGGTGGTTGTGGTCGCCGTATAGCACCTAGCGCATTCTTATTGAAACCACATCTCACCTGAACCAATGTCAGCCATATTTTCAAACAAAAATCATTGATCATAATGCGGTAACGATATCCATTGAAAATTGAGTGAGCTCAGACTTTATTCTTGAAGAAATAAGGTCCGTACAAACGGTTTCAAATGGTGCATTTTTCTTTAATGTAGTCTGTAGAGTCTGTTGGGGATTAGTCTCGTGCGACATGTGACAATTTGGATTATTGACAAACCCGTTAAGCCAAAAATGAACCTCATCGCTGAACACAACTTTGTGATAAAACATCGTGTCAGTTTCCAACAGCTCTATAGTCCAATCGGCGAAAGAACGACGCAAATGATGTTTTCGTGGCTTTAATTCCTGCACGAGCTGGATTTTGTATGGGTGTATTCCATGATATTACCCAAAATTTTCCACGTAGTGGACGGATAGAGCCTCAATTCCTGCAACCGACTACGAAATGATAAATTTAGAGCTTCTTACCCACTTCCGTTTACAGCAGCGATATTCTCTACAGTACGTAAACATATTTGATTTTCAAAGTCAATTTCGATAATTTAGTAGCGCTGTTCAAGCGTGAACCTAATTATGATGAGATACCATAATGTGACAGTTCGTTTGAAAGCTAAACCTTTCGTAAGTTTTATGTAAGCAAAAAACCAGCTTTTGTATAAAAAACAAGTAATGAAAATTATAGTCAGTCGAGACTGACTATACGATACCCTATGCCATGCGTTTAGAGACCATATGTGTCTCTTAAGTCCAACTAATTCAATTTAGAAAATAAGCATAAATCAAATTTGTTTGCCTTTGAATAAAAAAATGTTGATATCGGATGCTATATTTATATGAAGACTGGTCGAAAAATGGACAGTTGCTGACCATATTTTTTGCCAAAAAATATAAAAACCAAATTTGGCGAAAATTTGTGTTATATTTTTTTGATAGATTTAAGTGAAGATCGGTAGCAGCTTCATTTGGGGGCTATGACTAATAATTGCCCTATACAGTTTATTTTTGGACTGCTGATTAATGGGTGTAATATACACACACAAACCCAATTTGACCTAGATCTATTTGATAATTTGGATCGATCGCATAGGTGTTATTTGAATGGGGACTAGGTTTGAACATGCACCAATTTCAGTTTCAATCCTATGGCTAATAGAAGCTCATATGCCAAATTTCATCAAAATGTATTCATATCTACGACCAGTAGTTTGATTACAACGTTTACATGGCACACAGACGGATGGACGGACATTGCTTAATGGCCTCAGAAAGATCGGTATAATAAAAGAAAGGTCTGGGGCAATTATTTTTTGTAATTACAAGCCACAGCCCAAAGTCGTTGTGTCCTGACCGCAGTGGTATATGGTGTAATCTATAATATTAACAGGCTAGGCGATTTCTCGTGACCGATGTTTTGTTCTACCGTTTTATCCTCATTATGACCAAACGTATATTATTTGAAAGGTACTTCTTTTTAGCGGTTTTGCAGATTTACAGATTTTTTAATTTTTTCCTTTGTTTTGAGTAAATTGCATTTAAAGTTGCTACTAACACATACATAAAATTATACAATGCTATGTGTGTGTTTATTAAATTTGTTAATGTGTTTGTAATAAAAATGAGTTTATTTTTTGTGTTGATTTGTGAATTGGCTATAATTGATTAGCATACCTTTAGCGTCTCTATTTAATGAAAAAATTAAATTTCCTAGAATTTGCACTAGAATTTCGAGGGCTGGAATCTGCTAGTAACAAATATTTTACTTATATCAGTTTTTTGAGAAACATAGTGACTTCCCTAAGTATGGTCAGGGTAAGTCTATTTTTTGATCTAAAAATAGAGTTCTGTCTATAATTATTTATGGCGGGTAACCTAATAAGAGTGTGCGAATAAATTTAAAATAAAACGCGTTCTTTTTGAGGTACCAATTATATTTTTATTGGATTGTAAATTCGACATACTCCGATAATGTGTGGAATAAAATAACCAGTAAATTTTTGAAGACATTTTGATAGAGATGTGACCCTATCTCACTGTTATGACGTTTCGAATTTCGGCCTTTGGCTCAGGATTTGGGCGCAGCGTTAAAGCACACAATTCTGACATCGGGATTTCTGAAGATGATTCGTCTGGAAATCGTAGCTTCAATAAATCGATTGTTTCGTGCACGGTTCGGCAGGTAGCATCGTCCAGATCCATACCATCTAGTTGGGGCCTCAAGAACTTCGTTATCATGTTCCTGTAACGAATGCCATTCATAGTAGTGCACTTTTAGTGGGTCACCCTTTATCTGCAGGCCACGAATTAAAAACAGTGCTTCTGAAATTTGGCTTAAACTTACTTTCTATGTCCATGCGTTATCACTTTAAAATTTGACTTAAAAATATTTACCCAAATTTATGACGTCTTGTAGTCGGTCTAGGCCGACTATAAGTTTCTTATAGTTTATTATGGTAAAGTACTCTCATACTGTGTTCATATGCGTGAACTTATTACCCTTATCTCGACTGATAAACACTGTCAGTTGGTTATAGTTGCAAGGATGATCGCAGAACTACCCGACCTAATAAATAAATACAACATTGGAACTCGTTGTTATTTGTAGGCATTACAGCTTACATACCTTGTACTACTTACATACCGTATAAATCTTCAAGCTCTTCAGAGCTCTTCAGATTTCACATATAAACTGAAACTGAGCCAGTTTCCCAGTTTTCAAGAAATTAGAATTTTACCTTAATTTAACATTTTTCAACTAATTTGTTAACCCGACTTGCCTAGATAGAGAGGGCTCTAGTTTTGATGCTATCACTGACTTCGGTAGATATGGTATCGACAGAGAACCAAAAGTAATTGTAATTGTAGTTGTATAAAGAGGTGTCGATAGTACTGCGACCAAGAGATCTATTGTACTGTCCTCTGCTAGTAATTTGTCCCTATAAAATCTCACCCAACCCTGAAGCCCTCAGAAATTCGAGGATGTTGATTGGTTTCAGTGATCTTATTTCGGTCCCTGGTATTTGGAAAGAACCCAGGTGCATTTTCCTCTTATGCATTAAAGCTCCAGAATCCCCCAGTATGTGCTCTGGTAATTCTGTCTTCACATCGCAGAATCTGCACATGGGGTTCGCCTCAATTCCTAACTTGCTCAGATGCTCCCTAAGCTTACAGTGACAGGTCAAAATCCCGGTTATTATTCTCAGTCCGTTCTTTGATAATCCGATACATGACACAAATCTCTTGTTGTTGTAGTTACCTAGCAAGAGTTTGGATTGTCTTAAGCCTAAGTGGCTCGAGAAAAGCTCATGTCTGATTTGATTTTCATATTCTCTAAGTACGCCTTCCCGTACTCCTTTTCCTATTCCACAAAGTGGTTCCGGCCCCATTAGCTTTGTGGAAGCTCCCTTTCTAGCAAGCTCATCTGCTTGTTCATTTCCTTGGATCCCAATATGCCTCGGGACCCAATACAGGCTGACTTTGTTGTGTTTGTCTAGTTCATTTAGTCTCTGCAGACAGTTAATCTGTGCACATCTACCGATGGCATAAATTTCCGCCTGGAAAATTCTCGTGTGCATTCCCATTGATTCGTAGTAATTGGTTCTAGGCCCAAAGACTCCCGCCCCTGTTCCATTTTTGGTCTTTGACCCGTCCGTGTACTATTTGATCTTATCCTCCTTTAGAGAATATGCTGTACTCAAATTACTCTATTCCTTCTTATTACTAGGGTTTGTAACAAAGTTTTTCTTGAAATCGTATTTCTTCTCAGTCCTGTCCATTGGACAATCCAGGAGGGAGTAATCTTTTACTTGACTTATTCGGTTCCATTGCCCTTCATAAAGCCTGGTTATATGTTTATCCCGCTTTATCCTGATTGCCGTTGCCAGAGCTTTCTTTAACTTGACTTATTCGGTTCCATTGCCCTTCATAAAGCCTGGTTATAGGTTTATCCCCCCTTTATTCCAATTGCCATTGCCAGAGCTTTCTTTTGGACCACTATATGTAGTGGGCTTTCGTCCAAGAGTATTGCAAGTGCTGCTTCCTCATTGCCACCGTTATTACAATACACGCTAGTCTTTGTATTCTGCTTAGTTCCGTTGAGTTGATTTTAACTCTGTCCTTTTGGCCCACGCAATAGCTCCATAGGTCACGATTGGACGGACCATCATGGAGTACATTCAGTATAGGATGCTGGGTTTACATCCCCAGGTTCTACCCGCCATCCTTCTACATATCATTGTGGCACGCTTGGCTTTCTCTGTAATACGGTTGACATGTGCCTTCCATGTCAACTTCTTGTCTAGTACTGTGCCCAAATGCTTCACCTCTGTCTTTGGTTCGATGACTTCTCCTAGAATCTGAATCGCCTTCCATCTTTGAAGTTTTCTTCTCTTGGTAAATGGTACAATTGTGGTCTTTGTCGGATCGATGTTCAGTCCTGTTGCCCTGCACCATTGATTGATAATTCTCAGCCCTCTTTGAATAATGTCACAAAGCGTTTCCTCGGATTTGCCTCTCGCTTTTACGACTATATCGTCCGCGTAGTCTTGACATTCTATACCTGCCTCCGACAGTTCCATTAATAGTTCATCAACAACCAGGCTCCATATTAAAGGCTACAGCACCCCTACCTGTGGACATCCTCTGGTTGTATTGGCTGCTATGGTTTCCCCTCCTGCTGATGTTTCTGCCGATCTCGTGTTGAGAACTTCTACCATCCATCTTGGTGTCACTGAATCTAGCACTCTTCGGCTTAATTCCCTTTCTATTACATCATGTGAAGTATTATCAAAGGCTCCTTCTATATCGAGGAAGGCACAAACTGCTAATTCCTTCTCATCTAGTGATTTTTGAATGGTTCCCACTAGGTTGATAAGAGCGGTCGCTGTGGATCTGCCCGCTCTCTATGCATGCTGAACCAAAAGTAAAAAAATGTTTTTTTTATAGTTTTCGAAATACGTTATTGGAAGTTAATTTTAATTTTTTGTTTTTAGTGAAATAATATGGCAACCATTTAACATAGTTTTTTTATTTAATTGAAACTATATTAACGCCTAGAAAAAAAAAATTATCACACTTCAAATCACTACTTATGGATCTTTTCCGAAAACCCTTTTATTAGATATTTTTTAGTGGTTTCTCTTACTTTTTTGGAGCAGGTAGTCCATCATCGTTTTACGTCTTCCGCATTTTGGAACACCAGAGCTCCTTGAGTCCCTTTTTATAAGAGCCCAATATTTCGCCACTAGCCTAAGCTCGGAGCAGTATGAAGGATTTGCCTCCCTTTGTACAAAAAATGAGCTCATTTTCTTTTACCACTCAAGACCTTTCTTACTCTAGTGACATGATACCAAAACAGGCCAAAAATATTTAGACACTACTTAATATGAATATCCGTACACATTGATGTAATTTTGGAAATTTTATGCTTTTGGGTTCTAAAATTATCTTCAGCAATACCTCAATAAAAATTTTGACCCGGAATTGGCCAAATATCTGCCACTATATAAGTTTCGTCGTCCATTATGCAGCAGAAGTATATATAAGTAAAACATCTTTCAACTTCCATGCTCTGTTTTTGGCCTCTAAATTTTTTTACAGAGTTCCTCTCAGGAACATTCCGAGCACTGAGCTAACCGGGCTGCTTTTCTTCCAGATGTGTTTACAGATCTTTTTAATATGATTTCTATTTTCTTCCCATGTAAGTATCATGCGAACCTTTCTTTCTTCCCGAACCATGTTTCACATCAATGCCCAAATTCTCCCGTTATTTTATAATAACATTGGGAACAATTTGACAGCTAGCTTCGATTCTTTGGCCAACTTTGTGTAGGGTCAAATTGGATTTTGTTGAAAATATTTATTAATTTTAGCACGTACTCTTACATCGTCACTAAATTTAATAAAACTGAAAGAAAAAGAATGAGTAGATCGGTCATTAAGCATAACAAGTGACATATTTTTCAAGGATATTTTCTTTAAAAAAAAAATTCAGTTAATGCTTGCGTAAAAAGTTAAGAGGAAAAACTTTTGTTAAGATTCGATTTCGATCTCACTTCTTATATATGAATTGTCGGTAGTTATAAGGCTTTGGTCAACTGTGTTGCCGATTGTGAAAGAAACGATTTATGAAAAAATGCTCATTATCGCTTGTAGATATTTTTCATATGCAAATTACGAACTTAACACTCCCAAATCAAGTCGGAAAGTTCTAGGGCCGTTCCCCGTATTTTGTTAGTTTTCTATTTTCATCGTCTTATTATATAAAATAATTTTGTTCGCTAATAATGAAAAGAAGGCGATGCAATTAAATTTGATTCAATTTGATTTTAACAATAATTTTTTCCACTACTAAATATAATTGGAATGGAATTAAGAGATATCAAGAAAAATATTCATCGCATCTCTTTGTATAAACAAAAGCAGTATGACGCAATATTTTTTTTTCATTTGGTGCAAAAATTTTCATGGATTTTCCAAATTTAATCCCGCATTACTTACCGCTTGGCGTTGTGCTCCGTCGATTGTAATTGCTACAGCAAGTCTCAAAAGAAGTTGGCTTTTTCCGTTTATTATTTGACAATTTTTTTTTTTGCAATTTTAGATTTTGGCGATTCAGAAGATTTTTTTCTGCGATTTTTGTTTTTTGATATTTTCTGTTTTGGCGACTTTTGAATTTGGCTATTCTGCCCGTATATCCCACGACTGCTCATATTGGTAATTATAAAGTTTCAAGAATCGCTTTCATAGTACATGAAGTATAGGAGGTATCATGACCACTAGTCCTATCCCACCTCTTTTTTTATCTAACTTCTCACACTACTATCTGATGGAATCGTATAAAGTATCAATGCTTACCCTTTTAGAGTACTCCGGCTATATGATATTTTATATATAAATTGTAAGGGTAGCTCCAGGCCCACTGCTACATTCAAGCAAATTTTCAGTCGACTAATTACATGTATAACTTATTGGCTCACACAAAGCCCCAAGGCTCTCACTATTACAGTACTTCAGATACATGACATTTAATATTTACTTTATATGAGGGTGCCACGCCAATTGTTCTGATACCGCCTGTTTTTGCAGTAACCAAAAGCAGTAGATAGTTTATTTGGTAAAAAGTTAAATTCATATACGTTTGCTGAAAATAACCAAATGAGAATCGAAGCAAAGAGTTTTTAAGACTCTTCCAATATAAAGCGAATCCAAGCAAATTTGGTTGTTTTCAGCAAACGCATAGGTACGAGCAGCGGCATTATCTTCAAAATCACATTTTTTTTCACGATTTTATTTAATATGGGTTTCAGATTTATGTGGAAAAGAGTTATGAATTCTGTGGAATTCATTTTGGTACTCGGGAAAGCCAGCTCTAGCATACAACCGATACAGAATGTGCAAACAATCCTCAGAGACGCAGCACCAAATTTTATTTTGGAAAAATTGCGTGGTTCCTTAAATCTATCCAGTACAAACTGTAACCACCAGGAACGTCTTAGTTGAATTTTTCTCATCGAAAAAAATTATCTTGTAAAAAAAAAATGTTTTCAAAATATGTTGACTACAGATTGCAAAAATAACTTGACTTATTCCAGTCCGTGCTTATATTACTTTTAGCAAAAAGCAAACGTCCTTTTTTTTTTGTGTAGAGCCAGTAATCATGGAACCGATTTACTGTGCATTGGAACACATTGAAGTCAAGAGATTTCTTACTAATGTCATCTGCTGGTTTACTTAGGGTTTGTCGCAACCATGTATATTTGCCGATTTTAATTCATCCTCAATTGTGAGCTGTTGCGTTGTAAACCATAACTCATCTATAATATTAATAGGCTAGGATTTCTTGTGACTGATGTTTTGTTCTATCGTTTTATCCCGATTTTGACCAAGTGTATATTATTTGAAAGGTATTTCTTTTTAGCCGATTTGCAGATTTACAGATTTTTAATTTTTTTCCTTTATTTTGAGTAAATTGCATTTAAAGTTGCTACTAACACATACATAAACTTATACAATGCTATGTGTGTGTTTTTAAATTTGTTAATGTGTTTGTAATAAAAATGAGTTTGTTTTTTGTGTTGATTTGTCCTGCACTTTAGGCTTTAAATGTGATGCTATGCAGCATTTCATACAAATGTAGTCCGAATATAGACATTTTACGAGTCGGATGATTTTGACGGGGATTCTTTTGCACTTCATCGCTTTCCATATGACAAAGTGATAGATAGAATCTATTGCGACTGACATACCGGTGTCTGCTCAGTTATTATATGCAGGCTGTTAATGTGATCGATGTGTGATCTATTTGTTCAAACACCAGGATGCTTATTTCTGAATTGTCTGTTACTGTAGAAATTCTATTAACTAAAATTCGGGATATGATACATCTCCAATTTTTACATTCCATCTGGTTACCCTTCTTTGAGATATTGGTTATTAGTCCAGGGAATACTTGGTCTAAAATCGCAAGTAGTTAGCTGACTGGGAAGTTAAATAATGTGCCGTTTCTTGCTATTCCGCACCCAGTTGTACGTAATCAAACCAGACCATCTTAATCTCCGAACAATTTCACGAAAACTAACACCTTCATTCTGAATTGCCGAATGGCATTTCGAAAATAAGACTAATATATTACACTGCAACAGCCATTCTGGTGGGTGAGATTTTCCAAAACATGGTGAATGTACTAGGCCAGTATAGTGAAACCTTTAAAAAATTTGTCGGCCCAGCTTTATTTTTATTACCTTTTAGATTTTTTTCCCTTATTTTAATGTTTTGTTGCTTAGTTTTTCAGCTATAACTCAAGGACCATTGATGATATCTTATTTGATTCTTCAGCGAAATTGTAGCTAATTTGTATATTTTGCTGCTTCTCTTATTAATTTTTAATGCTCTTTCAAATAGAATAAACTTATTTTTTTTTCTAATTTTTGTATAAAGGTGAGAAATCGCTAAAAAAAAAAAAAACTTCATGCGGCTATAATGTTGCACCACAGTGCATAATAAATTTATAACATTCTTGCACAAATACTACGTACTTGTTTAACATGACCGTTAACAAACTAAATAACAAAAGTGTTTGTTGTTTATTAACAATTAAGTGCATGAATACTTCAAACACACACACATTTCAACAATAACAATTTTAAGTATGTAGCACATTTGAATATATTTCTATAGTGCAGCTATAAAATCCAAAGGAATTGTCGTTGTACAGCATGTGGTGGTGTGTCGTGTCAGTAACATAGTTAATTGCCCACTTAAAAGACAACTTTACAAACGGTAGTACCTACCAAGTACATAAGTCGTACTTGTTTTAACTCTTAAATAACTCACTTTAAGAATTATTAACGACGAACTTCGTAGCGCCAGCAAAAAAAAAAAAAAACCGAAAGTATAGGGAAAAAATAGCAAGTATGTGTAAGTACGACTTGCTTGCTACAACAAAATAATAATTTAATATCAAGTGTTACATTTTACAGTGTAGCAACGAGGAGATATACAGAAAAAGCAAAAGTTCTATTTGTTCAGAAATTGGACTTACAGAATAACAGTTTAGTGCACTTGAGTTATAAGAAGATATTTATGTTCATTAGAAGGAGAAAGGCATTTTTATACTTTTGACTTTAATATGATCTTTCAAGGTTCGTTAAAAATTAAAAATTAAAGTGAATTTTTTTACTGTTAATTATTTAGGTGAGCAATTCACAAATGCACATTAGACTGTTCCTTATATGAACCAAAATTTTATTTTTGAGAAATCCGATACGTACATGCTCTTAATTTTTTCTATTTAGTTCCAAGCACTTACTTGCAAAATATCAGCTCCCTAAAATAACCTTAACCCGTGCCGAATCCACAATAAAGGTCTCGAATTGACCCACATTTGAAATATACGACTAATATGTATATCAAAAAATTTATATCACATGCCTACGTGATTTATTAAAAAGAATTAGTGAGTGTTGTTCTCAAGGATAATATTATTTTATAAATTCCCTATCGCTTCGAGATTTCCAAATATCGAGACTAGGGTGTCCCTTATAAGACAACATTTTATTTTTGAATTTTGGAACGCATGCCTCTTATTTTTATACCCTACACCACTATGTGGTTTGGGTATAATGACCTTGTGCTGCTGTTTGTAACTACCAAAAATATTTGACCTAGACCCATCTTTTATTATACCGATCGAGTCAGAATCACTATCTGATTCAATTTAACGATGTCCGTCCGTGTGTCCGTCCGTCCGTCCGTCCGTCCGTCTCTGTGTCCATGTAAACCTTGTAATCAAACTGCAGGTCGCAAATATGAGTATATTTTGATGAAATTTGGGATATATAAGTTTTATCGGCCATAGGATGAACGCTATTGAAATTGGTGAAAATCGTTCCATGTTCAGACCTAGCCCCCATACAAATGACCCCTATGAAATCGACATAAATTGCTATAAGATCCAAATTATCATAGAGATCTTACTCAAATTGGGTTTGTATGCATTTATTACATCCATTAATAAGTAGCCTAAAAATGATGCCTTGGACAGCTCTTAGTCATAGGCCCCATATAGAGCTGCTTCCCGATCTTCACTTAAATCTATCAAAAAACAAAAATATTGCACTGATTCTTCTCAAATTTTGTTTGTATATATTTTTGCAAAATACAAGAGACTTTACCAAACATAGTCAGGATCGTTCCATTTTTGGGCCTAGTCCCCATATAGATATAGCATCCGATATGAACTTTTTCATATCTGCAGCCAAAAAAAATTAATAAAAATCCCACTCAAATTTGGTTTATGCTTATTTTATATTTCCAGTTAGTTGTGCCTATGAGATAGGGTCTTCAAACGCATGATATAGGGTATCATATAGTCGGTCTCGACCGACTATAATTTTCTTACTTTATATATATAAAACTATAGTTAAGTATGAAATTTTGTCTCTGTTATTGTTATGTATTGTTGATCTGTATTGGAATAATTAGTCATCTATTGTTCGGTTTAAGATCATGTATATATTTTTCTAATGAAAGAAAGATAATTTTTGTGATGTAAGAGAAACATTGGAAAAAAAGCGCTGTCTTCAATGGCAAAAACAAAGAGCTGTTCACATTACAAGACTTGTAATTGATCTGGCTATGTTAATGTAGAGAAAGCTAAAAATTGGAAAGCTCAGCTTGTTCGTACAAACTCTCGTATATAAAAAGAAAAAACATTTCTCATGTTCTTTTCTTTCAAATGTTGAGTTAAATAGTTGATTAAGCATGAGTTGAAGTAATAGGCAGAAGGATGCTGAAGATGAACAAGTCACTTTGTTCGAAAGTAGCTACTCCATCTAGCGCTGTCTTCAATTTTTTTCCAATGTTTCTCTTACATTACAAAAATTATTATCTTTCTTTCATTAGAAAAATATATACATGATCTTAAACCGAACAATAGATGTCTAATTATTTTGTCTCTCTATCATGATTGCAACCCATGCCGAGTGAGCCAAAATGTTTTGCAAAATGCAATAAATGAAAACAAAAGAAATAAATTTTAATTAAAGAACTTGTTTCATTAAAAATATATTAAATTCTCAAAATTAGCTGGGATAACTTCGTTTTAAGGAATTTTTTTACAATCTGGATACAAATTTCAATGTTCCTCAACACAGCGCAACAAGAATTGCTTTTGCTCTTCTTCTGCTCTAATTAGTCCGTGAAGATCCTGTATTAATTTGACAGCTCTTTCAGCAACATCATTTACAACTCTCAGAAGACTTTCTTTTCTTCTTAGCTTCTAGAAATGCAGTATTATTAGCTAAAGACGATACATTTATGCAAAGAAAACTTTCATTTATTTGTAGTCGAGCTAGAAATACTTTGCTTTTATTTGATACGAAATTATCCGGTGTTTTATCTGAAATAAAGAAAGCTTAAAATAAAAATTGTTTTATGAATATCCAATATTAATTTTTCAAAAATAATAATTTATTAAAAAAATATGTTTATAATAACACCGCGTTACAAAAACGAGCTTTTGTTCTGTCCTATGAACCAAATATACTTTTTCAGAAAGGGGAGAAAAAATAAAAATACACGTGTATCGGCGATTTTCATGTACACGTCAGAATTTTTTTTTTTATGTATAAAGTATATAGCTCGTAGTGTCCGTCTGTCCGCCTGTGTGAAAGACTTTGGATCGATTTTTAACCTTTTTTCCGTGATCCAATCGAGCTGAATTTTTGCAGGCAGACTCGTGGAAATGTCTGTATCACGGCAAATTTAAAAAAAAAATAGATTTTTTATCAATTCTCAGATTTTCCTGAATTTTTTTTTTTTTTTTTTTTTTTGAAAAAATGGTCATCGGTTTTTTTTTGTAACGGTTTCAGTTCGTTAAAAAACCGAATTTTTTTATGAATTTTGTTATATTAAAATTAAAAATTGTTACATTAAAAATTAATTTTTGCGTTCGTAAGCATTTGTGTCAGTATCGCGACAAATAGACGAACAGTATTCGCCAAGCATAGTCGTAATGTCTTGTCCTTTAAAACGCTTTTCAATAGCCGCAATGTCCTGATGGAACCTTTCGCCATGCTCATCGCTACAAGCCCCTAAATCATCAGGGAAAAAACCTAAATGATTGTGAAGGAAATGGATCTTTAGCGACATTAATATGCCCATTTCGCCATATGCCGAAATCATTTCTGCGACAATATTTTTATAATTGGCAGCTCGTTTGTTGCCAAGAGACTGCTCAATAACGGCAACTGTGCCTTTCCATGCACGTTGTTCGATAGCATTCAATTTTGATGAAAATTCATAACTTGCAACTACCAATTTTTGCAAACATCGAATCAATATCATAACAATAAGCCAGGTTTTTCCCGATCTTCGTGCAATTTAAAAAATTCATCATATGGAATAGTACTACGTCGATCACGAGCGGCTGTTATTTTAAAATCAGCCGCCACTATATTCCACTGCTAAAAGCGTAATGCAAAGAGTTACGTTGTTCTACTCGACAAATTTCCGTCTCGTACAAGGTCATTGAAGTCGGCTTGCGTTACTAAATGCGGCACTGCAGTCCCAAGTTCACTGGGTGTTGGTACAAACTCCGATATTTCTGGACACTCGCATCTCGCATTCGATGCAAGAAATGTTGATAGCATTGTTGGTACTACTGTTGGTTCTCCATGGCTTAATTGGGGAACATCATCAAAAATCTCCACTGAAGCCGCTATACGTTCTTAGCCTAGCGAATTTTGTTGCTGCGAAAGTATTGGTACCCTTTAGTTTGAGTAAAAGTTACGCAAAAGTAGCACAATTCATTGCATTGCTCCTTACGTGGTAGCAAAATTGTTGGTACAGCGTACTTTATTGCTGACCTTCCATCAGTAAACTTGCATAAATTTCTATAGCAATAGTCGCACACGACTTCCGGAGTATACCACAAGTAAGGAACATAAGCAGTCTTGAATATTTTCTGAAACGAATTAACCACTGTTTTCGAAACATTTTTCAAATTTTTACTTGGTGCAAATAAGTCACAAACGTAACAAAAGTTATTTCGAGTCGGGCACTACATTTTTCGGAACGCTTTAGTAGTTTAAAAATTTGGAGTCCCTTCAAGTTATGCTGAAAAAAGTGAAAAAAAATTATTTAAAAAAAAAAAAAAAAAAAATTCAGGAAAATCTGAGAATTGATAAAAATCTATTTTTTAAAAAATTTGACGTAATACAGACATTTCAAAGAGTCTGCCTGCAAAAATTTTGGAGTCTTTCAAAGTCTTTCACACAGGCGGACAGACGGACACTACGAGCTTTATACTTTATACAAAAAAAAAAAAATTCTGACGTGGACATGAAAATCGCCGATACACGTTTTTTTTTATTTTTTCTCCCCTCTCCGAAAAAATATATTTGGTTCATAGGACAGAATGTGTTTAACGCGGTGTAATAATTGAAACTCACCAAACAACGTTTTTGACATTTCATCATTCCTTTGTTAAAATCTGATATTTTTTCCCTGTTTAATTTGACAAGAATATTAGTTTTTATTTTGTCATCAACTTCGTTGTCAAATAAAGATGAAATGACTGCATCTTCACTTAAATACCACAAATGCTTGATAGACTTACTTATGGCAGCTTTTGCAATTGTTTCGTCTACTTCATTATAGCCTTTCAACGCTTCCAAAAAACACAAATCCTGATTAGGTGCTTTCAGAGCATCTGTACATTCGAGCCATGGCTTTACGTGAATTGTTACAACAAATAAGCAAATGTCCTACAGAGCATTTTTATCATTTGCAGCTATGTTGACCTGAGACTGAAGCAAACATATTTTTAGGGAGTAAATCGCTCTGACCATCCATCGTGCTTGATGTAAAGCACCAGTGGGCTTGATTTTGATTTTCTTCTCTGGATCGCCATCCAAGAATACTACGTATAGTTCTATTAATTCACGATAATCGCCTCTGATAAATGATTTTTCCAGTGCAGATTTATAATACTTTAATAGAGATAAAATCGTTGCGTCAGAAATGTGCTTTTTAACAAAATCGATGCATGGTTCAATCTTATATGAATCGGGGTTTTTCCAATTGTCTCAGATCTTTTTAAAGAGTGTTGTTTCTGGAGATACAATAAATTGCTTAATCTTGGCTTCGAATACTGCTTTAAGAACCAATCCGTAAACATGATGACGACAAGCGAAAAGCACCAAGTCCTTCTCTAAAATTAGTTCCAAGAGAGCACAAACTCCATTAAGCGGCCAGAGTTCGTTGATGTTGCATCACAACAGATTATTGGCACATTGTCAATAATATTCCAATCATAGAGAGCAGTTCTTATAGCTCTTTCTTGATGTTTACCAGATGAACTTTCTAGTTTTAGAACTGCAAGAAGTGTTCCTTGTCGCCATATGAAATTGTAATTGGCTGCCGCTCCTCTTTTCGGCTTCTCCCATCTAAGCCTGGTAATAGTTTATCATCCCAATGTACGGTTACTACGTTAGGGACGTTGTTCTTGAAATCAGCTTTAATAGTTTCTGCCCTGGATTTTCTCATCTACGTCGGAATTCGATGACTTAAAGATCTATTTATGGAAAATTCATCGCAACTCAGACCCACTGCTTCTACGACCACCTGAATAATATACATAGAATCTCTGACACTTAACTGACACCTGTCTAAAACTGCGACTACCTTAGGTATTATCAGGTTCTTTCTACCTCTTTTCGAACTTATGTCACACTGAACAGCAGAGCGTGCCTGTAGCAAGCAGATTTCAGAATCCAGAATTTCGTCCTCGTGGGAATGTTGTGCATGTTCCGTATCAGAATTTAGTATTTCGTCCTAGTCAGAAACTTGTGTGTGTTCCACATCAGATGCAAAGTCGATACAACAGCTGACCTTTCTTCTTTGTCTGTCAAATTTTTGCCTACACCAGCTAAGCAACCTGGTCTACCCGGCTCTCTCTGTAGCTTCAAAAACATTTTCTCTTCTTCTATTCTCATATTTTCAAGGGCATCAGCATGTGTAATATCACATAAGTTATTTAGATATCTTTCAAAATCCTTTTAACGGGTCCTATAAATATCCAGACTTTTCTTACATTTTTTTGCAACTCTCTTCAAAATTTATATTTATTTAAAAGTTTCTTCACGCTGTTATGAATTGCGTTTATTGGAATTCTTGCTTTCTCCCAAAATATTACACATTCTCTAATCACAAGATTTACACTTTCACTAACAGAAAGCTTGACTTCGCGATTATTGTAAAATAATACAGCGAGAACTTGTCGATTAGATGGTAGTTTAGCACCATTTATTTGATGACCGATAAGAAAAATTGCCTGTTTTTGACTGCGTAATTCAACAGTAATTTTTTTAATAAAATAAGCCACTACACTACATGAAACACAATAGTGGAATAACAAATAAACATGGAAAACAAAACATTACTTTAGCTGTTTGGTAGAATGGGGAATCACCTTTTGTTAATAGATATATGTATATGAAAGATTTCTGTTTTTATACCCTCCACTCCAGTATGCAGAGGGTATGTATAAGTTTGTAATAATTAGAAAAAAAATTTTGGACCCCATAAAATATATATATTTGTGATCCTTATAACAACCGGAGTTGATATAGCAATGTCCGTCTGTCCGTCTGTGGAAATCACGAAGACGGCATTAAACGGACAGCTAGCGTGATCGTTGATATAAAAGATGATTCACTAACATTCTGAGAAGTTTGCTATTTAAAATGGTCGAAATCGGTCGATTAGGGCCCGAGATTTGAATGAAGAACTAAAAAAAGTCTGGAAAAAATATAATTTTCTATGTTGTTCTTGTTACGATCACGCCCTCAATAAGATAGATAAGGTGATCATTTTCCCAAATTCATGGGAAGATTTCTATTTCAAAAATCATTAAAATCGGTGGAATAGGTCCAGGGAAATCTGTGAAATATGATGTTTCTATATTGTTCTTGTTGTTATTCAAAATGTTGTATTGTTGTCATAGCTGGACTTGTTGTATTGGTGGTCGTTGTGGTAATAATATAATAAAAACTAACACTTTGTACATTTTTTTATCAACTCTGGTAGAAAAATTTAACAGTTTCCATTGTTTTGGCATTACTAAAAAAATTTATTAGATCATTTCTCTCATTACCACGAGCCTGCCTGCAAACTTTCAGATCGATTGGGTCACGGGAAAGGGGTTAAAATCGATCCAAAATTTTTTCGACAAGCAGACACTACGAGTTAATATAAAGGGAGTAAAAATTCACCAGCATCTAAAGCAAATAATGCTAAAATATCTAGGTGTTAATAAAAAAAAAATGTAAATTTAGCAAAAAAAAAAAAAAAATTTATGTATTAATTTATTTAAAGAGAAAAACTCAAAAATAACGTTTGATGTTGTACCATTTGTGTGCAATATTTACATATACGTACATACACATATTATATAATACAAATAATATTCATATATTCTATATATGTATGTATATCCATAATAACTGCATGTTAGAAATAAATCGGTATATTATTTTATTGACATAAAATTCAGCAATATTTTGTTGTGGGGAAAATACATTTCTTTTGCATTAACAGAGTGTCACTTCATTTTGCTCAGCGTGACTATGCCACAGTAGATGGCGCCACAATTTTTATTCTAATTAGCTTTGCAATAGTTATTTCTATTTTAACATGAATGTCAATATTTTCAACTAGATATCATACAGAACAATGTTAAGAGTATACACGGGCTGGTCTGTATACCCTCCACCCCAGTGTGCAGAGGGTATATATAAGTTTGTAATCCATTTGTTATTTCATACGTTTTTTCTTTATTTTTTTACAAATATGAACATAAGTTTGGCATATTAACTTTTTGTTGTCTAGAAAATAGAGTTACCGAATTCATCAATGAGTTTTTTGCTTTCAAAACAGTTCTACATCGTTATATAGAATTATTATTCTGCTTAACGGACAAAATATCTGATTGCGATTACATCTCATTTTTAAAATTTGTTTATAATTACTTAAACATTATTATTCACATAAATACAAAATTGCAGTTTTTAAATTTTCCATTAAAATTTTAGAAAATATCAATTCTAACAAGTAAGATAATTATAGCCGGTCTAGACCGACTATACGATACCCTATACCATGCGTTTAGAGACCCTATCTCTCAGGCCCAACTAACTGGATATAGAAAATAAGCATAAACCAAATCTGAGTTGGACTTTTATTAATTTTTTCGGCTGCAGATGTGAAAAACTTTATATCGGATGCTATATCTATATGGGCACTAGGTCCAAAAATGGACCGATCCTGACCATGTTTGGTAAAGTCTCTTGTATTTTGCAGAAATATATACAAACAAAATTTGAGAAGAATCAGTGCAATATTTTTGTTTTTTGATAGATTTAAGTGAAGATCGGGAAGCAGCTCTCTATGGGGCCTATGACTAAGAGTTATCCAATAGGGATCATTTTTGGACTACTGATTAGTGGATGTAATATATACATACAAACCCAATTTGACTAAGATTTGTATGATAATTTGGATCTTATGGCAATATATGTTGATTTCATAGGGGTCATTTGTATGGGGGCTAGGTCTGAAAATGGACCGATTCTCACCAATTTCAACAGTGTTCATCACATGGCCGATAAAAGATCAAATACCAAATTTAATCAAAATATATTCGTATTTACGACCTGCAGTTTGATTACAAGCTTTACATGAACACACAGACGGACGGACGGACGGACGGACATCGTTAAATCGAATCAGATAGTGATTCTGATTCGATCGGTTTAATAAAAGATGGGTGTAGGTCAAATTTTTTTGGTTGTTACAAACAGCAGCACAAAGTCATTATACCCAAACCACATAGTGGTATAGGGTATAAAAACTGGAATTAAAATTTCCAATTATAAATTAGAAAATATTAATTGGATTTCAGAAAATCATATCAAAACGTCGGAAATAATTTTAAATTTAGAAGACATCAATTGCATCAAATTCCAAAAAAAAACACCAAATATGTTTACATTTAAAAAATGTTTACATTCAAATAAAATATTGGCATTCAGGAGAAATTAATAGCTTTTCAGTAACTTCTTTTAAAGAAAGAAAAGCAAAATTATCAGTAAAATTTTTAAACGATATTCGCTATTGTGAAAGTCAGCTGTTGCTGCTATCTAAACGACAACCATTTTTGTGTTGTTTATTTAATCGATAAAAACTTAAATTTTTAGGTTGAAATGTCGTCATACATAAATAAAAATCATAAATTAGTGAAAATATTTTGCTTTTATTAAAAAACTTTTTTAAATAAATAAAAAAATTAAATAAACAAACAAATAAACAGAAATATTAGTAAACAAAATAAAGATATTAAACATAAACATAAAATCATCCTGTCAAACACGAAGTAATTTGTTTTGTTCTATTATTTTTTGTGTTTCTCGCTTATTTTGACAGAAATGCCTCTCGTTTACAATTTAAATAAATAGAAAAATAGAGATGTAGACTGCCGTTAAGATGTTTGTACTTAGTGAATCACTTAATCGTTAGTGCAAAAAACAATAGCTGTCGATATATTTTGCGATTTTCGGATCGTTGAAATTTACAGAATCGGACTACAGAAAACATTAGTTTAAATTCAGTGAATTTTAGAAAACCCCAAAAGATATTTAAGAATTGCGAACACAAAAATTGTTACATAAATGAACGCAGTTTGATGAGAAAGTTATTTATATATAAATTTTCATAATTTTTTTTTTGGATGAAAATTTGAAGTTTATCAGAAAATAAAGATAACAAATTATTTTATTTAAAATGTTTGGGACATTTGGTTTGGCATCCCTAATTTGCTTATTTATTATTATAAATCTATTCTCTATGTTTTAAAATATGGCAATATTTTAATAAAAAAGTTGAGAGAGCTTTTTTTGGTTATTATGTTGTTACTCCATCCGACCTATATGGCCGCAATGAAGAAATATTTGGTCAGTTAAAAGAAACTAAACAGCCAACACCAATTAGCACGATTTAATGCGTATAGCCACCCTACACAACCATTACCTTTGCAATGGAGGTTAGGGCGAGCTATTTAATTAGCAAAAACTAAATTAAACGAGAAGTTATGTCATATAACCGGAAACGCATGCATATAGGTATATAACCTAAATGCATGGCGATCAGCAACCACGATGACCAAAAAGCAAACACCGAAATAAATCCGAAATAATAGAAAAGACGAAAACCAACCCAAAGAATTTGCTGAAATAATTTGGTATTAAGTTTAACAAATTGTTTACTTTTTCCAATATTTTGTTTACATTTATTATCATTACTCAAACCGAGGTGGAGGGTATCAAAGATTCGGCACAGCCGAATTTAACACTCTTACTTGTTTTCCAAACAATTTGTTTCGTAACTTTTAAATTATTGATCAGATTAAAAACAAAAATATAAATGATTTAAAGATATTGTAAATCTTAATATTTTTATATTTAATTTAACAAAATTGGAGTAGCTGTTTTTGAGTTATGACAACATAAGTGGAGAAATGTCTCAAAATATTGACCATTTTACTTAAAAATTATTAAAAAAACATTTTTTCCATAGAATTGAAAAATTTGACCATTTTTGTACTTAGGTAACCATGATGCATCAAATCTATATAGTGGTTATTATTTATTGGCATTTTTACTGTTGACCTGTGTTATATATCAAACAACTATGTGTTAAATTTGGCTATGCCGAAACTTTGATACCCTCCTATTTAAAATAAATGTAAACAAAATATATGAAAAAGTAAACAATTTGATGAACAAGTACATTTTCAGCATCTTTTTAGAGGTATGTCCGTATTTTAGGTCATACGTTGGCACAATGCTTCCCGATTTACCCCATTTTAAACACTAACGTGCTCGAAATAATGCGAAACTTTATTATCCTAAGGTTATCCAGCTAAATTTTTTATTTTATGAATGAGCTTGTTTTCAACAGACAGACGGACATCGCTATACCGACTCGAGTTATTATAAGGATCAAGAATGTGAATACTTTATACAGTTGTGTGGAGGGTATAAAAATAAGTTTAACCTAAACCTAAATTTATAAAATATTTCATTTGCTTTTTAATTTCGGAAGTTTTTTGCTTCTGCTGTGACTTTTTTTTTATAACTTTATAACTTTATTCAACAGAATACGCTCCTACCATTAATTTTTTTTTTTGCAACAATTCTCTACAATTCTCTACAAATTCTTCAAAATTTTTTGATTCTAAATTTGCAATTTATGAAAGAATTTTCAAAGTGTAAAATTTTTTTTCTGTTCCTTAAAAAAATAGCATCACCAGTTTTGTAGATTTTTTACCATGCTATTCCTAACTTGATGAATTTCATGTAAAAATCGAGATGCATTGAACCCGACCCCCTCAGATATCGATGAAATTTTGTTCATAGCTAAATTTGATCAATACAAACAAACCCTCATTTTTAGAAATGACTGTTTTGCGATTTTTTGGGCGTGGCACAGTGGGAAAGTTTTCGAAAAAACGCGAAAATGGTCGAAAAGTGCTCCATTTAAAATGCAATCATTAAAAAGATATTTTAACAGGCTTTATGAAACGTTTGAAAAAAAAAAATAAAAATACACTGTAAAAAATTTTATAACAAAAAGAAAATTTTAAATAACGAAAAAGCCAAAAAGATCAAGGGTTTTTTTACAGTGTATTATTGTTTTAGAAAGGTTTATCCTTCACCTATACCATATCCAAAAAGTAAAATGGGTTCTTTTTTAGTTTTTTTTATATAATTTTTTAAGTAGTGTCACTTCGAGTTATACGTACCGAAAGTTTTTGAAATAATTCGAATAACAGCGAAAATATCAGCTCACATTCTTACACATTTACAAAATAGTTCAACAATTCTAACATTTTTTAAATGTTTACAAATAAAAAACCATCAACAATTATTTATATTATTTGCCAAATGATTCTCGGTTGGTGGTTAACGTTTCCAGAACACTTCTAGTCGTTGTATTCCACTTTTTGTATATTATTTCTTCAGTTTGGTTATTTTCAAAATGTTTTAGCATATGCGTTTTTAGATTATTTAAATTTTTGAAGCAGTGACCACACATTGAAACGCACACTCGCTTTTTCGTATGTCACCATTACAATCAACGAATTTGAGAACATCTTTGTAGTCGGTAAATGTGCATTCTCCTTCAAAACAAAATGAATTTAAGCGACTTTTTTCAAACATCAATTTCATATTCTGATGCAATGTGCATACACAGATATTTTGCTGGTTTCCAACTCCAAGTTTCATACAATTTTTGGGCCTTAACATTGTAAATTTTGTAAAACCAACTTTGGCCAAGGGATGTTTTTTTTTAAATTCGTAGTAAGATTCGCGTAGTGAAGATAACATCAGTCTTTTTTGAACTTGTTCACGTAAGTTTCCTTGTTTAATAGTAATTGAATCTTGCAATCCTGGCATCATTCGGCTAATTTCATCATCTTCATAAAATAATTTGACTGTGCTTAGAGTTTCGGTTGGTAAACTACGTCTGCTCATTTTTAAAAGATTGATATCTGCAAACTTTGTTTTATTCCTTTGGATATCTTTACTTCTTTTGATACAATCGTGAGATATATCATCCCCAAAACGATCTTTAATTTCTGCGTGACTCATATTGATTGGTAAGAGAGATAAAAGTTTTTGCTTTTCCAAAAGATTTGAGCTGTTCTCTATTTGATATTTGATGTTTTGCAAAATTTCTTCGTAAATGGCTTTGACGTTTTCAAGTTGCGCTGACAAATCAGATAATGGATCAGCTCCAAGTGAATCTGCTATATTTTCCAAAATTTGCACTGATTTTCTATTTCTGTATGCATCTCGTTTGATATATTTCCTTTTACGAGCCGTCATTTGGTTTGGTAGATGCGGAATAATGTGATCATTTATATTTACAATGAGTTCGTTGCTTTCGATGTTTGCATTGCGGCTGGTACAAGTTGGAAGTTCATTCAATTCTTCGCTAATTTCATCGCTGGGCGTTATTGGTAAATAATTTGAGACTTCAATCTGCTCCACGTTGTATTCATTACGACTGCGCGCTTTTCTCAGTGTATTCCGGCAAGTTTCGCAAATACGGCTACAATGAATGTTGGCGACAGCTGGAAAATACTCAATTATATTTGCAGCCAACACTTATTAGATATTTTTATGCATCTGTACTTATTGTTTGAATTCATATTCACTCAAATTTTTAAAATATATGCGTAAAAATTGTAATGGGATATCTTGGCTTCTCGAAACTGTTTATAATTATGAATTTCGGTACGTTGCACTTTTAAAATATGGACTTGTAATTTTCGCGTTCGTCGACACTTGTTGTATGAGTAAAATTGATCAATGCACTCCTATTTATACTGTGTATTGTTCACTAGTTTACTGACAGGTACCTATAAATGGGTGCATATTTTTTTACGGTGGCTATATACCTGTTTCACCATGTGTTAGTTTTAAATTTTCGAATAATGACCACCCTTAAATGTGGGTTGAATTTCTGTAAAAAAGTCATACAGGTAGCCAACTGAAAAACCCAAATAATTAAAAATTACTTTGCTTACGCAATCATAAAAATTAAATAACCCTTTGTTTATTCCGTTTTGTTAATTCTGAGAATCATAAAAAATATGATCGAGGGTTTTTCCGAAGAATGTTGTGCATATGTAGAGTAAATTTTTGAAATTCATATCTTTACTCAATTGCGAATAAAAGCGAATTGAGTTGGCAAATCATGTGTTGTACTGTGTTATTTTACCTGTAAATATAAAATATAAGGGCAATTACTAGAAGTGACACTACTTAAAAAATTATATAAAAAAAACTAAAAAGGAACCCATTTTACTTCTTGGATATGGTATAGGTGAAGGATAAGCCTTTCTAAAAACATAATAAAATGTAAAAAAACCCTTGATCTTTTTGATTTTTTCGTTATTTAAAATTTTCTTTCTGTTATAAAATTTTTTACAGTGTATTTTTATTTTTTTTTTCAAACGTGTCATAAAGCCTGTTAAAATATCTTTTTAATGATACCAAGATCGTGGAAATCGGTTCAGCCGATTCTGAGTTATTGCATTTTAAATGGAGCACTTTGCGACCATTTTCGCGTTTTTTCGAAAACTTTCCCACTGTGCCACGCCCAAAAAATTGCAAAACAGTCATTTCCAAAAATGAGGATTTGTTTGTATTGATCAAATTTAGCTTTGAACAAAATTTCATCGATATCTGAGGTGGTCGGTTTCAAAATTTCAGTTTTAGATTGATTTTTAAATGAAATTCATCACTTCTAAAATTGTGGCAACAAAAAGTTAAATTACATACTAAATACGAGTAAAGATCTGACATACATTTATAATTAAAGTACGTTCGCACCCGAATCCAAAAGGCCAAAGAAAAATTCTAAGAATTGCAGTATGCTTCAACACTAGTGTGCATTATCAAAAAACTATAGAATTTATAGCTCATTTTAGAAATATATATATTAGGGTGTCCCAAAAAAAAACTACTTTTCGATTTTCATGGGTGCCCATGCATTTTTTGAAAGCTTAAAGGGTAAAGTATTTTTGTAATTTTTTTTCAGATTTTTCGGAAGAGGTTTAGAGGCCACTAAAGTCGAATTTTTCCCAAAAATCGGGATTCCCGGACATTTTTGAGTTTTACTTATTACTTGGCCCATAACCTAGATTTTCTTTGTAACAAAGTTAATATTTTAAAAGAAGAATGTTCAAGCTTACTTTTCTGTGTAGAAATCGTAAGTTTCGGTAATTTTTTTTGCTCATTTGGGTCTCCGTAATTAAATTTTTTCCGTAAATTTTGCAGAAATTTTGAAAGTAATGCTTTGTAAGTTTTAAAATTTCTATCAATGTTAAAAAAACTGATGACGCAGTTTAAAATGTGGATAAAGGCTGAGTCAAAATTAAAAAAAAATTATTGCATTTGCTCTTATCGTTCCAAAGTTATACCCTTTTTACGCTTTGTACCCATTTTGTGAAATTAAAAATATTCTAAGGTGTTATGCATCGGATTTGTTTTAAAGTTAGTTTTTATTTTTTTCTTTACAAATATTAAATATGGGTGGTTCTGTTGCAATGAGAGTCTATGTGGTTGATTTTGAAATTTTTTGCAACTCCCCCCCAAACTCTAGGCAGCTTACTTCTCATACCCAAAGTAAATTAAAAAATTATTTTTTTTTGCTATGCAATTATTTATTAGAGCTTTTGCAATGTAGTTCTATGCCCTGCAATAAATTCTGAAAGTCTGTTTCAGAAGTTGTTACATTTATATAAGAATGAGCCATGGCCACGCCGCGTTTTGCGACATCATTTACCACGTGCAATTATTGAACTTTATTCTTTGCTTCACTAAAGGATTTGTTGTTATGCCATTTTCCGGATCTGTTTGTAAAAAATTAACAGATATGTTGCAGGCTTCAAAAAAGGCTAGGCTGGCTTCGGATATTAAATCTTGAATTTGTCTATTTTTAAGCATGTTTTCGTATAAAACTGCTTTTACTAGATCTTTGCCGTTACTTGGTACGTGTAGGTTTCGGACCATTAAACGCAAGTGCGGCTTTGCGGCAACTAATTCCAGTTCGGTCCAGACCTGCACAAAGCTGTTGCTTATTTGAGGAAGTAGCAAATTCTTTTTGGAGTAATTTTATTACTTGCTCATATTCTGAATCATTATCATCTTCATCATCATCGCTATTATCGCTGCAGCTATCTATGTTTGCAATAGATTCCAATTTTATGCTCCGGACCCGCTTTGAACTTGGAGCTTATCCGGAAGGTTGAACTATTTTGCTGAATACGCACCTTAAGTTGTGCACGAAGCAATAAAATTATTGGAAAATTTACAATGATTTTCTTAAAATTATATAAAAAACTACCTGTGTCATTAAGAATGCCTTCTTCAGTCTTAAAATGGGAAATCCCAATAACATTTTAAGGAGGAAATCAGTTGAATAAAATATACCTGATCCATTCCACTTTTTAGTTCTATGATGGCTTGTATATACCTGAAGTACTTCACTTGTTAAATTCTGTAATGATGTAAATTAAACCGCATGTGGTTACTACAGCAATAAAACCTCATTTTTTTGTGTACCAGTGTACCAGTTAAATATTAGTTGTTATCTAAAACCATATCATAAAATTTATTGTTCACTTGTGTACCTTTCTAATTTTTTCCAGGAGGAACGCTAAAACAATTTTTGAACAACATTATCAAATCACATCGTAAAAAGTTGTTTCAGAGCCTGTAAAGGATAGAGAAACATTTTTTGTATTTTATATATATAGATTTATTTCGCGCGATTTGTTATAAATCTTAGAAAAACTTTTTGCGCACAGAAAATGTTTTTACTCTTCTTTATTTTACCGAAAGGAACTACTTTACGCAAAGCAAGCTTGTACAATATTTTTCCGATGCATAACTGGCAACAACACCTTAGAATATTTATACCCTATACCACTATGTGGTTTGGGTATAATGACTTTGTGCTGCTGTTTGTAACAACCAAAAATATCTGACCTAGACCCATCGTTCATTATACCGATCGAATCAGAATCACTTTCTGAGTTGATTTAACAATGTACGTCCGTCCGTCCGTCCGTCCGTCTGTGTGTCCATGTAAAGCTTGTAATCAAACTGCAGGTCGCAAATATGAATATATTTTGACAAAATTTGGTATATAAGCTTTTATCGGCCATGGGATGAACGCTATTGAAACTGGTGAGAATCGGTCCATGTTCAGACCTAGCCCCCATACAAATTACCCCTATGAAATCGACATAAATTGCCATAAGATCCAAATTGTCATATAGATCTTACTCAAATTGGGTTTTGTATGCGTTCATTACGTCCATTAATGAATAGTCCAAAAAGGATCCCTTTGGCCCCATATAGAGCTGCTTCCCGATCTTCACTTAAATCTATTAAAAAACAAAAATACTGCACTGATTCTTCTCAGATTTTGTTTGTATATATTTTTGCAAAATGCAAGAGACTTTACCAGACATGATCAGGATCGGTCCATTTTTGGACCTAGTCCCCATATAGATATAGCATCCGATATGAACTTTTTCATATCTGCAGCCAAAAAAATTAATAAAAATCAGACTGAAATTTTGTTTTAGCTTATTTTCTATGTCCAGTTAGTTGGGCCTAAGAGATAGGGCATGGTATAGGGTATCGTATAGTCGGTCTAGACCGACTATAATTTTCTTACTTGTTTTAATTTCACAAAATGGGTACAAAGCGTAAAAAGGGTATAACTTTGGAACGATAAGAGCAAATGCAATAATTTTTTTTAAATGACTCAGCCTTTATCCACATTTTAAACTGCGTCATTAGTATTTTTAACTTTGATAGAAATTTTAAAAGTTACAAAGCATTACTTTCAAAATTTATGCAAAATTTACGAAACAATATAATTAAGGGTACCCAAATGATCAAAAAAATTACCGAAACTTACGATTTCTACACAGAAAAGTAAAGCTTGAACATTCTTCTTTTAAAATATTGACTTTGTAACAAAGAAAATCGTTGTTATGGGCCAAGTAATAAGCAAAACTCCAAAAATGTGCAGGAATCCCGATTTTTGGGTAAAATTCGACTTCAGCGACCTCTAAAGCTCTTCCGAAAAATCAGAAAAAAATCACAAAAATACTTTACCCTTTAAGCTTTCAAAAAATGCTTGGGCACCCAATTTTTTTTTTTTTTTTGGGACTCCCTAATATACATGTGTGTGTATACAATTTTTTTTTTTTTTTGTAAAATTGCAGACACTTAACGTGTCTGCCCTTGACAGAGTCCTCAACGTCATGCAATGCATTTTGTTGCCATTGTTATCGCAACTGCCGTTGTTTTAGTTTTGTTATTTGCAAAGTTTGAATAAATTCATATTTAATGTACAATTTTATATTTTTTATATTAAACATATTGCTTGTTTTGATATTTAAGTTTGTGGTTAATATCAGCATGGTTATTTGCCTGTATGGGATTTAAAAAATGTCATAAAAACACGATACAATTTTGTTGAACATTGTTGAAATTGATTATAATGGTCGCTAACGAGAAGTTTTTAAATAATGCACAGCGGAGTGAATATCTAATTTAACAACTAGAAGTGGCAAATCCGTTGAAATTCTGGTGCACAATGAAGTAGCTTAGAGTAGAGAAATTATATCTGATAACTACAATGTTATTTATGTTATTAAATTGTATACATTTCTAGTGATTTTTAGTGAATCTCTCTGCACACTTAACGTGGGGCTAAATAAAATACAATCATTGTGTTCCAGGTGGGTTAGGAACAATTATTTGCTTGTATTAGGAGTTTATCATTGAGGCTTATTTTTATTATCAACACAGATACTGAAAAAACTTCGACAAGCGCATTTGTCTAACATCACACAACAGTATTTTCTATTTTATCAAAAGACATTTAATGGCAGCTTCAAGTGCTTTTGATGATAAAATATTTACTCTAAAATTAAAAAACTGATTTTCGTCTTAATAAACCTGAAATTCAATTGTTAGCTTCATCGCATTTCAGTTGGCCGTAAATTTGGTGGACATCGTGAATCTGTTTTCTATGTGTAAAAGTTTGTACTGTATAATAAACTGCGGATTTATTAGTGATCAATACACCGACGTCATTTATACTGAATTTCGTAAAGCATTTCATAAAAAGAATCATATATCTGTGGTTTTCTGGAATAACCGCGTATGTCCATTTTTGTCAGTTTTGAGTTAATGATGCCAAATATATTAATTTTTAACGCTCTTTACATGTCTTAAATTAAAAAAAAAAAAAAATATTGACCATTTTTGAGATTTTTCTTCAAATAACGACGTAACTTAAATGTTTATTAAATTAATTTGCAGCACTAACGACATATGTCAAGCTACGTTTGATCGCTGACAAATTATTTTCTCAGAAAACGAGACATAGCGACACACGTTGTTACTGAAAAAAATGCAAAATAATTATGGATTAGTTTTCAGTGTATAACCACTTATAAAAACTTGTGTGTGTATTTCTGTTATTTTTGTCACTATTATTCTTGATACGTTGTTATATTCTCATCCTAAGTCCCGTTAACTTTTTGTTGACGAACAAAAAAACCATTTTTCAAACAACAACAACTTATGTCTACATGGGTGGTTGCATTGGTAGTTTTCTTTTTCAAAGGAAACGACGTTTGTCGACATAAGTTGTTTTATCTGCGCACACTTTAAGTGTTATTTACATATTGTTTTTTTCGACCTTCTCTAGGATCTATTCCTCTGAAGATTTTTGACTCGAAATTTTATATAAAGTATTTATTGCCCATATATACAGGACTGTTAAATAAAAAGTAAGAGTGTTAGATTCGGGTGGGCCGAATCTTTGATACCCTCCACCTTTTTCATTTTCAATTTTCATTTTTTTTTATCATTTTTCTTTTTCACTTTTCAATTTTCATCTTTCGTTTTTCAGCTTTAGTTTTTCTTTTTTAATTTCTCATTTTCCATTTTCCACTTTTTATTTTTCATTTTCCATTTTCCATGTTCCATTTTCGATTTTTCGTTTTCCATTTTCCATTTTTCAATTTTCATTTTCATTTTCCTTTTTTAATTTTTCATTTTCCGTTTTCCATTTTTCTTTCATATTTCATTTTCCATTTTCAATTTTTATATTTTCATTTTTCATTTTCCATTTTTCATTTTCCATATTGCGCTTTCCATTTTTAATTTTAAATTTTTCATTTTCCATTTGCCATATTTAATTTTAAGTGTTTCATTTTCCATTTTCCATTTTTCATTTTTCATTTTTCGTTTTCCATTTTTCACTTTCAATTTTCCATTTATCATTTTTCATTTTCCATTTTCCAATTTTCATTTTCATTTTTCCATTTTCCATTTTTAATTTTTCGTTTTCCGTTTTCCATTTTCCATTTTTCAATTTTAATTTTTCATTTTTCATTTTCCATTTTCCATTTTTCAATTTTCATTTTTCATTTTTCATTTTTCGTTTTTATTTTTAATTTTTCGTTTTCCGTTTTCCATTTTCCATTTTTCTTTTTCCATTTTTAATTTTAATTTTTCATTTTCCATTTTCCATTTTTCATTTTCATTTTTCATGATCCATTTTTCATTTTCCATTTTTCATTTTCCATTTTTCACTTTCCATTTTCCATTTTTCATTTTTCATTTTTCGTTTTTATTTTTAATTTTTCGTTTTCCGTTTTGCATTTTTCATTTTCCATTTTTCTTTTTCCATTTTTAATTTTAATTTTTCATTTTCCATTTTCTATTTTTCAATTTTCATTTTTCTTTTTTTCTTTTTTCATGTTCCATTTTCCATTTCTCATTTTCAATTTCATTTTCCATTTTTCATTTTTCATTTTCCATTTTTCACTTTCTATTTTCCTTTTTTCATTTTTAATTTTCATTTTTCATTTTTCAATTTTCAATTTTCAATTTTCAATTTTCAATTTTCATTTTTCATTTTTCATTTTCCATTTTCCATTTTTCATGCAGTATTAATATACACACAACTGTAATGACTTCAACAATACGAAAAATTACAACTTATACAACATATCTTAAGAAAAACAACAAACACTGAAAAATTTAATTTTTTCAAAGTTTCATACATAGTGAACCCTTCGACCGATTTTGACGATTTTAAATAGCAACTCCTTTGGGATGTTAATAAACGATTTGATACAAAAACGATCGGTCTAGCTTAGATATTGACGGCGTGATCGTGATTTCCACGGACAGACGGACAGACGGTCATCGGAAAATCAACTTCCCTTGTTATAAGCATCAAGAAAATATATTTTTTTGGGGTCTCAGGAATTTATTTCGATGCGTTACAAACGGAATGACAAACCTATATATACCCTCTGCCAATGAGGTGTGGAGGGTATAAAAAGCTCTAAAATCTTTATATCGAGCCCATAATTTCAAATATAACGTTTTTTTTTGGCTCCCCTGAACATTTTGATTTTATGAAAAAGCTACACCTAAAGGGGTTCAGAAGTAACTGTGTGAGTTAGATTAGTTCATATCTTACTGGCAGAAGTCAACGTGTCAATACAATAATATATATTTATGATATAATTTTGGAACATAAATTAATTCACTTCTTGAAAAAAAGCTTTATAGAGAAAAATGGTTTAAGTCTAGCCATCTCCTTGAAACATGGCACACGGGTTATTATTGGAATCCTAATATGAAAAATAAATCATATATATCTCGAAAACTAAGCGTATCAGAGGAAAATGATTGAATATTCCATTCGAATTGTACCGGATTAAAAACGTAAAACTTTGTCTGGAAACTTATAATCGCTTCCATCCCAGTGGAACATTTTCGAGATCATTATCTGGGGTTGAGAAATTCCAGGTCAGGGTGAAAGTTCTAGGCCTTCAAAAGTTTTGCCGTTCTTAGGCCAAACTTTTTTTTACAACCTTTTATAGTTTATCATTTTCTTGATGTTTGTTTATTTAGATTTTCAGCTTTAAACCAACCACCATTGATAATAACTCATTTCATTAATGTATCCATGTAAAAAATGGAATAAAAAAACTGACTATGTTTGATAACAATATCACTCATCTCCTATTTTAATAATACTCATACGCCCTGAATAATTATGTTATTAAAAAAAAGATAAAAAGGGGAAAAACTAATTTTTTTTAAGATTTCTTTCTATAAAATTAGTTTAACTTGATTTGCTGAAACTGTTTGCTAAATAATGAAACATAAGTTGAGCATTAACCGTTTTTAAGGTTGCAGGATTTAATATTATTCACAATTGGAAAAGAAATGAATTCTTAACAAATAAGTATTTCGCGTATATATATATTAATACGTGAATGTAAATCTTTCGACCACTTTTTAAGCAAAATGTGCGCACGGAGGAGCGTGAATTTGTAATGATTATAGCTAACAAAGACGAGTGCAGAATAATTAAAATGTATGTGTAATATGTGTTAAAAAAATATAAAATAAAATAAAATAAAATAAAATATTTATAATAAATAATTTGATAAGAGCCTAAAGGTATGGTAATCAATTTTAACCACTTTATAATTATCGCCTGTACATTTAGTATTGTTGGTTTAAAAAAAGAGTACATTTGAATAGCCCTGCTTTGACTTATGAATTTCCTAAAATTAATTAGTGACATCGCCTAAACTCTCAGTTACTAGCCGATTTTGACAAAAAAAATACCATTTGAGATGTATTTCCCGACAGATGTGTATCATCTTTACAGATGTGCACCATATAGTAAATTTTTTTGGAGTAATAATCAATTAAAGTTGCTACGAACACATACATAAAACACATATTTAAGCTACAAATAAAAAACTATACAATGCTGCATGTGTCTTTACTAATTGAGAAAATCTGTGTGTTCATCAAATATTTAGAAAGAAATTTAATGCATTTTATTTAAAAATTCACAATCTAATAAATTTTATTTAAATGTTTATAAGTTTATAGTTGACCTTTGTGTTTGTTGTGTGATTATTTTGTCTGGCTTTAGGTCATTTATGTATTTAAAAACAAGCAAAAACTCACTAAATTTAAATTATTGATGTGTTTTTTAAATATTTCTCTTTATTATTTTCGATATTTTGATTAGCTTCGCTAATCATCTTCCGGGATCTAACAAAATACAATTCGTAATAATACTATCTATATAATAACTAATAATTATAATTTTAAAAAATAAATAAATACATACACTTTATTTCATATATTATAATTCTGGAGTTGAAAAACGTCTGTTTTTGTCGGCTATCTTCTTTCAACTGATTATTGTTTTGATCCTCGGTATTTGTCTACTGTATGTTAAACTTGTGCACATTTGTCTGTATCTGTATCTGTATTTAAATATTCATACATTTTTTATATATATAGATTAGAAAAAAATTTAAAGCAAATATTGGAATAAAAAATAAAATTTGTACTCGAATTTCGAGTGCTGGGCTCTACTAATATTAAGTTAAATGGCTATCTTAAGTAATAGGCTTTTAGCTGACTACCTGTTTTTCTTTTAAATAAATTACCATTAATATCATATCTAAGATAACTTTAGCACAAAAAGAATGGAGCCTGATGTCATTCGCAAAAAAATTTTGATTTTAGGTTAATGAAATATAATTCAGTGCTTGGCTTTTTGCTTCTAATATAAATCAGAGGCACAAAATATAATAAACATAAAATATTTTTCATTTGAAGTTAATGTGGCTTCAGGTTGCGTTAAAGATGTAATGAAAGATATAAATTCAAAACGCTTCTTTCAATATAATACAATTTCCTTTTCTATGGTTCGGCCGTAATGATATTTTGTTAATATTTCAAATTTTAAAAAATACATAAACTATTTCGAAATTGATTATATTGATCGTCTTAGCATTAGTTTTATATTTTGTTTAGCTATATACGTCCGTCCTTCCTTCTACCTAGTTGGCCATGTAAAACATGTCAATAAACTGTAGCTCACGGTATATTTGAGTGATAAAGGGCTCCAGAATTAGTGCTATTCAATTTGGTGAGACGTGGAACAAAGTACTGTTAATAAGAGCCATCATTTAAATTTTTTGTTCAAAAGCTCACAAAGCCTCAATGTCATTAAATAATATACTCCATTTGTAATGTGGCAATCCTCAATATAGTTTTAAACTGCGCCGATATTAATACAAAAGGCTAATGAGCATCCTTTTTACCAGTAGATGACTTCTGGTATGCCTTTATACAGATTCTGTATTTTTTTTTTGGATAATTTTAAATAAATATATATAAAGTTTCCTAAAAAAAAGGTTTGATTTTACAAAAGAAAAAGCGGAAACTTATCAGTAACAAATGATGGCATGGGTTTTTTTTCAACTGACGCCTCTAAACTTCTATGGAAAAAAACAAAACCTTTTTAGCTTAAATACTCGTATAGTAAAATATTAATCATTCTATTAATATTCAAAAAGGTCTCCTTTATATGTTTTTTATTCTGAAAGGATGTTTTCATTTATGTCATTGACATCTCACATCCATACAAACTTGCAGCACTGATAATAGTTATAAATGTTTTAAGCAAAAGAAACATACTGTAGACTTGTTTGTTCTTATACAGGATGTAAAGTATGTAACGCGCTGACATTCTTGTCTTTTGTAAATTAGTTTCCCCCTTTTTTTTTGGTGATTGTATTTATGAATGGAGCGTATAGACAAGCATGTGTTTGCTTGTACTGAAAAGAAAACCGTCATAAAATTTTCTAATTACAGGAAAACTACTAGTAATTGCTTGTATGGTAATAGAGCCTGTATATATGTAAGTGTATGTAAAGAATGAATAGAGACTTAAGTAAAGATTTCATAATAGGCTCATCATGTGTTATACTCGCACTTGCTGATATTAAAGTCAGTAGCACCATGTCTGTGGGTATACTCTTGTGTATGACTTCAAGAGACATAATTTTGCTTCCTTGTACGAGACTATCTTTGGCCACAGCAACAAAAACATCAGCAACAACAGCAAAAACAACAGCAGCAATGTTAATATCAACAAGATGGAGAAGTTTGGTAATTTAAAGAGTACTTTGTATGCAAGTAATTAATTAAAGTATTAATAGCACTTAATGAAACTTGTTAAGTTTTACTCAACAGATGTTGTCAGATGCTGCACATACATGAATTGTACGTGAAATTATGGCTGGTATGTCCAACCAGAGATACTAGCATATTGCTATTATGTTAAATGCAATTGTTTAAAGGACTGATATTTATTTTTTAAATTTATTTATGGCTTATGCTCGGTTCATCTGAAGTTACGGTATTCTAGACAGTTTATATGGAAATCACTTTATATTGAAATTGTTATTCATCTAAATTTTTATACCCTATACCACTATGTGGTTTGGGTATAATGACTTTGTGCTGCTGTTTGTAACTACCAAAAATAATTGACCTAGACCCATCTTTAATTGTACCGATCGACTCAGAATAACTTTCTGAGTCGATTTAGCGATGTCCGTCCGTCCGTTTGTGTGTCCATGTAAACCTTGTAATAAAACTACAGGTAAATAAGCTTTCATCGGTCAGAGTATGAACGCTATTGAAATTGGTGAAATTCGGTCCATGTCCCCATACAAATGACCCCTATGAAATCGACTTAAATTGCCATAAGATCCAAATTATCATATAGATCTCAATCATATTGGGTTTTCATGCGCTTATTATATCCATTTATCAGTAGTCCAAAAATAGTCCCTATAGGATAATTCTTATGCACAGGCCCCATAGAGAGCTGCTTCCCGATCTTCACTTATGTAAATCTATCAAAAAACAAAAATATTGCACAGATTTTTCTCAAATTTGGTTTGTATATATTTTTTCAAAATATAAGTGACCTTGCCATGTATGGTCAGGGTCGGTCCATTTTTCGACCTACTCCCCATATTATATGACACCCGATATAGCCTTTTTCATATCTGCAACCAAAAAAATTAATAACAATGCCACTCAAATTTGGTTTATGCTTATTTTTTATATCTAATTAGTTGGACCTAAATGTATGGCATAGGGTATCGTATAGTCGGTTTGGACCGACTTGGTTTTCTTGTTTAAATTTAAATTAATTATATATAATGATCATATCGTCGTATAAGTGATATTGAACTCTTTCACATTACTCATACTCATCAAATTAATATTTTGAATACAATGCTTAATTAAGTACAATTCTGTAGCATAAGCTTAGGCGTGTAATCTTAATTCATAATGCTTGGATTAAATTCCTGGCTCTCAAGTTATTAACACTTTAAAATTTAACCTTGTGTGGAAAACCACATAATATCAAAATGTTTTATACTTAAAAATAAATAAAATTAACAATGTTCATGAAATTTGTTGACTTTTCCTGTCTCATTAATTTAGTACGGAACACGCATTAATTGATTCCAAAATATCTTTTTATAACGAGATATTTAAAAAGTGATGTTGCTTAGCCTGATGTGTGATTTTGCACACATATGTAATTTCTATATATATTGGAACATAATTTTTTTTCGTCAGATGTCCATAACTACTGATAATATGGCAAATTGTATACGTATTATTAAATATAAACAAGTTCTTACACGTCTACACACTTGTAAGCATGCATGTCTACATTTGTATGATGACCGACGGCGAATGCTTGCTGAATTATAACTTATTGTGAAAAGTATAGAAATTTATTTGTCGTTAATGAGAACAACATGACTAGACCAAAAAATATTTTTGCAACGAAGAGCTTGAAGTTGGTTTAAGTATTTCTGATGATGATGATTTTTCCGATAGTGATAACAATCAGTCGCCGCACACTGGGATAGAATTGCCTGTTTTCTTAGATTAATTAAAAAAATTAAGTATCGTCAAAACTGTTTATACCCGGTTAAAGTACTTATATAAAATTCTACATCGATTGTCGTCAAAATGTCAGGCTTGCTCTAATATGTTTGTAGTGAAACTTAAGCGTCACCCTTTATTAAAATTTTCTGTGCAAAAAAGTCTGAAAAAAATTAAAATTTCGCCTTGCAAAAATGTATTTATTTGAAAAGTAAACTACTTGGCTCTGGAACTCTCAAGATCGGGTTATTTTGGAAATATTTCGTTAACATTTATGTAACCAACTGTATGTGAAAGTGTTTAATTTTTGTTATTTACATTGGAAGTGAAAACTAGAACTTTTATATTTTAAGTGGACATGTAGTTATCATTTGTGCACAGTCGTGTCATACAGTCGTGTCATCCCTATTACATTGCTGCCTTTTTGCACCTTTTTGGCAAGTTCTACAGCAGTTAAATTACCAAGAAATCATATTGATCTCGCGACTCCTGCTGTTTCCGTGTTTTGTTGTTTTTTATGTAAGTGGCAGGTTAGAATTGATTACGAAACAAGAAAGAGTGTTAGATTCGGCTATGCCGAATCTTTGATGCCCTCCACCTCGGTTTGAGTATTGGTAATAAATGTAAGCAAAATATTGAAAAATATGCATGCGTTTCCGGTTATATGACATAACTTCTCATTTAGTTTAGTTTTTGCTAATTAAATAGCTCGCCCTAACCTCCATTGCAAAGGTAATGGTTGTGTAGGGTGGCTATATGCATTAAACCGTGCTAATTGGAGATGGCTGTATAGTTTCTTTTAACTGGCCAAATATTTCTTCATTGTGGCTATATAGGTCGGATGGAGTAACAAAATAATAACCAAAAAAAAAAAAGCTCTCTCAACTTTTTTATTAAAATATTGCCATATTTGGAAAACATAGAGAATAAATTTATAATAATAAATAATCAAATAAAGGATGCCAAACGCAAAACACCAAAAGACCCAAACATTTTAAATAAAATAATTTGTGTGGTTTAAAGTTTCCTTTATTAAGCTATTTGGGCCTGTTGTTGTTGATGTAAATAAAACAAATTAATTACATATTTTTCCCGACGTTTCGTCGACTTTTTGTCGACTTTTTCAAGGGAATTCGTCTATTTAATAAATAAAGCATAACATTAATACAAATTCAATACAAAAACAATTAAAACTTACAATAATCTGGGATTATATCATATTTAAATAAATTTTAATTAATTTTGAACCAAAACATAAAGCATAAATTTGAACATTTATTACAACACGGTTTAGTTTAATATCACAGTTTAAATTATTTGTATCGTAATGCAACGCTGTTGCTGGCATTTATGTTATCTGTGTCTTCTTTGTGGTTCATTGTTTTGTATATTTGTTGCTGAATACGAAGGCTCTCTATTGTATATCGTTTTCTCTCAGTACTTTCAATGCCTAACACTTTTACATTGTCAAAATTTGGTTTGTGAGAAGTGTTCATGATGTGTTGAGCAGTGCCGTGGATTCTTTTTGTTTTAAAATGTCTGTTTTGTGTTCGTTAATTTTGGATTCTAAATTTCTTTTAGTAGTGCCTATATAAATTAAATTGCAGTTTTCATTATCTGTTCCATCACATCCAATTTCGTAAACAACATTGCATTGTTGTTCTTTCTGTTATCTTTATTTTCTGAAAAACTTCAAATATTCATCCAAAAAAAATTGTGAAAATTTATATATAAATAACATTCTCATCGAATTGCGTTTATTTATGTGACAATGTTTATGTTCGCAATTCTTAAATATCATTTGAGGTTTTCTAAAATTCATTGAGTTTAAATCAATGTTTTCTGTAGTCCGATTCTGTAAATTTCAACGATCCGACAATCGCAAAATTTATCGACAGCTATCGTTGTTTGCACTAAGGATTAAGTGATTCACTAAGTACATATATCTTAACGACAGTCGACAAATCTATTTCTCAATTTATTTAAATTGTAAACGAGTGGCATCTCTGTCAAAATAAGCGAGAAACACAAAAAAAAATAGAAAAAAAAAATTACTTCGTGTTTGACAGGATGATTTTATGTTTATATTTGATATCTCTGTTTTTTACTAAGATTTCTGTTTATTTATTTGAAAATGAAGTAATGAATTGAATATGCTATTTAATTTTTTTATTTATATAAAAAAGCTTTTTAAAAGAAGCAAAATATTTTCACTATTTTATGATTTTTATTTATGTATGATGACATTTCAACCTAAAAATTTAAGTTTTTATCGATTGAATAAACAACACAAAAATGGTTGTTTAGATAACAGCAACAGCTGACTTTAACAATAGCGAATATCGTTTAAAAAATTTACTGATAATTTTGCTTTTCTTTTTTTAATGATTCGACTATCGTTAAAAGAAGTTACTGAAAAAATTTTAATTCCTCCTGAATGCCAATATTTTTTTTTAATGTAAACATATTTGGTTTTTGTGGAATTTGATGCAATTGATGTCTTCTAAATTTAAAATTATTTTCGAAGTTTTGATATGATTTTCTGAAATTCAATTAATATTTTCTAATTTATAATTGAAAATTTTAATTCCAGTTTTTAAAATTGATATTTAAAAAGTGCAATTTTGTATTTATATGAATAATAATATTTTAGTAATTATAAACAATTTTTTAAAATTAGAGGTAATCGCAATCAGATATTTTGTATGTAAAGCAGAATAATAATTCTATATAACTATGTAGAACTTTTTTGAAAGCAAAAAACTCATTGATGAACTCGGTAATTCTGTTTTGTAAAGACAACAAAAAGTTAGTATGCCAAACTTATGTTCATATATGTAAAATAATAATGAAAAAACGTATGAAATAACAAACGGAACAGCCCGGTAAACTCTTAACATTGTTCTGTATGATATCTATTTGAAAATATTGACATTCATGTTAAAATAGAAATAACTATTGCAAAGCTAATTAGAACAAAAATTGTGGCGCCATCTACTGTGGCATAGTCATGCTGAGCAAAATTAATTGACACTCTGTTAATGCAAAAGAAATGTATTTTCCCCACAACAAAATATTGCAGAATTTTATGTAAATAAAATAATATACCGATTTATTTCTAACATGCAGTTATTATGGATATAAATACATATATAGAATATATGTATATTATTTGTATTATTTAATATGTGTATGTATGTATGTATATGTAAATATTACACACACAAAATACAACATCAAACGTTATTAAATAAATTAATACATAAAAAATTTTTTTTGCTAAATTTACATTGTTTTCTTTTTATTAACAACTAGGTATTTTAGCATTATTTGCTTTAGATGCTGGTGAATTTTTACTCCCTTTATATTAACTCGTAGTGTCTGCTTGTCGAAAAAAATTTGGATCGATTTAAGCCCTTTCCCGTGACCCAATCAATCTGAAACTTTGCAGGTAGGCTCGTGGCAATGACAGAAATGATCCAATAATTTTTTTTAGTGATGCCAAAATAATGGAAACTTTTAAATTTTTCTACCAGAGTTGATAAAAAAAAACGTACAAAGGGTTAGTTTTTATTATATCATTACCACAACGACCAGAAAAACAACAAGTCCAGCTATGACAACAACACAACATTTAGAATAACAACAAGAACAATATAGAAACATCATATTTTTAATTTTTTTAATTTTTAAGAGATTTCCCTGGACCTGTTGCACCGATTTTAATGATTTTTGAAATAGAAATCTTCCCATGAATTTGGTGAATTATTCGCACTAAAAATGATCACCTTAGCTGGCCTATTGAGGGCGTGATCGTGACAAGAATAACATAGAAAATTATATTTTTTCAAGACTTTTTTTAGTTCTTCATTCAAATCTCGGGCCCTAATTGACCGATTTGGATGGTTTTAAATAGAAAACTTCTCAGGATGTTAATGAATCGTTTTTTATGTCAACGAGCACCCAAGCTGCCTAGATTGATGCCGTCATCGTGATTTCCACAGACGGACAGACGGAAAGACGGACATCGCTATATCAACTCCGGTTGTTATAAGGATCACAAATATATATATTTTATGGGGTCCAAAATTTTTTTTCTAATTATTGCAAATGGAATGACAAACTTATATATACCCTCTGCACACTGGAGTGGAGGGTATAAAAATAATAGTAACTGAAACAAAAAAATAAATTTGGTAAAAATTTAAAGCGACCATGGAATTAATAGTTGACCAACGAATGATGGGAATTCGGCAGAGCGTTTTTCCAAAACGCTGAAAAATCGGCCGAAACATCCAATATTAGAATTTAGTTTAATAAAAACAAGTAAGAAAATTAAAGTCGGTCTTGACCAACTATATGATATCCTATATCATGCGTTTAGAGACCGTATTTCTTAGGCTCATATAATAAGATATAGAAAATAATAATTATATATAGAATATTTCACGTTTAGCTACTGAAACTACTGCGAAGATGTTGATGCCTTTGTTAAATCTAAGTTTGGCCCAAACGCAGAAATTTCGACATATATATTCGTTTTTTCTCAACCAATCATAAAATTACCGTTTGTCATGATCTTTTTGACCGTATTATCGATCCTAACTTTTGGCCTGAAAATACATTGGCTCTCGAGAATGTAAATTTAGACAAAATTCTAACAATATTGGCCGTCTTTCTCAAACTGATTTAAGTGTTCCAAAAAACTAAGAGCTTTTACTGGTGAAAATAGTTCATTACGTTTATGGTCGGATAACTAAATTGTGAACTTTATATATTGAAAGTTTCAGCATAAGTCATCACATCATCGTATTCACAGAAACTTGCTTTAACCATACTTTTTTGAATACTGAAATATTTTGCAATAAATATAATATTTTTAGACGTGACCGTTGCAATATGATGAATAGCGGTGGTGTTCTTATTGCTGTCTCTAGTATCTTATCATCTAAGGTTTTATAAACTGCAATTGTAATTAAATACAATCATAAAAAAATATTTGTTACTTGCTCATACATCCCCCTATAAGCGCCGTAGTCTTTATATGATAAACATGGGGAAGCTATTAAATTTGTTATACGTACTGCCAATCTGGATGACTCCGTTATTGATCTTGGAGATTTCAATTTGCCTTCAATTTCATGGAAGTTGTTACATGAAGAACAATACTTTATTCCGACCAAATCAAATGATAAATGTCATGAGCTTTTTAATATTTTTTTTTTTTTTTTTTTTTGATTTACATCTTTTTCAATTAAATGGAATTCTTAATGATCATTCAAAATTGGATTTAATAGTTGTTAATGAAGTTTCTAAATGTTATACGAAGCGCTCAAACCCTATTTCTATTGCTGAAGATGGATATCACCCTACTATTGCAGTAAATGTATCCATTCCATCTGGAGTTGTAGGTACACCTAAACAATGTACTAAAGTTTTTTGTTTCGCTCAAATGAATTACACTATGCTTTTGTAAATAATACAAAGTGGCATGATTTATTATCGCTATCTACTGGCACAACTCGTGCTATTGATCAAATGACTGAAGCTTTCTATCACAAGATGTATTCTTTTATTAAGTCTTGTGTTCCAAAAAAATTTTTGAAAGCACTTTGTGGACCTTCTTGGAATATTGGGAAACTGGCTTGTGTGAAGAATAAAAAAAAAATAAATATTACAAAAAATATAAGAAAACTTGATCATGGAAAATACTCCGTTTGTCGTGCCGATTAAATACTCTGAATAATTCATGTTATTTGTCCGAAGTCATTCTACAAATTTGAGAAAAACTAAGGGCTATCCTGCTGTTATGAAATTCCTACTTAATGATTCCTGCTCTGATGCTATTTTATGCAATATATTTGCTGACTTCTTCTCTACTACTTACTCCGATGCATCTTTTGATGTTTCTATACACTGACTGCTACTCAAATGATATCAATTCCTTCTCTTGCTATGTCTGTGGTTTCTAATGAATTGCAAAAATTTAAATTTTCCTGCAACACTGATCCAAATAAAATTCCCTTCTGCATTTTAATAAAATGTGCTAATGTTTTAGCTGTACCATTAACACTCATTGTTTGATTTTTTTTTTCTGTCAGAAATATGCTTATAACTACATTTGATCATGTTTAATACCTCAATTAAATACAATTATTTTCCCAATATGTGGTAACAAGGCTGATATTACTAATTATCGTGGATTGCCAAGTTAAGTATCATACCTAAAATTTAAAAAAAAATTATAGTGGATTATTTATAGCATCAAGTAAATGCGTTAATTTCTCCCTTCCAACATTTTTTTTTGTTATTATTTTCTTTTATTTATAAACTATTTTACAATATTTAGTAAGTTTGATTATGTAACTTAACTTAACATACGTTATTAAGCTTCAGTAAGCTTAATAAACTGATACTATAAATATTTCTTTACGGATTTTACTTTGTGTATATTTAGGATTGTATGTACAACATTTACAATGTTTAAATTATGTTATTTATATTTATTTTCTAAAGGGTAGGTCTAAGAACTGAAGGCTTTTTAATCATCTAACTTCCTCCGTTTCGTCAAGTAAAGATATTGCTAACATTTTACTGTGATTACTAAGACAAAATATATATCAGGTGCTAAATTTATTAATTTCATCCTTGCTAAGGAACCAAAAACTTCATATAAAAAAAAAACGCTTCAGAAACTCTTAAGGAATTTTTCTGTCAAAAAATTTCTGTTGATAGTCTGCAGCTTTTTAAAAAGGTAGTATTTTTTACTACTTTTTTTTGATGTAAATTAAGTTAGGCAACCCAGGCTTTGAGCAGGAATATCAAATTTTTCGTTCTTTCTGAATGGAATTTTGACAGGAGGGGTAAGCATAAACAAAATGTAATATGCTAAAAAAAATTTAAAGTTATTTTTCAGTTGTAAACATGGAAAAGACGAACAAAATTCGGCAAAGAAAAACATGAAGCGGATGGGTAATTTTGATACTGAGCTTAAAAAGCGTTTATCAGGCCAAATAAAGCAGAACCGAAGAATTGATTTGTTTTCAATTTCACAATTCTTAATAATTGACAGAAAACAGCTGATTACTAGCGTTGCACTGAAACGTACTTTTGTGCTTTTTTTTCTTAAAGAAATATATGAAAATTTTCTTTTAAGATTCCTTAACAAGCTGCGTACAGCTCTTAATAAATGGAATTTTAAGATCTCTATATATCTGTTTGTTTGTCATGTACCATGGAGCATTTGCAATAACACGTATAATTTTTGACTGATATCTTTGTAGTATTTCCATATTAGAGTTGCCATATGTCCACACCGATTTTAATACGCACTTGTAAAGCAGAACTTTGTTTTCTAAGCTTAGCTGAGAATTAGATCCTAATAGCCACTACATTTTTTTCGTTTTAATTTTTAGATGATCTCTCTTTGCTAAAAAGTGATTTCTCCACGTTAATCGTTGATCAAGGTGTATGCCTAAATATTTAACAGCGTTAGGTTTTGGAATTTGAGAGCCGTTTATATGCAACGCTAGAAATTCCCCTCTCCTTAGAGTGAAAGTAACGTGATGTGATTTTTCTGCATTGATACATATTTTCCATCTCGTTAGCCACAGTTGTAGTTTATTTAGTTAGACTTGTACTAAAGTTGGCGCTTCATTTGGTGATTTATTTGATGCTAACATAGCAGTGTGATCTGCATAGGTGGCAATTGTGATGTTGTCAGTTACAGGTATGTCTGATGTGTATATAAAGTATAATACAGGACCTAATACACTCCCTTGTGGGACTCTGGCATTAATTTCACATATTTTTGATTTTTCATCGCTTACTTTAACATAAAACGTACGTTTTTCCAAATACGATTTAAAAAGGATATACAATGGGGTTGGCAAGAGGCTTTTAAGTTTATATAAAATACCAATATTCCATACTTTGTCAAAGGCATATTTGACATCTAAAAAGACAGCAGAACAGTATAATTTTTTTTCCAGTGAGTCTGTTATAACGTTTACTAATCGGTGACACTGCTCTGGTGTTCCATGTTTATAACGAAAGCCAAGCTGATGATCACGTAATACTCTACTTGATAGTAATCTTTCAAAAATTTTGGAGAAAGTTGGTAACAAACTGATGGGTCTGTATGAAGATGTAAAATTTTCAGGTTTGCCGGGCTTAGATATCATAATAATCTCTGAACATTTCCATTGCGATGGAAAGTGAGACATTATCAATATTGAATTATATATTAGAGTGAGAAAAAAACGCTTTTTTTTAAAGGGATTTTGCCACTATTGGATCAATTATATCATGTGCAGGCGCTTTAGTACTGTTAAGATTTTTGATTTCATTAAAAACTTCTCGCGGTGAAAACGATTTTATTGGCAAATCCATTGGCAGGGAGATTCTAAGAATTCTTTAATATCAGATTTTCCATTATTATTTGTTGAAGGGAATGGTTGAAATATTTTTTCTAAATGTTCACAAAATGCATCAGTTTTATTTTTGCTACTACGACACCAAGTTCCATTATATCCTTTTATTGGAATATCTCTTTTTACTTGGATTTTTCAGAAATTTTGTTGCCTTCCATAAACTGTGTTCATTATTATTGGTGGCACTCAGATTTCTTAAGAAATTTGATAAATTATCATTTTTCGTTTCAGCAATGCGTTTTTTTTAGGTGATTGGCAGCTCTATTGTAATTTGTTTTGTCTCTCGGATTTCTACTGGATTGCCAAACTCTTCCACGTCTTCTTTTATTTCTAATTAGATCTCTTATTTCAGCAGATACAATAACCATATTACGATTATGCGGAGCTGATTGTAGCGTTGCTAAAAGGGCAGCTTCTTGAATTAATTTTATGAATTTATCAACAGCTAAATCAAGCTCTTCATCTGATTTAAGTGAAATATTTAATTGTAAATTCGCATCCATCCAATTTTGGATATATTTAATGCCTGTTTTGCTAGAAGTAATTTTACAAATTTTTGACACAGTTTGTATGTATGTATTAGAATGTAGTATAATTGGTGTGTGATCCGAACTAAGATCATCACAATCAATAATATCTAATGAATTACTTGGTATACCATAACATACGAAGAAATCTAATAAATCTGGTATCTTATAAATGTCGCTTGGCCAATATGTAGGATTGGCAATTCTTGACCCCCACCAGGTGTACTTGGCATTGAAATCGCCACCAATAATAAACCGCGGACCAAGTTTACGGAAAAAGTTTTAATAATCTTCAAGAGTTATGGTGTATCGAGGCGGAAAATAGATAGCATATATATTAATATAATTGCTATTGCATTTTATTTTAATGCTACTTGCTTGAATTGATGGTATACTTATGGCATCCATTGGTTCAAATTTTAGTGAAGATTTTATTAAAACTGCAGAACCGGCATGAGCAGTATCATCCGGATGGTTAGCTTTTATAACATCGTTGAAATGTGTTTTGCCTGTAAAATGAGTCTGAGATTAATAAAATGTCGATATATTGCGAAGAGAGGAAAAATTCAATTTCGTTTTTATGATTGGAAGCTCCGTCTGCATTCCATGTTGCGATTCTTAAATTTATTTGCATAATTTCATCAATATTTGCGTCATCATTTCAAACATTTTGTCCATCATACGTTCTAGTCTCTCCAAAAGACGAAATTCACTATTATTTGTGTTACCTTTAACTACTTGTGGATAAGATATATGATCACCACTGTTTATTTGGTTGTTATTAACGAGATCATTATACCCTATACCACTATGTGGTTTGGGTATAATGACTTTGTGCTGCTGCTTGTAACAACCAAAAATATTTGACCTACACCCATCTTTAATTATACCGATCGAATCAGAATCACTACCTGATTCGATTTAACGATGTCCGTCCGTCCGTCCGTCCGTCCGTCTGTCTGTGTGTCCATGTAAAGCTTGTAATCAAACTGCAGGTCGCAAATATGAATATATTTTGATGAAATTTGGTATTCAATCTTTTATCGGCCATGGAATGAGTGCTATTGAAATTGGTTAGAATCGGTCCATGTTCAGACCTAGCTCCCATACAAATGACCCTTATTTAATCAACATATATTGCCATACGATCCAAATTATCATACAAATCTTAGTCAAATTGGGTTTGTATGTATATATTACATCCATTAATCAGTAGTCCAAAAATGATCCCTATTGGATAACTTTTAGTCATAGGCCTCATATAGAGCTGCTTCGCGATCTTCACTTAAATCTATCAAAAAACAAAAATATTGCACTGATTCTTCTCAAATTTTGCTTGTATATATTTTTGAAAAATACAAGAGATGGTCAGGATCGGTCCATTTTTGGGCCTAGTCCCCATATAGGTATAGCATCCGATATGATCTTTTTCATATCTGCAGCCGAAAAAATTAATAAAAAACCCACTCAAATTTGGTTTATGCTTATTTTCTCTATCCAGTTAGTTGGGCCTGAGAGATAGGGTCTCTAAAGCATGGTATAGGGTATCGTATAGTCCGTCTAGACCGACTATAATTATACTCTATACCACTATGTGGCTTTGGTATAATGACTTTGTGCTGCTGTTTGTAACTACCAAAAATATTTGACTTAGACCCATCTTTAATTATACCGATCGAATCAAAATCACTAACTGATTCGATTTAACGATGTCCGTCCGTGTGTCCGTCGGTCCGTCTGTGTGTCCATGTAAACCTTGTAATCAAACTGTAGGTCGCAAATATGAATATATTTTGATGAAATTTGGTATATAAGCTTTCATTGGCCATAGGATAAACGCTGTTGAAATCGGTGAGAATCGGTCCATGTTCAGACCTAGCCCCCATACAAATCACCCCTATGAAATCGACATAAATTGCCATAAGATCCAAATTGTCATATAGATCTTACTCAAATTGGGTTTGTATGCGTTTATTACCTCCATTAATGAGTAGTCTAAAAATGATACCTAGGACAACTCTTAGTCATAGGCACCATATAGATCTTCTTCCCGATCTTCACTTAACTCTACCAAAAATAAAAAAATATTGCACTGATTCTTCTCAAATTTTGTTTGTATATATTTTTGCAAAATACAAGAGACTTTACCAAACAGAGTCAGGATCGTTGCATTTTTGGGCCTAGTCCCCATATAGATATAGCATCCGATATGAACTTTTTCATATCTGCAGCCAAAAAAATTAATAAAAAAATTGATTCATGCTTATTTTCTATATCCAGTTAGTTGGGCCTAAGAGATAGGGTCTGTAAACGCATGGTATAGGGTATCATATAGTCGGCCTCGACCGACTATAATTTTGTTACTTGTTATTTACATTTAAATGAGGAAATTGGTTCGGATAAATTTTTGAATATCCCGACTGTTGATTATTTCTGTGATTTGAAGCTGATAAGTAGGACAACCCTTGTAATTAGCTGTATGTGTTTGTTGGCAGTGTAAGCATGTTGGAGGAGTGTCCAAACCGCATTTGACACATCGAAATGGTTTTCTGCAATATGTTTTGGTATGTCCAAATTGCTGGCACCGATAACATTGAACCAAATCATCTGTTCTCTTTGGGGCTTCAATTGATACAATTGCATTTAGAATATGTCGTAAATTATAAATGTTTTTATTATTCGGATGAGGCTCAAGGTCAACAAAAAACATTGACAGTGGTTGTTTTGTAAGACGACTTCTTACGTTAACTATGTCCCTAACTTGATGTCCTGTCAAAATAAGTTCGTCCTTAATATCAGAAGTTTTGATCGAATGGTGAATGCCCTTGATTACTACTCTATATGCTCTTTCTTGCTTTAGTTGAAATGTGTGAAAGCTTATTTTATTTAATTCAAAATATTTAACAATTTTTCTAAATGAATCATTTTTTTTGACCATTAATCTGCTTTGGCTGTCTTTCATAGATTTATAATTAAAATTAGTACTAGGTATTTCACTACTTATATATATAAGCATCTTACTTATGTTTGAAACGTTTGGGATAAAAATTGATGGTGGTTTTGGAGATGCATCTTCTATTTCAACTTCTACTTCATTATCTCCATCCTTATCTTTTAGGGCATCAAAACGGTTCTGGGTTGAGGTTTTGGGTTCATCAGACAAATTTATTCTCTTACGTTGCTGCATATCAACCGCCATTTATTTGTTCTTTCTGGTACCTGCTGCCAAATACCAGCATCATCGTCTCTATCAACGTCACTTAGGTTATTCATGTTAGTTGTTTCGTTGTTGCTTGTTGTAACAACATGGTTCCAAAAAAGATGCTCAACCTCTACAAATCTATTGCAATTTACTGCAGTTGTCAATCGTAGTTTTCTTGAATGCAAACATGCATTTTATACTGACTTCAGCAAGGCTTTTGCTATAGTCAATCATAAACTTCTTCTTAAGAAATTAAATATGATGGGATTTTCAAATCTTGGCGCTAACTGGATATCTTCTTATTTAACCAATTCAACACAAATATATTGTTTTAAAAATGTTACTTCAATGCCGATATATGTAAAGTCGGGAGTACCTCAAGGTCATCTTGGACCTTACATACTGATAACTGGTAACCAATACTGTTTATCCTAGCCCATTTGCAGCTAATTTGCAAACTTTTTGTAGACTTAAAAAACTAACTTTAACTTTTTTCAACTTGTTTTTATGTGATTTTTAAAAATATTAATTTCTTAGTTTTAGTAATTTTTTTGTATAAAATGCTGCATTGCAGACACAACACGAATAAAATAAAATAACCAACTTGTTTTTTATATACATATAAAAAGTAAAAGCTTTAACTCAAAAACTCACATATAAACTGACTAAAAATAACTCAATTTGTGGTAAAAAAAAATTAAGTTATACTCTCAAATATCTAAACAACAATACAGACATTATTCTAGTCATGCTCGTCACTAACAGACGTTACTTTTTCATATCTAATATTAACAAAAAAAAAAAAAAAAAATGTAGACATAAGTAACACCCAATTCTTTAAAGTATATTTCAGACGCACCCACCACTTATAAGTGAATTTGTGTTTTTTTCTGCTCTATATTCATAAAAATAATACAGACTTTATTTTTGTATGAACATAATTAAGGAGGTTTTCCTTTAGAAATTCATTGAAATTTGCGCAAAATCGTTATATTCTTTTGTGTTTGTCAACAAATAATTCAGCATAAAAACTTTTATGTTTATTTTTTTGTATCTTTATTTATTTTGTATATATTGTAGTCATATATATTTTATTTTTTAACTGTTTACTTTAGAATTTTACATACATATGTGTATGTATATATATTTTTTAAACTTATATATTTGCTCAACATTTCATTTATTGTGGTTTTAATTGAGTATCGAAAACATTTTTTAGTACCTATTTTAATTTAGCCTATTACAAATTTATGGTACAAATTTAAACATTTTATGGGCTATCTTTCTGAAAATGGTAGAAAAATAAAATGAAAGTCAGTTACAACCGCATTTAAATTAAATTTTCCAATATAAGTTGTGGACACCATTAGATTCTAGCAGCTAAAAAAATTTGTAATTTTAAGTTTAAAATTTACGGAGATAACCAGATCTAATGTCTTGAAATTGAGCAATTTATATTTTTATCAACATTATTCGCTTATATGGAAGCCTGTTATGTTTCCAGTAATTCTGATTATTTTTCATATGCTCTTCTATAAATCAATCAAAGCCCTTATACCACATTACTTTGAAGCATGAGTTTATATTTTGAAAGCTAAACACAAAACAAAACAATAAAAAATTAATAAAAAAGTTAGCTAGAAGAAGTGTTTTCAATTAAATATTTATTCAAGCATTTTTAGAACGAGTATACAAATTAAAACTCAATTAACACATAATTTCATATCAGAAAATTTTAACCATGGGCCTTTTAATTCTTATTTTTTTTTTATTTCTTGAATTTAGCATTAACCATATTTTGCACGGCAATCGTTTCTATAAGTGACCCTGTTTAAGTTACCCCACCTAGTGGGTCAAATATCATGAATTCGCTTTTTTTGGATTTGTATGGAAAAAAAACCTTCAATTTTCATATGAAACCGCTCACAAGTCGCAAAAACATCGGAAAGTAATGTAAAAATGAATGCGATGGCTATAAATCATAAATCATATCCAATACAATGCACGGTAGATCAAATTCATCACACTCGCGAGACATTTTTACAATAATTAAAACAAACTCGGAGTTCTAGCACTAAATGATAAAAACAAAGATTGAAAATAATCAAAATAAACAAATCAAAACAAACATTCAACAATGAAATGAGAACACGCGTGTATTATGAAAATGCAACACAGAGGGGGAAACTTCAATTGCGTTTTGCTCAAAAACTAGTTTTGACACACTGGGTGGGTTTTTATATACAGGGTTATATTTACCTTTCTTTTCAAATTTGCTCATACAGTTTTAATGGGTCTTACAAGCAACCGCAGATCACGTTCAAACTTAAACGTCAGCCATGTTTTCCTGGGGGTTAAAAGTCATACCAAAAATGGACTCTTTTTTTTTGAAGATTTTTCACATTTAATGCGGATAACTAACATTGAAAGATAGGTGGAATGATACAAAAATATATTGTTCTAAATTTCGAACAGATCAAATCACATAATTTTTTTAAACTAGTATTCCAAGGGATGTATTAAAAATAATTTGAGAATTTTGTTATGAGAATATATCCATAATTCTCGAAATTCAAACATTTTAAATGTTGGTACCGGCATTGCCTACATTTAATGCACAGGGTGGCCGTTATCGAACATAGGAGTTCTCTTTGAGAAAATTGGCCATTTTTTGATACATTACTTTACGTCCCCACCCCTATATAAAGGGTCCTCCAAATAACTTTTTATTTTGAAAATGCTATTAAAAAAAAACTACTGAATATTATCTCAAATTTCTTTTTTTATTTCAAAGTACAATCCTTCCGGTTAATAATGGCCAATAATTTCATTCAAATGGCTGCCTCGGCTGGCCATGCAGTAGCCTACACGATCGGTCCAATTTTTAAGCACATTATCGATTGTGTGCAGCTGTATTTCACCAATGGCTTCACGAATATTGTCCTTTAAAGCATCAATTGTCTCTGGCTTGTTGGCGAAACACTTATCTTTGAGGCCACCCCACAAATAATAGTCCAACGGTGTCAAATCGCAGTTCCGAGGTGGCCAAACGACATCAGCTCTGCGGCTGATAATGCGATCTTCAAAAACAGGGCGCAAAACATCGAGTGTAGCTTCGGCTATGTGGCACGTAGCGTCGTCCTGTTGAGACCAAATGTTGCCAATTTTTGTGAACAAAAATTCGTTCAACATGGCCCGATAACGATCGCCATTGACTGTAACGGCCACTCCTTGCTCATTTTCGAAGAAAAATGGCCCAATTATGCCTCTGGACCAAAATCCGCACCAAACAGTGACTCGTTTTGGGTGTATCGGCTTTTCAATGTATGCATGTGGGTTTTCCCGCCAAGATCAAAATGAGCTTCATCTGAAAAGATGATTTTTTTTTTTTTGGCAAAATCGGCATCTTCTGTAAGTCGATCGCAGTCCCACTTAGCGAAGCGAAAACGCATTGGATGGTCAGTTGGCTTCAACTCCTGAACCAATTGGACATTGTATGGCGTCATACCAAGGTCTTTATGCAAAATTCGTCTCAATGATGCCTCCGAAATGTTCAATTCTTGAGAACGACGGTGAATTGATGTTGATGGCGCTTCACGCACACTTTCTGCCACAGCAGCAATATTCTCGGGTGTACGCACTGTTTTTGGCTTTTCACGCTTTGGTTTATCGATGAGGATGCCAGTTTCTTTCACTTTTTTCACAAGATAACGAACATACGGAGCTGACGGTGCTTCTCTTCTTCCAAAATCCGTACGCAATTTTTGCACACATTCTGCAACATTACCATGATTTTCAAAGTAATGTCGCAATATTTCCCAGCGTTGTTCAAGCGTATACACAACCATATTCGTTCAGCGGAAGGATAAAACTAATTATCTGTCAAATCAGACATGAGCTAAGTGTTACCATTCACGAAATAAGCACTAGTTGAAAAAAAAAAACTTTAGATGGCGGACCCTTTATAAGGTTGGGAAGATAAAAAAAAATATTTTTCCTTATATGTTCATGTTCCATAAATGTCCATGTTTAATAGTTAGTTGGGGATATTTTTTAATTATTTTTGCACAAATTTCATATTTTATATAAATAATTAAATGGAATGCTTCCGGCATGAGGTCATAAAATTGGTAATAAAATAAACCGTAAATTTGTTCAATTTTTATTACTTATTTTTATTTTTATTATTATGTCCAATATTTCGATCGAAACCTTCGAGCATCGTCATGGGATATTTAAAAATAACTGATAATTCGTGATTAAACTAATCATACGAGCTGTTGTCACCTACTCATTAAAAATTATTATCCATTATAAATTTGCTCAGTAATAGCTAATCCTCTCTTGGAAATTAGTGGTCTACTGATATAAATTTATCTTATGGACAATTACAAAAAAAACTTTTCCTGGGAACCTTTGTCTCACAAATTTATTCCGATTTTTCGGCTGCTTCGTGACTTTCACACTTAAAGTTGACTGTCGTTCCTAGACTTTAAAGATAAAGAAAAGCTGGTCGTTAAGTAAAAAAAAGATGAAACGGAGAGCAAATATTGCGGAAATTGCTAAAAACTTCACCCTATCACTTTTTATATCTCTCAGTTGTAGCTGTGGCAGTTGTTTTATTTCTGTATATTGTCCACGTATTGAAGATACGCATTTATAATGTTTTTGTGGCATTCGAATCTTGCACCCTCAGCATATAATTTGTTCAGAACTTTTGGGTCTTTTGTAGAACAAACGATTTTTAAATACAATTTTTGTTTGTGTTGCTTTAAGAATAAGTATTTTGGGTATGTAGATGTTACGATTAGTAACTATGAACAAGTAAGAAAATTATAGTCGGTCTAGACCAACTCTACGATACCCTTTAGAATGCGTTTAGAGACCCTGGCACTTATGTCCAACTAACTAGATATAGAAAATAAGCATAAACCAAATTTGAGTGGCATTATTATTTTTGCGTTCGGATATGAAAAACTTCATATCGGATACTCTATTTAAGTGGGGACTTTCCATATTTGCTAAGGTCACCTTATTGCAAAAAAACATATACAAACCAACTTTGAGAAAAATCTGTGCAACATTTTTGTTTTTTGATAGATTTAAGTGAAAATCATAAATCAGCTTTATATGGGGGCTAGGACTAAGAATTGTATATTATGGCAAATTCGATTTCATAGGGGTCATTTGTATGGGGATTAGGTCTCAATATGACCCGATTTTTACCAATTTCAATAGTGTTCGTCCTATGGCCGATAAAATCTTATATAAAAAAACATTTAAAAATCATTCTGAAGCGATTAGCGATAATTAGGCACCGATTATATCACTCAGCCACTTGCACCCTCCCCCGATTCACGCGTCGTCACTGTCGTCATTCCATCGGAAGCTCTCGAATGGCACCGGAGTCGGATGTTTATGTCTTCCCAAGGTCCAAAAGCAGATTGGATAGGATTGCTACCGCTCTCGGGACAAACCAGAGGGGAAGATATAGCGAATGCCGTGCAAAAATGCCTTGAAGACAATAAGATCGGTTTAAATATAATCGTTTCAGTAGCATCTGATGGAGCCAGAAGTATTACAGGAAAAAATAAAGAGCAAACAACGATTCTTCAGTGCAAAATTAATTTTTAATTTCTGAAGCAATATCGCGATAAAACCAACGCAACTGTTGACACGAATAAGAATTAAATATGATTAATAATATAAATAGAATTAGATATGAATTTTCTGACAGATCTGAGCAATTCAAGCCAACAACACAAATAGTAACGAAATCCACATTGAGCCAATTGGAATTGATACTGGATCTCTATTAAAAAGTAATGCCTCATGGAGTGGAAAACTTTTGGAGTTGAAAAGCATGTTGGAAGAGTTGAAGGTCCAGAAATGTATGTACGTAACGCAACAAAAGTAGACAGCTTTAAAGAAATGCCGCGAATTAGACCACTTATATTCAACGCATGGAATAGTCTTCTAGATTGCTACAGTGAGTTGAAAAAGTTGGCATTTGGAGTGCTGACTATATTCGGATCGACATATTCGGGCGAGCAGGCGTTCTTTTGCATGAATATAATTAAAACTAAAGTAAGAAGCCAATTGACAAATGAAAATTTAGAGTCAGGTTTGAAACTTAAAACAACAAGCTATAAGTCAAATATATCCAAACTTTCTAAAACTCGGCCAAACTAATGCTCTCCCATTGAATTTGTTTGCTATTTATCAGAGTTCAGAAAAAAAATACACTGAATAAAAAACTGGTGCAAATATGTATACAAATGTAGTGCAGACTAACAAACACATATTTTTATTAACATATCAATTATGTATGTTTCTAAATTTTGTACGGTGCCGAACACAATCATGACGTGTTTCGTTCTAATATTTCGTTGTCTACACGAACATTTTTCTATCACGTATTTTTTGTTTCGAACACACATAAGCCACACAGATTCGAATTTAGCTTTATTTTAAGTTCGTTTTCTTGCACGTGTACTGCTAAAAAAGCAGAACATGATCTTTTACGCGTACATCCAAAAATTAAAACATTATCCACTAGGGATCGGAAAAAACGAAATTAAATCATAAACAACATATAAAATTTCTCTGTTTTCTATATTATTACTACCTTTTTATTTTTTTTTTTTAATAAATTTGGTTGAAACAATTGTCGTCGTTATTATAGAGGTGTTTCAAATTTTTTCGATCGTGAGTGGATAATGCATATACAGTTATACATAATTGCATCTACAGTTATACTTAACAACCTAATCTCTTACAGAGATTTTAAAGCATATATTAAAATCCTTATGTTATTGAAGTGAAAATATAATATCTATAATATTAATAGGCATGGCAATTTCTTGTGACCGATGTTTTGTTCTACCATTTTATCCCGATTTTAACCAAACGTACATTATTTGAAAGGTGTTTCTTTTTAGCCGTTTTGCAGATTTACAGATTTTTAAATTTTTCCTTTATTTTAAGTAAATTGAATTTAAAGTTGCTACTAACACATACATACATAAAATTATACATATGTTGTGTGTGTTTTATTAAATTTGTTAATGTGTTTGTTAATGAGTTTGTTATCTTCATTCACAATAATAATAAACTATAAAATGTTGGCTTGTGAATTGGCTAAGTTGAGAAATAAAGCTACCTAGATGTTGCACTCGAATTTCGAGCGCTGGAATCTGCTAGATTATATTATTAATATTGCATTAATAGAGAGAAAAATAATACCGCTTGTACCGCCCGTCGTTTCACGGCCGTATTTGAGCTTAAAAATGGGTTTTGCTTTAGAACATCAGCAGGAAAACCATTAAAGTGAACAGAGCGCGAGTTGCTGTGGCCATATTTTTTTTTATAAGTCTCAATTGTATCTTATAAACAACAAATTTGGATTTAAATTGTACAACAAGTTTAAATTGTTGTACAGTGTAAGGAATTTTTATTGCACTGTACATTGTTTTTATAAAAGCACAATAAATAATAACTTATAATAAATACTTATCAAAAAAGAAAAGCAATTAACTTTAAATGCAAATGGCATTATAATTTAAAGGTTAATTACACTGTGCAACAGTCCGAAAGTTGTTTGGCAGTGTAGTCCAAACGTGTACCTGTGTATAAATGTTAGAGAGTTGTTATTTTTTTCTATACATTTTATTTATTTAAATTTTTCAACATGTTCTAGTTACAAAGAAGCTCTGTGATTTTGGTGATTATCTTTTATTGAATATACATTTCATTTTATCATTGGGTTAAAGTAATAAGTATAAATATGTGTACATGTTTGAATAACAAAATAATATACTCTGCTACAATTTATATAAATCTATCGTTGGTTTTTCAAATTAATATTATAACTCAATAGGAAATTTGTAATATAATAAATCTTAAATAGAAATTAATATAATGCTTTCATGCATTCGTATTTATAGAATTATTTTTTGTATTTTTCTAATTTAATCATAACAACAACTTACCAAATTAAATGACAGAATTGGTCTTACTATATTTTCAAAATTTAGAATAACTAACTAACTCTGTTAGTAAGAACACTTTAAAAGATACAGCATTAAATTTTGATTATAAAACCACTAATGAATAAGTGAAAAATATGTTTGATATTTAAGCGTTCTCATTCCGGCCTACAAGTTTTCTTCCTCGCCTTGAAATAGTAAAAAATAATTTGGGCCTCATATGCTTTATTTATCGAAGCAAGATTCGATTATTCTGATGTAATTAGTTGATATCCATGTCAATGTTTATTACTCGTATTGATAAAAAGTTTCAAGCTTAATTAAATTAAAAACGTGTCTAAAGAATTGAAGTTGTAGACCCATCCCATCCCAAATTTTAAGTGTTTAACTCGTGTCTTAATCCATTTTGTTTCAATTATATATTTCATATGATTTAGCTGAACTTTTACTCATGCCTAGTTGATTCTGCGAATCATTATGGAAAAGCTGTCCTAAGTATTTTAAATTATAGGCAAAGCCTTATCGGATTTTCTTTGTGCATATTTTTTGGAATTTCAGCTACGGCCTTTTGAATTTCCATTATATAATTGGAGTAAACAGGTAACATGTCTTGGACGGTTGCCATTCCTATATACTCTTCTCTTCAAATCTGTCGAAAAAATTTCAAACGAACTTACCGCTAATTCTGGTTTGAAAATAATTTTGTCCTCGATTATATTTTTCTGTACAGAGTGAGTTCGGAAAAATCATTTTATTTATTTTATTACTTATTTATTTATTTTTTTTTTGATCAAGTTATCTTTTAAAAAATATGTCAGTTGTTATGATTAATGATAATCCTCTTTATTTATAATAGATGTAACCCGGTGTGCTTCGCTACCCCCTCCCTAACGAATCGTAATGAAAGGGCTCACGCAAAGTCCCAAGGCTCTCACTATTACAGTAATTCAGATATATCACATTTAATATTAAGTTTGTATGGGGGTTACACGCGCATTTGTCCAATACCGTCTATTTTATTGTCTGACTACACACTTTAATAATAGATGACCTGACACAAATTTGCAAAGCTCTCTCTATCATAGTACTTAATATAGGATATTAAAAATTTACTTCGTATGCTAGGTTTCACGCCCACTAAAAATACTACAGCCTGTAGCACTTCCCATATCCGCAGTAAGACTCTGTGAAAATTTCAGGAAAATCAGAGGAGTAGTTACGGAGATTTCCTCCTACAAACAAACAAACACACATTTCCTCTTTCTTATGCTAGTATAGATTATTAGTATAGATTTTTTTCTTTCGATACTTTCTGATATACAATGTTTTTTTTTTTCATTCGGTACAACAAGTATCTGATTTTTCGGCGTTCCTATCCTGGAGCAAGGTACATGTAGCTACCCGTGAGAATAACATGGATTTTCCAAATTAGATCAGGCAACACTTAACTGTTGGCCTTGAACTTAAAATATAATTTGCAATTTTTCTTTTTTTTTTTTAGCGATTTTTGATTTTGCCCATTTTTGATTTTGTTTTTTGGGCGATTTTTATTTTTCGCGGTCTTTGTGTTTGGTGATTTTTGATTTTGGCGATATATTTTCCACGACAATTCACATTGATAACGAACGTACTTGTCAAAAGACTGTCGCTTTCATAGTACTTTATATTTTTTATATAGGAGGTGCCACCCCCACTATTCCCATCCCGCCCAATTTTTATAGGACTACTCACTCTAAAATCTGAATTGTGCAAAATGTCGAGTCTTTCCCTTTTATAGAACACCAGTTATATGATATTAGATATCTACTTTGCATGGGCGGTGCTATGCACACTGCTTCCATCAGGCCCATTTTTTGTTCGACTCATCATACAAAGAACCTATGGGCTCACGCAAAGGCACGAAGCTCTCTCTTTTACAGTACTCCAGATATATGACATTAAATAGTTAATTTGCATGGGGAGTGCCACGTCCATTGGTGTGAACCAGCCAAGTTCTTGTCCGACTACCCATACTAAGATCTGATGCGGTCGTGCAGAGTGCCAAAGCTTCCCTTTTTAGTATACCAGCTATATGGTATAATATATTTACTTTGTACGGGTGGTGTCACGCCCACTGCTCCGGTCACGCCCACTTTTTGTTTCACTAATCACAAGAATAACTTATGGGCTCACATAAAGTCCCAAGAATCAGATGGGGTCGTGCAAAGTGCCAAAGCTTTCCTTTTTAGTATACCAGCTATATGGTATAATATATTTACTTTGTACGGATGGTGCCACGCCCACTTTTTGTTTAACTAATCACATGAATAACTTATGGGCTCACACAAAGTCCCAATACTCTCACTATTACAGTACTCCGGATATATGACATTTTATGTTTACTTTGTATGGCAGGTGCCATGCCTATTGGTCGGATACTGCCCATTCTTGTCCGTCTACTCACATTAATAATAAGTGACATCAGACAAATTTGAATAGCTCTCTCTATCACAGTACTCGAGATATATAATATGGAATTATTACTTGTATGGGAAGTACCACGCCCACTTATCCGATCCCGCCCATTTCCAGTGTAGCTACTAAGATTAACAATAGGTGACCTCACACAAATTTGCAAAGCTATATACATATATAAAATGGAATGTGTGTTTGTTTATTTGTTTGTTTGTACCTTATAGGAGACCAAACCTTTGGACCGATCTTCCTGAAATTTTCACAGCATTTAAGTGGGACTCTGGCATGATTAATAGGATACTTCTTTTTTGACCACGCCCACTTTTACACCCACTTTTTTAAAATTATGTAATTGCTCCCATATAGTTTTTAACAGATTTACTTCAAATTGTATACACATTATACTCCAGGCGAGGTAGTAATAAACATTTCTTACGCCACGCCCCCTTTTACGCCCCTTCTCTCGCCAAATTTTGTTTGAAAGTTTAAAACTTTTTGTTCTCTGTACAAATTTGTTCCTTCCAACGGATTTTTTTTTATTTGGTAGTATATATTTTTTTTTTTTTTAATTAATCAACACTCAGGGGATGCCCCCTACAGATGCAGTGCATTGTGTTGATCTCAGGAAAATAGGTTAAGGAGGAAAGAGGGAGTAGTGTGTTAATTTTTTTTAATATTTTTTTTTTTTTTTTTTTTTGCAGCGACAGACCAAAGCCTCTGGTGGGAATCGAACCCACGACCCCTCGCATGATAGGCGAGCACGCTACCTACTCACCTCCCGGGGCGCTTATATTGCTCTTAATGCTGTTAACGTCGCCATATAACTATTAACCACGCCCACTTCGCCCTTTTTTTAATTCAGATACTTACTTATACCACTAACAATGTTTGCTATACAAAATACTTTTTTTGAAATAAGTATTTACCTAAAGTTTTATACACTTTTTATCTACAGGTAATGTAGCCATACATTTTTTTTATTACAAAATCCCCCTTTTTCACCCCATTTTACCTTAAATTATAATTAATCTGCTTTCAATCTATATATATATAAAAATGTTTGTTTGTGCTTTATAGGAGGCCAAACCCCTGGACCGATCTTCCTGAAATTCTTACAGCGTGTTACTGTGGCTCTGGAAGGAATATTAGGCTATATAAATTTTTTATTGGACAAAGGGGAGGTGCCACGCCAATATAACCCAAAATTTGAAATCGTCATATCTCGGGAATTTTTTGACCTACGGCGGTCATTTTGGTACATATGGTATTGGCATGAATAGAAATACATACCAGAAGAAAAGTGGGTGGGACCACGCCCCTTTTAAGAAAAACAAAAAATCGTAAAATCTTCTAAACTACTGGAAGGATCGTCATGAAATTTTCACAGAAGGATATTTTTGCGAAATAATAAGTCCTTAACTATATAAAGTTGCTAGTGGGGAAAGGGACGTAGTCCCGCCCATGTAACCCATGTAAAATTTAAAATCGTCATATCTCGGCCATTTTTTAACCTACGGCGATGATATTTGGTATATATCGTATTGAAATTAATAGAAATAGTACTACATGAATACTGGGCGGGAGACCGCGCCCTTTTTAGAAAAATTAAAATCCATAATAACTTCTATTAAGACCTTGACTATATAAAGTTGTTAGTGCAATAATTAATTCTAAATTAAATAATATTTTGTTAATGTATGATTTTTATTATTTTTTTTTTATTTTATTTTATTTATTTTTTTATTTTATTTTATTTTATTTTATTTTATTTTATTTTATTTTATTTTATTTTATTTTATAACGATGAGGGGCAGCGAAGCACACCGGGTTCAGCTAGTATATATGATATTAAAAATTTACTTTGTGTGGGAGGTGCCATAATGAATGACTAAACTAGTTTTTGTACCAATGGAAGCAAATCGGCTGGTGTTTAATCTAGTAGCGAGAATTTGGCCTATTGGGAGCACAAAAATGTTGTCCAAAAATATGGAAGATTTTAAAGGGAGACGGGCATACCTTTTCCGGAAAAGGTCCTTAGGCTCATAAATAGTGATTAGAAATGTAAAATTTAAGTTAAATGGTTTCGTTATTATAATTGGATAGATCTCGGTCTCTTTTTATTACATCAGTTAATCAGTAGTCTAAAAATAAACCCTCTAGAACAATTCTTAGTCATAGTCCCCATATAGAGTATAGATGCTTCACCGATCTTCACTTAAACCTCTCGACAACAAAAAAATACTTTAGCCAAAACAAGTGTCAAGAAATGAGTGAACTTTTTCAGATCTCCAGCAAACAAATTAATAAAAATTCCACTCAGATTTGGTTTGTGCTTATTTTCTATATTCAATTAGTTGACACTAAGACCATTTCTCTAAACGCATGGTATAGGGTATCATAATTCATTAAAATTTATTATGATTCTTCGAGTGCTTCCTTAGTGGAAGACTCAGTAATTGTATGCATCACACATTTGGGCCATGACGAAGTGGAGAAATAATTTTGGTAGATTTGATGCAAAATGCATTTAATCACTTTTTCTATATCTCAGTGGAAACAGGATATATCTATGGCAATCTCGTTTTTGTGACTTTCAAATCGACCCCCCTCACAAAAAAATGTTTCCACTATGATCCATGGTTTCAGTTTTCACTTTATTTCATGCTTTTTTTAGCAGACATTTCCCGCCTGAGAGGGAATTTTAGTCTTTTATATTATTCTCACTAATTCAGTTACCATAACTCCTTAAAATGGCGAATAGCTTAATTCTAGTTGTAGACAGATTTTCACACAAAACTTACAGATCATTTTACGATGCTCTAATTTATTGAGCGACATTTTGAAAGGAATATGTATGTATGTTGTTAAGGTTTTTGAATTCTTATAGAGCAATAATCAGGCGATAAGTTTGTGATAAACAGTCTAAACTACTCCTAGATTCACAAAGTGGGTTAATATATAATGTGTGCATTCCGTTATTGTTTTATGAGTTTATGAGTTATGAGTTATTTAACAGTTAATTGAACTGGACATGAAGAAAGTTAAAAAAATTATTAATAGAATTGTTTGAATTAATATAAAAAATTTTAAATTTGTAATGAGTTTCTGTTTCGCTGTAGGCCAACTTAAAATAAGCAAATTTTTTTATTATTTTTTTCTTAAATTCGACGCACTCTAGTATGTTTGTGTATAGCTGTATTTTATTTAATTATAATTTAGATACAAGTTTGTATATACAACAGTTTTGCTCATAGTTTGTAATAGACACATATTTCTTGTTTATTTTTTTTTTTTTTATTTAAATATAGCAGTTTTAAATATTTGTTTAATTTAATATATTTTTTTGTTTCTAAATCAACAACTAATTTATTACTAATTATATTTACATACATTTAATGCATTCTGTTGTATTTTCTGTTTTTTTTATATTATTATTAGTTATAACAAACAATATTTAATCTGTTCTAAATTCTAAAAACTTATAACTTAAATCCTTAATTTTTTTCTTATATAAAAAAATAACTCAAAAATTATTCGGCGGCTTTTAAATTATTTGTTATAAATTTTTTATAATTTTTTCGTTTTTGGTTTCTATATCTCTATATTTAAAAAACTACTTCTGTTGTATTTTTTTTCTAAGTATAATTACCTAAACCCCTGCATCAGGCGCATTGTCAGTTCTTATTAATTTATTTATATTAATTTATGTTTATATTTATATATTTGCTTTTGTTTTCTTTTTATATGATTTCAACGACTTTATGTGTTTTATGTATTTATTGTCCTCTTAGTTGTCTTCAGTAGATCATCTGCAGACGGTCGTATCGTCACCGGCACATATTGAATGGGGTGCCGCTAGAAATAATTTACCATTTGCACAGGCACATAACTGAAAGACACGATGAAGATGCTCACGATTTTGTGGTGTACCCGTTAGCGGTAATTGCACTGTTCGCAAATTGGGCATAAAAATTTTGGATGATTCGAAACGCAGCTGAAAATAAGATTGAAAAAGGAAAGAATTTTTTTATTTGCACATTTAAATATGAATTATATATTAGAATAGTGGGGTTACAAAATATATAAATGAATTAACTGCTTTATAACAACGTAACCTGCGAAAAAATTTATACATTTTTGAACAACTGGATATATTTTAAATTTGCTCGTTGGCAGCTAACCATCCTTTAAAAAAAATACTGGTACACTTATAAAACAATCACTTCTGGCCGCAAAAAATCCTTAGTTGGATTTATAGTGCCCAATTCATTGCTCTTAACGATAAATTAAGATTCATCATCCATCACATATTTTACTTGAGTATCAGCGAAGAATTAATTTAGGGGAAAGTCGTGAAACCTGTATTTTTTCACTTTCATATCTATAAGTAGCAGCTGGGGAATACCCAAGGATAATAGTTCATTTTTCTGGTGATTTTTTTTTGGTAATTAAAAGCTATTTTAAACTCATGATAACATTTTTTACTGTGGCCTATGGAAGCACTCTCCAGTCTTCCAGGATTTGTTGAGAAATTCCAAGCCAGGATAAAAGTACTAGGCCAGTATAATAAAACCTCCAAAGGGATTTTTTTATTTTTATATTTTTTTCATTATTTTTATATGCTTAATTTTTCAGCTATAACTCAAGAACCATTAATGATTTCTCATTTCATTTTTTAGCAAATTAAATTTAACTAATTTCATCGAATGAAATCTTAAAATTTTTTAAATCAATTTTTTTAATATAAATAACAAAGAATATTAAGAATATTATATATTTGTAGAGTAGAGTTGAGGATAAGTGTACGTATGAGTGATATTTTAAAATGTAAATCAAACATATATCAGTATTTTTATTCTATTTTTTATATGAATATATCAATAACAATTATTCAAGCCGTAGCTAAATTTTTTTTCCGAAGCATGAAATGAGAAATTATTAATGGTTCTTGAGTTATATCTGAAAACCTAAGCAAACAAACATAAATATAATGAAAAAATATAAAAGGCCATACAAAAAAGTTTGACCTGAGAGGTTTTACAATACTGACTAGTACTTATACTCTGACTTGGAGTCCATCACCCCCCGTGAAGAGCATAAATGGTTTCTGGGAAAGGGTTAACGGTGAATGGACACGTATTCCTGTGATTTACATACCAATGACAAACAGAATGGATGAGTTGAACAAAATAAAGGGATATTGGATGAACTATTGAATTTAGGTCAACAGAACCTTAGCGCAAAAAAGAACCAATGCCCTGAGTTAGCAACTACTTCATTTTTGGAAACGTTAAGAATAAATATTTTTGTACCCTATACCACTGTATGAACAGGGCATAATGAGTTTTCGCTGATCTTTGTATCTACCAAAACTATATGACATAGACCCATATTTTATTTCATTGATTGACTTAGAATCTGAGTCGATTAATCCGAGTCCGATTGTCCGTCCATCTCTACGTCTGTCTGTCTGTGTGTCCATTAGAGTGTTCATTAAAAATGAAAATGCGATTTTGGGGAGAGGCGGGGTCCAGTTTGTTTTCTTTCTATATAAAACTAATAAATGTGAAATTTGGGGACAATCGGATAAAGAAAAGTCGTACCGGAAATCGATTGAAAATTTCAAGTGTGTTTATATGGGGAAAATATGACTTTTTTCAGATTTTATGAAAAATTCATTCTATAGTGTAATTTTTCCGAAAAGTTGTTATATAAATCGAGATAAGTGTTAAATTATCTTTCCAAAAACCTATAAAGCTTCAAAATCGAATAAAAACTCGCCAAGAAATAGCAAATGCCCCATACCACTTTTGTGCCAAAAAAAAAAAAAACTAGGTCATGAAATTTGATGGCATTTGTTTCATCTTTGATGGTCTCTATACATATAAGTACTCAGATGTAAAGTATTGTTTTATTACCACGTTGTTAACTCATTGCGCATTGATGCCGAAAATGGGAAATTTTTTTATAAAATTTTTTATTTATTATTTATTTATTTAATAGATATTCATAATATATCTTTACAGTGTTAAAGATTAAATAACATTTATTAAGGTTATCTATATTTGGCATAACTTGAAAGTTGTGGGCCAGATTGGATTTGTAAAGCTGATGATTATGGCATATAATGCATTTGAATTTTTTTTATTTTTATTTTTTAATCGAACTCATTTAATACTAGATTCCTATATTTAAGACAGATTTCCAAATATTTATATAATGTAAATAAATCAGATTCAAATCCATTTAGTATATTTAGGACCTCATTTAAATCTAGTGTAATTCGCTTAAAATATTTTAATCGAAATTCATAATTTATTGGACAAATCCCGATTATGTGCAGAGTGTTCTCTATAGCGTCGAGGTTACAAAGCGAGCACAGGTCATCTGAAGAACTTCTAAAGGCTCTACCATTGAGATCTAAAAATCCACTTCTAGCTCGTATTATTAAGCTTGGAGCACGTGATGAGAAATCTGGCGTAGAAAGAGGTTTCATACCATAATCAACCTGAGAGTATAAATCGTGGAATTCAGAGTTTTTTGCGTTAAAAATTAGATAATCTTTTTCCTTCTTTTTTTAAAAGATCTAGAATCTGTTTGGAGTATTGGCAGATAGGATTAACAGAATTTACGGGTACAAATTGGATATATTCGCATAGAGAAGCCCATTCATCAGCCCAATATGTTCTTTTTGCTATTATTTTTTCAGCTACAATACGGAGTAATCTATGATTAGGCAGGCGCAATATTTTATTAATATAGTCAGAATGTAACTTTAAAGTATTCGCATATAAAGAGTCCAAGCCAGTTTCTATGTAAAGCATATAATTTGGTGTATTTTTTGGTAAAATCAGCATTTTTTTTGATAAAAAACCTGAATAATTTTTTTACATCATCATCTCTTTAAAACCCCAAATTTGAGCACCATATAACATTATAGATTTAGATGCTGCATTTAATATTTTGAGTTTGTTTTTATTTGAGATCTTGGGATGATTTATATATGTTGACCAAGTGGAACTAATCGCCATTTTTAAGCTTTTTAATTTATTTTCTATGTGTTTTTTGAAAGACAAGTTGTAATTGAGATCCATGCCCAGATATCTATAGCTATTTACAATTTCTATATTCTCTTCTCGAAAATTCCACTTCAGATTGTTAGATATACGTGTCCCACTTCGAATTATTAGTATCTTTGATTTATCAAGATTTACTTTTAAGCTCCACATGTTGCAATAAGAGTGCAAGTTATGTATCATATTCTGTAGAACACCCGGCGCATCAGATAAGATGACAATATCATCAGCGTACAGAAAAATTTTTATCGGTTCAGCTACAACATTTATACCTCCAGGTAATACATCAGCCAGGCCGTTAAGGTATAAAGCAAACAGAATTGGACTAAGAGTGCAGCCTTGTTTCACGCCAACGTCCACACAGATTGGTTCAGAAAATTTGTTTCCAAAAAATATTTGCTTTGTGTTGTTTTCGTAGTAAAGTTGTAAGATGCGAATTATCTTTGACGACAGGCCCATACAGGATAATTTATAAATAAGAGAATTCCTTGGAATCGTATCGAAGGCGCTAGAGAAATCCACAAAGAGTGCGTAGGTATTTTTGCCATTTATTTTATTTAAATGAACAATATTAAAGAGATTAAAAATATTATCTATTGTAGAGTATTGCTTTCTAAAGCCTGCCTGGAATTCATTTAATATGTTGTTGTTATCTATCCATTCAGTTATACGATTTACGAGAATGTTGTTAAAAATTTTACATAATGTATCAATTAGCGATAATCCTCGGTAATTTGTTGCATTATTTAGATCGCCTTTTTTAAGAAGCGGAATCAATATAGATTTTTTAAAACCGGATGATATATTTTCTTTTAAAAATATGTTGTTTAGAAGAGCTAAAATTTCCTTCACGAAATAAAATGGAGCATATCTGTAGAATTCTTAACTGATTCCATCATAGCCTGGAGCCTTCTTATGTTTTAGAGAACGTAGCACTGAGTAGAGTTCGCACAGCTCAATTGGAGAGTCAAGAAACGCATCAGTAAAATAAGGCATACACCATTGCAATGCATTTGTGTAGTTTGCATCTTGAAGCATAGCACTAAAACGTATAAAAAAGTCATCTGCTGTCAAGTCACCCCTTGTTATTCTTATTTCCTTTTTCATATCGTTTGACAGTTTCCACCATGATCTGCTGCAGTTCACCACGTTAAGTTGTTGTAAATTTTCGTTATAAAATTCAAGTTTTCTTTTACGACAAATGTTTAGATATTTGACTTTTGCGGAAAAATACTTTGCCTTATTTAGATTTGTGTGATTTTTCCTATGTTTGTTGAGGGATTTCATCACCATTTTACGAGAGCAAGCATATTTCCAATTGAACCATTTTTGCTTCGGTTCAAAGCTATACTTGTTGTTTGTAGTTACATTAGCTTTTAAGATTTTGTTTTTTAGGTCTATTACCATTTCATCAACTGAGCTATTCTGCACGTTATTTATATTTACAGTTAGTCTGTTAAAATATTATTGTTACCAGTTGGGGAAATTAGATTTAGTACCAGCGGCATATGATCGGAATAGGGTTTACAATCAATACTAAAATCATCAACATAGTTCAATAGACTCCGAGAACCAATACAGTAGTCTATAACAGAGCTACCTACGCCACCACAAAAACTATATTCACCCATTCATCACCAATTGTTCTACCATTAAGTATTATACCACCCAAGTTATCAAATAGTTCCAAAAGTTTGTTACCTTTACCATAACATATGTTATGCGGAAGGGCTTGTAGTATGTTAGGGTCTAGAGATTGCTCATCACCGATACGTGCATTAAGGTCGCCAACTATGCTAAAGTTTGTAGGAGATAGTTCTAATAGAAAGTTTTCAAAAGATTCAAAATCAGCGTTCCAATTTGTGCGATTTAAATATCGTGGTATGAAATAAAACAAATTGTTATCGATATTAGCTGTTAATAACACATTATTATTTGAGTTAGTCGAAAATTTCAATTTATAATTTTTTCGTATTTCCTTTTTAAATCCATACAAGCACCCACTGCTAGCACGTCCAGCATTGGCCGTTTTCCTAACATCAATCCAATGTAAATTATAATTCAGAAAGTATGTTGTAAAGAGTTTTTGGTTTTCTGCAATGACATGGGTTTCATAAAGGAAGAAGATATCAAATTTAGTGATGAAAGTTATAAAATTTCCAAAATTAAGGGTACTGGCAAGGTTCGCTACATTGTAGGAGACAAAACGTAATGTGGTGTGTTGCTATTGTGCAGGGCTATAAGCAGTAGTTGCGGAAACGTCATTGTTGTTATTCACATTTCGGACAAACAATTGCTTCAGACAATAGATTTCTTAAAAATTCGGCATCTTCATTAGAGTTGGCAAATGCTTTTCCCATGGACCAAGTATATCTTTTGTTATCTATAAAAATGCAGAATTCACCCAATATAAAAATTTTAAAAACTCCTTTTTCAAGTTTTAAAAAATTTTCTTAAACAAAATTCAAAACCATGGATCTGGCAATCTAAGGTTTTGTTAAACGCATGTTTGAGATTAACAGTGTGAATTTTTGTATAAAACCCTATGACAGAATTTTTTTTGACAAGGATTTTATTTTTACAGATTTCGAAAAAAATAGAATTTTTGTGAAATATTCAGTATATGTAATCCTTCTAAATTCATTATATAAAAAATTATTCCCTTCTCTACTTTTAAATATTATATTTTATCTAAATAGCCTAAGGTTTCGAAAAAAAATAATATGAGCCCATTAACCCTTTTGGAATCATATATGACCCCAAGCTACTAAAAGACATTTTGATCAAAAAATTCAAACATTTTGCAAATACTGTTGGATTTTTAAAAGCGTTACTTAAAATGTTATATCCAAATGATTATACCTTCCGTTTCTAAAATTTGGGATAAATCCGAGAACGTTAACAAATTATTTACCAAGGCCAGCTTTGGTTTTTAAGATATTTTTAAATAAAGATTATTGAAAACGATTTTTTCTATTAAACTCGACGAAACAACTTTTTAGAATGTAAGGAATATAATTCGGTTAATAAAAACTTTTAACCAATTTTATTATAAAATTATATTGAAGGGTGAATATAATTCGGCTTAAGGTCATCGGTTGTTAAAAGATTCTCTTTGTTATAAGAACATTTTGTTAAAAATAAATAAAAACAAGTTTTTTATTTTTTATTAATTTTTAAACAATATTTATAACAATATTCTTTTCCAATATATTTCTATCAACTTTGTTGATCATCATCAGGGATTATTTTAAAACAAATTTTTAATTTGTTTGCGTTACAACCTTCTTATACACAGCGTGATTTACCGAATTATATTCACCCTTCAACAACATAACAGGTCAACAAAAATCTAAATTATCAACAAAATTATATTATTTTTAAAAACTATCTTTGCGTTTCAAAATAAAATAAGAACATTTTTGAACTAAAATAAAATAAAATAAGAACATTTTTGAACTATGTATAACTCATCATTGTTAAATTAATCTTGACTTTGTATAGGAGGGATGTTCTTTTTTGTATGATTCTATTATCTGAATTAAAAACTGCTTTTCTTCTTCATTATTTGTCACCACGTTTTTAAAATCTTCTATGAATTTAACGCTTCTTTCGGCAGTATCGTTTACTACACATAATTCCTTACAGAAATGTAACTGTTTTTAAAATCATCATTAGATTCCCATGTCGATGGAGGAAATAATAAAAATTCTGCAGAAATACTAAAACAGCTGAAAAAATGTTTAGTTTTCTGGGACACAAAATCGCATAAATCATTACTTATCAAATTTTCTTATATTCTTTGTTAAATAATTCTATTATTATATTATTATTCTATTCTATTATTTAAAGAATTATCTTTATATAAAAAAAATCTATTTTTGTAATTTTTTATTTGTCTTATGCAATAATAATAATTTTGCAATAATATAATAAATTATAGAAAACAAATTTTTTTCAGGTTGTAATTTTATTAAATTAGTATAGCCCAGCACTCGAAATTCGAGTGCAAATTCTAGGATATACTATTTTTTCATTCAATTTTTTTTTTCAATGTTTATATATATATGTATATAAAAAATTTATATATATAAAATTTATGAATATTTAAATGAGCCTAAAGGTATGCTAATCAATTTTAGCAATTCATAATTCATCACAGGGCGTGTGATATACAATTTAAATCATTCGCATTAACAGAGTATAACGATTTATTACAAATATTTTATTTTATTTAATTTAATATTTTTTAAAACATATTATACATAAATTTTATCATTCTCCGCTTCTCCTCCATATGAACTATAACTATAACAAATTTCACACACCTCTGTGCCCGTATTTTGCTTAAAAAGGGAATTAAAACATTTCCTTCACGTATTAATATATAGATAAAAAAATAATTAAATGGGAGAAAAAAATACTTCCGTGGGACTTGAAACAAGTGCGACTTGCGAGTGTCATTGACCACAAATGAAGGGATTATACATACAAAAAACAACATCCATCCTGTACAAAGTCAAGTTTAATTAACAATGTTGAGTTATACATAGTTCAAAAATGTTCTTATTTTATTTTGAAACATAAACATAGTTTTTAAAAATAATACAATTTTATAATAAAATTGGTTAAAAGTTGTTTAAATTTATATTCGCGAGAAATAAGCAGGTAATTTCACCAGAGATGTATCACAATTGACAATTATGATTCCAGGAGGTTATATAAAAAGTAAAAGTAACCGAATTATATTTTTTACATTCTATAAAGTGGTTTCATCGAGTTTAATAGAAAAACTCCTTTTCGGTAATTTTTATTTAAATATATCTTAAAATCCAAAGCTGGCCTTCGCAAATAATGGGTTAACGTTCTCGGATTTATGCCTAATTTTAGGAACGGAAGATATACATATTTGGTTATAATATTTTACGTAACGCTTTTAAAAATCCTACATTATTTGCAAAATATTAGAATTTTTTGAATAAATTGTCTTTTAGCTTGGGGTCATATGCGACCCCAATTCCAAAGGGTTAAAATAGAGCATTTAAAAGTAGAGAATTGATTAATTTTTTGTATACAGAATTTAGAAAGATTAGATATACAGAATATTTCACAAAAATACCAATTTTCTCGAAATCCGCAAAAATAAAATCCTTGTCAAAAAAATGCTGCCATAGGGCTTTACCTAAAAATTCACGCAGTTAATCTCTGACATGCATGTAATAAAGTGCCAGATCCATTGTTTTAAGAAAATTTTTTAAAAAGGAGTTTTAAAAATTTTATCAAAAAAATTTTCCATTTTCGGTCTCAATGCGCAATAGGTTAACAACGTGGTAAAAAAAACAATACTTGATATCTGATTACTTGTATGTATAAAGACAAAAAAGTTATGGCTTTAGTCGATTTCTCAAAGTTGAAAAAAATGCTATCAAATTTCATGACCTATTTTTTTTTTTTTTTGGCTCAAAAGTGGTCTGGGGCATTTGCTATTTCTTGGCGAATTTTCATTCGATTTTGAATTTGAACAGCTTTTTTAAAAGACAAATTAATGCTGATCCTAATTCTTGTAACAACTTGTCGGAAAAATTAAACTGTAAAACGAAATTTTCGTAATATCTAAAAAAAAATCATATTTTCCCCATATAAACACACTCGAAATTTTCAATCGATTCCGGCGCCACTTTTCTCATTCCGATTGTCCCCAAACTTCACATTTATTAGTTTTATATTGAAAGGTAACAAACTGGACCCCGCCTATGCCCAAAATCGCATTTTCATTGTTAACCCTCTCCGTGTCAAAAATAATTTAAAAAATCTGCAAATGTTTAGCTTATTATGGCAATAAAGACGGTAAAAATATAATTTTTACCTGAGTTTTCTCAACTAACAAGTAGACTATATATTTGTATACATATTTAACCATAGAAATAAGCAAAGCAATGCAGAATTTAAATTTGCCGTTAACTTTTTCATTTCAACCAATGCCAGCTTTGATGTCGAAGATATAATGTCCATGTATGTCCGCATATTGAAATTTTCAATCGATTCCAGCGCGACTTTTCTCATTCGGATTGTCACCAAATTTCACATTTATTAGTTTTAAATTGAAAGGTAACAAACTGGACCCGGCCTATCCCCAAAATCGCAATTTGAAAAATGTCCATATAAGGTAGGACCGCTCTAGTGTATATGACTGGTGAAGTGTACTGCATTGATGCATGTACACAAAATGATATGATGTGGATTGTAGCACAAAACAAAGATACTCAAATGTCTTCTAAATTTGGATATTTTGTGAATAGTTTGTAGATTTGATAGAACAAGAGTAAGAAGATATTGAGTAGACTTCGAAAAATCTCTTAATAATATTAAATCTATAATATTAATAGGCTAGGCGATTTTTGTTACCGCTGTTTTGTTCTACCGTTTTATCCTGATTTTGACCAAGCGTACATTATTCTGTTTAGCTGTTCACCAGATTTACAGATTTTTACATTTTATCCTTTATTTTGAGTAAATTGCAGTTAAAGTTGCTACTAACACATACATAAAATTATACATATGATATAAATATGTGTGTTTATTAAATTTGTTAATGTGTTTGTTAATGAGTTTGTTATCTTCATTCACAACAATAATAAACCAAAAAAAAGTATTGGTTTGTGAACTGGCTAAGTTGAAAAATAAAGTTGCCTAGAAATTGCACTCGAATTTCGAGTGCTGGAATCTGTTAGTAAGCATAATTGTATTTAAGTAGAAGTAAATGGAAAACAAAGAGGGCGTCCTAAGTTGAAACTTAAAAGTTAAAGTTGTTTCTGAATCAAGTAAACTGGTAAAGTATTGGAGAAACACTTCACACTATTCATTACGCACATTACAAAGCGATCCTTGTAAATGAATCACATAAATCCTTACACTTAGCAAACTCAGTGAGTCTGTATTATATTATGATCATTGATTTAGCTGAAAGAAGCAGAGCTATAAAAACTTTTATACATTGTATGATTTTAAGATAATTTTTGAAACATTTCCAGTGGGTTTCTGTAAGTGTACACTAGAACCGAAATATTTTAAAAATCATTCAAAAGTAAGTAAAACATTTTTACTTTGAATGGCAATATTATCATATCCTTGTTTGTGTTTCAGCCTAATACTTTAAATTGTTTGTTTCCTCATACTTACACTGCCATCCACTGCAGTCAATTTAACATCCTCTAGTGCAGATACTTCAATGCCTCCTGCACGTGATTGTAAATTTATATCCTTTGCAGCTGTCATTTCCAATTGACGTGTGGGTGATTCCAATCTAAATGAAAATGAAAAAAAAAAATACAAAAATAGTTAGAAAATCTTAAAAGAAAAGCAAATGCATAAAAAGTGCTTAACTCAATTATCAACTATAAATCAACGACATAAACACTATTGCTTTTTTTAAATTGAAAAGCTTATTGGAAGTTGTTTATTACACATGAATCTCTAAGCGATATCAATTATAAAATTATGGCCTAAAATGACTTTGTGATATCGCGCTGGATATTATTATAAATATGAGGAAATCAATCACAAATATGAGGAAATAGGTACAAACATTTTTCGGCCAAAATTAACTTCAGTATAAAAGATTTGTATACTTTAGAAACTTTGCGTGAATTTTGGGTTACAGCTTTATATGGATAATAATGTGTTGAGTTTTGGATACTAGAATCTGAATGTTTGTGTTATATTAGCTAAACTGAGCCTGAAAATGGTGGGATTTCAGAAATTTTTATAAAGGATATTTCTGTGGTTTTCTGGAATAACCGCGTATGTTAATTTTTGTCAGTTTTGAGTTAACGATGCCAAATATATTAATTTTTAACGCTCTTTACATGTGTTAATTTTTTTTTTTTAAATATTGACCATTTCTGAGTTTTTGATGTGTAAACATCTATCCGCGCAGGGAGGTAAATTTCTATTTCACAATACAATCACAAAAACAGCGTAACTTATATCGGTGTGAGCTGAAGGAGATAACGCTGTGTGACTTATGATTGTATTGGTGAAAAAATATTTTCAAGAGAAACTGTTCATGGGCAATTACCCAATGCATTCGAAATTGGAATTGTGGTATGAGAGACAAACCTAAGTAACTCGTGTTTTTAACACTTTTTTTAATTTTCAAATTAGCTCCATAGACCAAATATTTGATACCATTTTTTCTTTTTAAACATTTTCTTGAACGCTACCTGACCAACTATTTGTCAAATAGTGTACACATTATTTATTTTACTAGCCGACTGCATTTTGTGGAATTTTTGATGTGTATTTTTATAAATACTTTATTCCTCAATAAACTATAATTAAGTTTTTATTCACAAACCACAACGATTTGTAGAATTCCACAAAAATATTTCTGTAATTTCTTAAGTTTTATTTGAGTTCTAAAGAAATCTTTTTTTCTGTTTTTATTACGTACGAATGACGATGTAATAATAGAATGCAAGTAAAGATAATGCAAAAGCAGTGCTAACTGACATGGTTGTGTTTGTTCGTACTTTTTTCAATATAGTTAGTTGGCAACGCCTCAGACCATATAAACAATTATATGTTAACAACTTTCATTAATAAACATTTTTAGTAATTATTACTATTAAGCATTAAATTGATTCTTACTAAGCATTAAATAGATATAAATTTGGAATATTTTCCAATAACTAGGATATAATATAAATAAATTTTGTTAGTTGAAATTTTAATTAAACTTAATTAGTTAATAATAGCTTTAAGTTCCATTGTACATCATAAATCAATTTAACACATGACGACATATTAATATAAAATGCAATATATAATACCGTCATCCAAGTAAGGAAAAGCGGAGGAAAATCGTATCATAAAAAAATACAATCAAACCAGTTTTTGTGCGAGGGTTAGGGACCGCATTAAAAAAACTCATACAAAAAAATCGTAAAAAAATCATTTGAAAACATAAATAGAATTTCAGAAAACATCAATATAATTTAAGAAAACATCAATTGAATTTCAGAAAACATCAATAGAATTTCAGAAAACATTAATACAATTTCAGAAAACATCATTCGAGTTTCAGAAAACATCATTTGAATTTCAAAAAGCATCAATAGAATTTCAGAAAATATCAATATAATTTCAGAAAACATCATTCGAGTTTCAGAAAACATCATTTGAATTTCAGAAAACATAAATAGAATTTCAGAAAACATCAATATAATTTCAGAAAACATCATTCGAGTTTCAGAAAACATCAATTGAATTTCAGAAAACATCAATATAATTTCAGAAAACATCAATATAACTTCAGAAAACATCATTCGAGTTTCAGAAAACATCATTTGAATTTCAGAAAACATAAATAGAATTTCAGAAAACATCAATATAATTTCAGAAAACATCATTCGAGTTTCAGAAAACATCAATTGAATTTCAGAAAACATCAATATAATTTCAGAAAACATCAATATAACTTCAGAAAACATCATTCGAGTTTCAGAAAACATCATTTGAATTTCAGAAAACATAAATAGAATTTCAGAAAACATCAATATAATTTCAGAAAACATCATTCGAGTTTCAGAAAACTTCAATTGAATTTAAGAAAACATCAATAGAATTTCAGAAAACATCAATTGTATTTCAGAAAACATCAATTGTATTTCAGAAAACATCATTTGAATTTCAGAGAACATAAATAGAATTTCAGAAAACATCAATAGAATTTCAGAAAACATCAATTGTATTTCAGAAAACATCAATTGTATTTCAGAAAACATCAATTGAATTTCAGAAAACATAAAAAGAATTTCAGAAAACATCAATATAATTTCAGAAAACATTCGAGTTTCAGAAAACATTATTTGAATTTCAGAAAACATAAATAGAATTTCAGAAAACATCAATATAATTTCAGAAAACATCATTCGAGTTTCAGAAAACTTCAATTGAATTTAAGAAAACATCAATAGAAATTCAGAAAACATCAACTGTATTTCAGAAAACATCATTTGAATTTCAGAAAACATAATTAGAATTTCAGAAAACATCAATAGAATTTCAAAAAGCATCATTTGAATTGCTGAAAACATTAACTGTATTTCAGAAAACATCGATTGAATTTCAGAAAACATCAATTGCATTTCAGAAAACATCAATTGAATTTCAGAAAACAGCATAATCGACTTATTTTTTATGCACTGGAATATATGATGTTGATGTCTTCTTTAATTATTAGATGTTTACATATCTCCCTTGTGATCGGACTCACATGATTTTTTTTCTTTAAATAACGACGTAACTTAAATGTTTATTAAATTAATTTGCAGCACTAACGACCTATGTCAACCTACGTTTGATCGCTGACAAAATATTTTCTCAGAAAACGACACATAGCGACATACGTTGTTATTAATGAAAACAAAAATAACCACTTATAAAAACTTATGTGCTTATTTCTGTTATTATTTGTCACTATTATTCTTGATACGTTGTTATATTCTCATCCATAGTCCCGTTAACTTTTTGTTGACGAACAAAAAAATCTATTTATCAAGCAAGAACAACTTGTGTATATGGGTGGTTGCATTGGTAGTTTTCTTTTTCAAAGAAAACGACGTTTGTTGTATTATTATTATACCTTATAATATTCTACTTAATAGAATAAAATTAATAGATTTTTGATTAACAGAATAAAAACATCACATGGCGCAGTCGGTTTAAAAAAAAATATATATATATCAAAATGGATCTGAAAGCAATTCCGGATTTAAAAGTTTCTGGAAATAAGGCCGAGAATTGGGAAACCTTTTTGAGAGATTTCGAAGATTATTTAGTAGCCAAAAATGTTAAATTAAGTGATGCTATTAAACTAGCTTTATTGCGAAATCAATATTTTGTATGAAAGATTTATCTTTTATTCTCAAATTCAAAAAGAATGAACCAGTTGATGATTTTGTGAGAGATTTAAAAGAATTATCGAGTAGCTGTGATTTTACAGATGTATCCGAAATGGTAAGGGACAGAATTGTGTTGGGTGTAACTGACTTAAAACTTCAAGAAAAGTTGCTGAAAATGGATAATATTGAAATTGAGAGAACAATCTTGGAATGCAAAATACATGAAAAGCAATTACAGCAAGTACGAGAAGTGCAAGAAACTAAGAAAAATTTAGATGTAGTTCAAGAATATGAAAAAACTGGTGAGATGGAACAATTAGATTATATTAGTAAATATAAAAACAACAGACTTAGAAATTTTCAAAAACAAAAGTCGAAATATTTAGTTGAAAAATGTTTAAGATGTAACAAAGAGCATAATATTAATAATTGTCCAGCATTTGGTAAGACTTGTTACAAATGTAAAAAATTAAATCATTTTTCAATTGCGTGCAAATCAAGTGTTCATGTTAATACTTTATGCAAATATTGTTCTGATAGTTCTGATTTTAATTGTGATTTTGCGTTGACTGACAGTATTAATTCATACAATTTAAAATATGTTTGGTATCATGATATGTATAATGGTAGAAAATCATAATATAAAATTTAAATTAGATGCTGGTTCAGATGCAAATATAATTCCAATTTCTACATTGAATGCTATGCTAAAAAACCCAATATTAAAACCTACTAATACTATTTTACAGACATATAGTGGTCATAAAATAAGTCCTCTGGGCGAAATAACCCTTTCTTGTGTTTCGAAAAATAATATTTATAAAGAGATATTTTTAATTGTTATAATTAAGTAGAGATACTTGTGTTAAACTAGGATTAATTAAAAGAGTTTTAAATGTGGAGAAATCTCTTGATTGAGTAGGAATGTTGTGTATGAAATATAAAGATGTGTTTGAAGGAATGGGTCAATTTCATAAGCCATATAATATTGAACTAAATACTAACGCAATTCCAGTAGCTCATACACCCAGAAGAGTGCCAATGAAAATAAAAGATAAATTAAAAACTAAATTAGATGAATTAGTTTATATGAATATAATAGAGAAAACAGATGGGTTAATAATATAGTTATTGGAGAAAAGAAAGATGGTAGCTTACGTTTATGTTTAGATCCAAGAGAACTTAATAAATATGTAATTCCTAATCATTATTTAATACCAACGTTTGAGGAAATAAGTACAAATTTGGTCAATTACAAATATTTTTCAGTATTTGATCTAAAGGATGGTTTCTGGCATGTTCTTCTAACAGAGAAATCTAGTAATTTAGTTACGTTTAGTACTCCTTTTGGTTTTTATAAATTTAAAAGATTACCATTTGGTTTAGTTACGGCATCTGAGGTATTTCAAAGATATATCTATGAAACTTTTGGTGATTTGCCAGGACTAAATATTTATATTGATGATATAATAGTTGGCGGGGAAACAATAGAGGAACATGATAGAAATGTAAATATGTTCTTAAAGAGAGCAAGAGAACAAAATATAAAACTAAATAAAAATAAAATTCAATTTCGAGTTAATGAGGTAAGTTTTTTAGGACACACAATTTCAAACAAAGCTATAAAACCAGATGGAAAACGTATAGAATCAATATTAATATTAAATTTTCCAAAGGACAGAACTGCACTTCAATCTTTTTTAGGTCTAATAAATTATCTACGAAAGCTCATACCAAATTTAGCAGATTTAACATCTCCACTGAGAGAACTAACGATTATATAATACTACCCTTTCATTAAGAATGTTTCAAGAAAATTAAGAATGTTGTTTCCAATCATATTATTATCACGCCATTTAATGAAAAAGAGGATATTGTTATTCAAACTGATGCTTCAAAAGATGGTTTAGGGTGTTGTTTATTTCAAAATGATAAAATTATTTGTTTTGCTTCACGGTCTTTGTCAACTGCAGAGAAGCATTATGCCCAAATTGAAAAATAATTTTTGGCAATTGTGTTTTCCTGTAAAAAATTTCATCAATTTATTTATGGGAAAAAGATAACGGTTATTTCGGATCATAAGCCACTGGAAACTATTTTTAAAAAAGATATTAACAAAATTGGATCTTCTAGATTACAGAGATTAAAATTAAAAATGTATCCCTACAATGTAGAAGTTATATACAGACCTGGCAAAAGCATAGTGATTGCAGATTATTTTTCGAGAAATTTTATTGATAACGGGGATTTGGAACATGAAAAAGGACTAACAGAAATGGTACATAGTGTTGAAGTTACAGATGATAGTCTAGACAAAATCAAAAATGCTACTAAGGTTGATGATTTATTATGTTTATTAATAAAGTATTCTCTTGAAGGATGACCCGAGAAAAATAAAACTCCGGATTTTGTAAGAGGATATTATAGTAAAAGAAATGATATAACAATTGAATGGAACTTAGTCTTTTATAATGACCGTATAATGATACCGAGAAATTTACAGATCAGTGTATTAGAAAAGTTACATGAAAGTCATATGGGTATATCTAAAACAAGGAAAAGAGCGTCAGAATTATTCTATTGGATGAACATGAATGATGATATTGAGAATTTAATAATGAAATGTAGAAAATGCCAAGTGATTAGACCATCAAATATAAAAGAACCGATAATCTCACACAGTATTCCAAATCTGCCTTTCGAAAAAGTTGGATGTGATATTTTAGAATATTCTGGAAATATATTTTTGATTGTTGTAGATTATTATAGTAAATGGTTTGAGTTAATTTATTTAAAGTCCAAAACTTCATCGGATGTCATTGAAGGGTGGATAGAAGTGTTTTCAAGATTTGGGATACCAAAGGTTGTTGTGGCTGACAACATGCCTTTTGATCTTTTGAGTGTTTAGAATTTTCTAAAAAATGGAATTTTAAAATTATTACTAGTAGTCCAAACTATCCCAGAAGTAATGGTTTAGCTGAGAGGACTGTTGGTATTGCTAAACAAATTTTAAAGAAATCAGAAACAAAAGAAGAAGTTTTAAATGCAATTCTAGAATACCGTAATACAACAGTTAAAGATTTAACTTATTCACCGTCACAACTTCTTTTGTTTAGGCGTCTTAGGACAACAATTCCAATTACTGACAAATTGTTACAACCTAACTCTAAATATATTAATAATGAATTTATAAGAGAGGAAATGAAAGAAAAAATCAAGAATTTTGAAAAATTTTATAATCAAAACACAAGAGGGAAAAAGGATTTTAATGTTGAAGATTATATATATTTTAAAATTAAACCTTTACTTCAATGGATTCCTGGAGTTATAATTGCTTTGCATAATACACCTAGATCTTATATCATAAAAAGTTTGATTGATGAAAAAATTTATAGAAGAAATTCATTTCATATTAAAATTAGAAAAACAAATAAAGTTTTGGAAAATACAATTAATAATAATAATAATAATAATATTAAAAATAAAACAAATAATACTGTCATTCCAGGGAAAAGTAATCGTCAAAGAATTCAGACTAACTTTTATAAACCAATTCATTTTATTGTTAATAAATAACTTACAATGTATTTAAGACACTTCAAACTCCTTATTAATTATATATTATTATTTTATTATTATAAAAAAAAAGAGAGAAGATGTTGTATTATTATTATACCTTATAATATTCTACTTGTTATAATAACTAAGAAACATTTTGTAATTTTGTTATTGATTATTTCTATATATATATGTATATTTTCATTTGATATAATAAAATTAATAGATTTTTGATTAACAGAATAAATAACATCACAACGTTTGTCGACATAAGCTGTTTTATATGCACACACTTTAAGTGGAATTTATATATTGTTTTTTTCGTCCTTCTCAAGGATCTATTCCTCTGAGGATTTTTGAATCAAAATTTTATATAAAGTATTTATTGCCCATATCTACAGGACTGTTCAAAAAAAAGCTATAAAATCTTTATAGCAGCCCATAATTTCAAATATAACGTTTTTTGGCTCCCCTGAACATTTTGATTTTATGACATACGCGGTTATTCTAGAAAATCACAGATCTTTGAGACGATCCAAGGTTATATATCACATTTTGTTAAAAGTAGATGCCATAGGTGATTTTTAACCGATTGTTATATTTTAGTTAGTTACATCCACCCAAAATCATGATTTTCTGATCACACCATATAAGTAGCGTACATATATATACAAAATAATCCATGTTTAAGTAGTTAAGATATTTTAGGTGATATTTTTATTTAACCTGACCCTTTTCAACTCATTTGGACTACGTGTTGACTACAACATCAATGCCCGCCTTTGTGGCCCAATGTAAAATAAGGTCTTTTTGCTGCATTCTCCATAACCTTTTCGAGTATTTCGGATGAGTTTTTGCCCCGATCTCGTTATTAGTCTGAGGCTTGTGGGAGAACACTTTGCTTTTCAAAAAGCCTCACAAAAAGAAGTCTATGTGCTACTCAATATGGCCTTTTCTTAAATAACACTTGCAGGCAATTTTTGTTATAGAAACTGCATTGTTTAATTTGCAGTGTGGCATTATGCACCATCTTGCAACGCTCAAAAATTTTTCACAAATTTCGTGCATACATAATGTGCCATCAATCACCGTTAGCAGTTCGCATCGACAGTTTCCTTTTTTGAATAAATCTGGCACAATGAGTGCTTTGGAGCAAACGACGGCCCAAGCAGTCGCTTTTTAGATGTCGTGTCGACTCACCGTTTCCCAAGTATGGCAGTATTGCTTACTACCAAGGCTACGTAGTGTGAAGCTAGCCTAGCCTGCTATTTAAATTTGCTTCCAAAAATGAGGTTACTGATAAACCCTAAAGGAACTGAACTTTACAAATGCTTGATGAACAAAAACTTTTCAACCCTTTCTACTGGATCGCCAATACACTGGCCCAGTGACCTACGAAAAAATCCAGATTTATTAGATTCCATCGTTTACAAACGCATACAAAATCATAAACTAGAAATTAGAAGTATCATTGAACTTAGTTCTGATCATACTCCAGTTCTTGTAAATTATAACGTCTCAGTTCATTTAAATACTCCTAGGTATCATGAATTATCATCAAACACATACATACCTCTATTTCAACAATACTTGGATGATAATGTTAATCTATATATAAAAAAGGCATATTGTATTAAAAAAAACAGATGGCTCGTGGTGTAGAACTGACAAAGATACTGCTGAGACATTTGCTACCCATTTAAAAAATACCTTTGCACCATTTTCTTTTAACACAACAGCTCAACAAGACGCAATATCAAGTTTTCTGAACTGTCCTTTACAAATGAACTTTCCAATAAAATTTTTCACTCTACAAGAAGTAAAAAATGAGATCAGAATGCTGAAAGGAAACGGAAAGGTCCAGGATATGATTTAATTGATGGAAAAGTTATAAGTAAGTTAACGCATAAATGTGTTATATTTCTAACTTTAATATTTAACTCAATAATAAGACTTAATCGTTTCCCTTCATAATGGAAATGCGCAGAGTTCATAATGATACAAAAACCCAACAAGCACGGAAACTTGGTAACATCATTCAGACCAATAAGTACACTTTCATTTTCTCCAAGTTGTTTGAAAAAATTTACCAGTTTTGGAACGCAAAAATCTGTGGTTTTCTAGAATAACCGCGTATGTCATAAAATCAAAATGTTCAGGGGAGCCAAAAAACGTTGTATATGCAATTATGGGCTCGATATAAAGATTTTACAGCTTTTTATTTAACAGTCCTGTAGATATGGGCAATAAATACTTTATATAAAATTTCGAGTCAAAAATCTTCAGAGGAATAGATCCTAGAGAAGGACGAAAAAACAATATGTAAATTACAGTTAAATTGTGTGCAGATAAAACAACTTATGTCGAAAAACGTCGTTTTCTTTGAAAAAGAAAACTACCAATGCAACCACCCATGTAGACATAAGTTGTTGTTGCTTGAAAAATGGATTTTTTTGTTCGTCAACAAAAAGTTAACGGGGCTTAGGATGAGAATATAACAATGTATCAAGAATAATAGTGACAAAAAATAACAGAAATAAACACACAAGTTTTTATAAGTGGTTATAAACTGAAAAATAATCCAAAATTATTTTGATCACTGAACATCAATTTAGTTTTAGACATAAACATGGTAACTTCGAACGGATTCATAGAATTGTCAACAACATAACTGATGCTTTAGAAAAGAAGAGATACTGTTCTCCAGTCTTTCTAGATATTCAGCAAGCTTTTGACAGAGTTTGGCATATGGGGTTATTTTCAGAGTTCAGAAAAAAACACATACTGAATAAAAAACTCGTACATATAAGTAAACGAACATAGCTCAGACCAACAAATACATATTTTTATTTTCATATCAATTATGTGTGTTTCTAAATTTTGTACAGTGCCAAACACAGTCACGACTGTGTTTCGTTTTAATACTTCGTTATCTACACGAACATTTTTCTCACATATTTTTTGCTTCGAACACACATAAACCACACAGATTCGAGTGTAGCTTTATTTGAAGTTCGTTTTCCTGCAAGTGTACTGCTAAAAAAACAGAACATGTTCTTCAACGCGTACATCTAAAAATTAAAACATTATCCACTCGGGATCGGAAAAATCAGAAACACCCCTATAATAACGACAACAATTGTTTCAACCAAATTTATTAAAAATTTTAAATGTTGTTTATGACTTAATTTCGTTTTTTTCCATATGATATACATATATGACTGAACTTAGCCACACAAACTTAATTTTTATAATACATGATAAACATATAAAATATTCTGGATATTAGGGCAATGTATAGTTCGGTCCCATAATGGACTTTCATACGGCGCTTGGTCTGAAAATGCACTAATTTTATATAATTTCAATAGCCATCAAATTTCGTTGAAATATATTTATATTTGAAGTTTGAAGTGCGCTATAAAATTAAAAAAGTTTTATATAATTGCTAATAATTTTGAAACGTAAACATACATTTTCCTTCTAAAATCTTAATTTCTTTGCATATATGTATGTATACGTGCGATATAAACAATATCTGGTTCTTCTCGATTTATATTTTTTACGATTTTATCCACATATTTTAAATGTTAATATATTTCCTAGTTCAGCCCAGTGCCAACTTGATTTGAGACTATGTATTGTTTGCATGATTGGTGGTTTCTTTTATTACCAATATATTACAAAAGAAAATAAATAAAAATAAAGTCAAAAAAATTGTTGAAAAATTTTTTTTTATTGCGATTTTCGAGAGTTCACTATGGTTGTTGTCTAGTGTGATTATGGTAATACTATTTTTGAACTTATGTTAATATGATATAATAAATTTGTTCCATACAAACAAAATTTTAAGAAGATATTTCTAATAACATGAGTATAAGAGAAATTGAATTCGAGCTTTTAGAGTACATATAGAATTCAACATTCAACAATTTCAATATCTCTCATCCTTGGACCGAATGAAGTTGATGTACTAAATTTCATTAAAATTTTATTAAATTTTTGAACTGTATTTGTACTAGATGGACTAGATAAATGGACGGCAATTGTTAAATAAAATCAGCAAGTCGCTTAGCATAACAAGTTTTTTTATTTAGTTACAAATAGCAGCGACAAATATGAGAGTCCAAATATAAATTCCCCAAAGCTAGTTTTTTTGATTGAAATACAAACTAACGGGCAATAGCAATATCTTATGCACGTAAATAAAATAGCAGACCTGATTTAGTCCAACCTTTAATTGTGTTGTTTACAATGTTTAGATAGTGGCAGTAGTTGGAAGAAATAAAATTATTTAAAAAAGTACTACATGTGACATATTGACCAAAAATTTGGAAATGAGAAAGCTGTCCGCAAGACGGTGCCAAGTTTCCTTACAATAGAATAATAACAGCGTCGTGAAGATGTTTCAATTGAGTGCTTGGATATTTATCCACAATAAAGACGAGTTTTTGCATCGATTCTTAACTATGGATGAGACAAGGATGCATTACTTCCACCACTTAAAAAAGAAACAAAAAAAAAAAAAAAAACAATCAACGACGTTTAAATGATGAAATTATATTTTTTTTTTTGGTATTGATTTAGAAATATATTCTGCTAAAAGTTTCTATTGTATTGTAACTCACTGCATTTGCACTAAATATAGTATTTAACAATAGGAAGCAGTAAAAAGTTCCCCTTAAAAGCACCCTCTAGGATATTTCTCTGTAAGTTGTAACATAACACTGTGGAATAAGTTCAGGTTAGCAAAAGTTAGAGAGTGAGGGGTGAAAATAGAGAATGAGAGTGAGGGGTGAAAATAGAGGTTAAATTAGAAGACCCGTATCGCGGCGTTTGTTTATGTTAGTTCGAATTTTTTTTTTAATTGACCTTCGAACTTTGCAGTCAAATGCCAATTTTCAGCATATTGTTTATATGGTTTTTTGGCTATAACTCGTCGACTAATTGATATTTTTTCAATCTGTGAAAGCCAAATTATTGCTAGAGACCTGTGCAACAACTAAAATTTTTAAAAAAATTGATTTTGTGGTGCTTATGAAGTAAAATGTTGGAAAAATTATTTTTTTTCATGCTTTTTGAAACTATTTTCCACAAAATTAAGTCTTTTTTGCTTTCTGTTTGATCTACTAAATGCTTCTCTGTTTCTTCAATAAATTTCTTTTGAAAAGAAAACAATCATAATACAAAACTTGCGTTTTCCAGCTTAATATTAATTTACTTCTCATTTGTTATTTATTTTACATTGAAAAAGAAATTATAAAAATATGGAAAAAAAATATATTTTTGAAATATTAGTTATGAAAAGTTTTAAGTAAAAAAATTAAATAATTACGATAAAAGAGTTTTGAATTGAAATATATTGCTATTATCCGCTATGCAGCAAATTCTTCTATACCACAAACTAAACCTATTCAACATAGACACTATATCTCATGGTGGAATTCCGATTTAAAAAACTTAAGAAAAGACAAACAAGATAAATGGCACTCATTTGTTCGTTCTAGATCAGATGAAAATCTTTTGGCCTACAAAAGAGCTAACGCTTTATTCAAAAGGGCTATTAAAAAATCTAAATATGAATCCCTACAAAAATTTACAGCAACAATAAATCCGAATTCTAGCACGAAAAAAGTGTGTAACGATATAAAAACTCTTGTCGGGCATAAGTCCTACAATTCTTATCGGTTTATAAAACATGATAAACAATTTTTTTCATCCTCCTTAGACTTGGCCAACAATTTTGGTAAATACTGGTCAGATCTGTCAAATGACAATCATTTTCATCCATCGTTTACAACAAAGAAAAACGAAATTTATAACATCCATTTAAGTAACAATTTTATTTCTAATGATGCAAGAAAAATTGAATCTAAAATTGTCCTGGTCGAATTCGAAAAAGTATTATCTAATGCTAACGGCAAAACACCTGGTTACGATAAGATATCGTACCCAGTGTTAAAAAACTTACCATTATGCCTTAAAAATAGAATTATATCACTATACAACAATATTTTGATTTCTGGTATCTATCCCCAAAATTGGCGGAATGCAACTGTACTACCTATTCAAAAGCCAAATAAACCTATAGAAGAAATAAGTAGTTATAGACCCATATCACTACTTCCAACCATTGGAAAAATTTTTGAAAAAATCATAGCAGAAAGGCTTATGTGGTATGCATTGAAAAATAAATTGATCCACCCCAACCAAGTTGCCTTCAAAAAGAAACAATGCACTTTAGATGCTCTACTTCACATCAATCACTTCATCGCTCAAGCCCTCTCTCATAAAAATCACGTCTATATTCTCTCAACTGATTTCGAAAGGGCATTCGACCGTGTTGGTCTTCACGTCGTTTTACAGGAACTAATAAAATGGAACATTGGTTTACCACAAGGATCTCCACTTTCAGTTGTGTTATTTCTTATCGGCTTCAATGAGATAAGCAATATTGCATTTATGTAAATACAACATTATTAAGCACTCACTATATGCCGATTATGCTGTATTCCTCTCAAAGAACATCTTACAATCTAGAGTGAAGACCTTTTCTAATCTTCTTAGATACATAAAGTTATGGTCTGACAAATCTGGAGCTTCACTTTCACTAAACAAGTGTAAGATTCTACATATTTGCGGCAAAAAAAAACTGTAATCCACCAACTCTCATCTATAATGGCATCTATATTGAAGACGTCTCAGAACTAAAATCTTGGGTATTATATTTGATAAGAATTTCAATTTTAAACAGCATTGTACCAAACTAAGGAAATGCCTCTCACTACGCCTGAATATTATCAAGTTTTTTTCATCGAAAAAAAGTCATATTCACACAAATACACCCCTAAATGCAACAAAAGCTCTCGTTCTCTCAAAAATTGACTATGGTCTCCAAATCTATGGGCACTGCCCTAAATCATATTTAAAATAGCTTAACTCACCATACCACTCTGCTATCAGGCATGGACTTGGTGCTTTTCCTACAACGAATATTAAAAATATGCTATTTGAAGCTGGTTCTCCATTAATTCTAGAAAGAGTATACTCAGGTGACCTAAAACTTATACCGAAACTATTCAACTCAAATAATAACGAAAACCTACACAAACACGTTAGAAACACCATTAGTCTTAAAAGACCCTGTAGAAAACAATCACCTATTCACAGATGTGTTAAATACGCTAGTAATCTCTTTCCTATGCTGCGTCCAAAATTAATACTTCCGAAACAAGAACCTCTGTGGCTATTAAACAACACTTCATTTATTCTAGATCTACAAAACCACCAAAAACAAATTACTTCACCTGTTATATACCAACAACTTTTTAAATCCATTAAATTTTCCTCAACATATAAGGACTGGAACTTTATATTTGCGGATGGTTCGAAAACCGCTTCACATACGTCATTTGCAGTTGTTAGTCAAAATCACTCTGTTATATATAACGGCTTTTTAGAGGAACACTATATCATCTTCACAGCAGAAGCTCTAGCACTTAAGCTAGCAGCAGAGTATGCATCTAAACAAAAAGGACGCTTTGTAATTTGCTCAGACAGTAAATCCACAATTTCCGCTATTTTAAATAATAAAAACACGTCTCTTTTGGTGATCGACATTCGTAATTTTCTAATAAAATTCCCAAATAAACTTCGTATAATGTGGGTACCTGGTCACGCAGGGATCTCTGGAAACGAAGCAGCTGATGAAGTTGCAGGAAAAACTCTTCTTTTCCCACTATTATCTTTTCATTTGCAAGAAAACAGATTTAAATTCCCTTATCGCCAAGCACATCTCTACTAATAAACATAATGACTGGATATTATACAATCATCACTACAAAACAAACAACTCTACAGGTGAAAAAATTTATTATCCAGCTTCCAGTACTCGACAACACATGATGCTTTATTCAAAATTAAGACTCGGACACACCATAGCCACCCATCAATACCTGTTAACCAAAGGAGATAAACCTAATTGTAATATATGTAATACACCTCAGTCAATAAATCACAATGTCAACAGTTTTCTCCCCAGAGATTATCAATTTTCGGTTCGACTAAACCTAGCTCGCTACTAGCCAATTGTCATCAACGAAATTTAGATAAGATCTTCATTTATTTAAAATTATGTAAATTGATAACGAAAATTTAATTAATCTATTTAATTTTATTTAAGTAATTAAAAACAAATTTATTCAATACCAGAGTCGAAGGCCTAAGTTGCTCGTACTCTTCCTTATATTATAATGTCTATACATTTATTGTAATACATTATTTCTAATAAATAAAAAATAAAATAAGTATTCCTGAAATACATATATTATACTATATCCGCATATTTAAATTGAATGCGAACATTTCTAAAAAAATAAATATTATTATTAAAAAAATATTATTGCTTTTATTTTTAGCATTATTAAAAAAATATTATTATTAAAGCCGTTTATAATTTGATTTTAGATTAAAAACGGTTAAATCATAAGGCAATGTTATTAATTGACATTGTTAACTGGCAACACATATATATATATCGAGTTTCATATAGGACGCGAATATAATATGGAATCAAAATTGGTTTGAAATAACGTCTTTTATATATCCTAAAGACATTTACTGAATAATATTATATACATTACATCCAATATTTTACACATTTAGGGGAACTGTGGACACTATGGCCGAAAAGGATACTATATTGGTTATTTGTATACCAATGTCAAATCGTTGCAAACTCAATTCGAACGCATAGAAAGTTCGTAGCAGTGCTGTTTAAACCGAACTAATATGGAACAGTAATATTTGGCCTGGGCCTTAAAATTCAATTTTTTTTTATAAATTTAAATATATATATATTTCCTTTATTTATAAAATTTACAGAATAAAAAAAAAAGTGCAAATTAAATAAAAGTTCACGAAGAACAAAGGGCATCAACAAATTCTCTCCACTTTACGCGAACATTAGCTAGGATCTTTGCTTGGTTCCAAGTCAAAATCCGAGATTTGCATTAATTTTTCATCATTTTTATCTAAGTGTTTCGGGGCCTACCAGGATTTCTATGGCCCTTGGGATTCTAGTCCAGTGCATGTCTTGCGATTTCGTCAGGTGGCCTTCTCAAGATGTGACCTATCCACGTCCATTTGCGCCTGCAGATTTCTGATTCAATTCAGTTCGGCCAGAAAATTCGCAGAATTTGTTTCAGGCACTTATTGCAGAAGGATTGCAATTTCCTGCGTGTAGATTGCACTATACTCCAGGTGCTGTAACCATACAACAGTACCGATTTGACACTACAGTTAAAGATTTTTAGTTTTGTGGTAGTGGTTATATTGTTCGCTCTCCGTATTCCAGCTGTTCGGGATGGACTCTTGTTCCCATATTTTCCTGATTATGGGTGTCAGAGCTTCGGAGATGGGTTCAGCACCATATTTCAGTAGTTCTGAAGGTATGCTATCAGGCCCGGGTGCTTACGAGTTCTTCAGTTTTGATAGTGCGTGCAGTACTTCAGCAAAAGTAGGTGGTATGGTGGAAATATCTCTTCTCGGAAGACGTCTGTTTTCATGCCAGGAGTACTGCGACGTTTGAGTGGTGGCGGGTAGGAACCTTGGTGTAGAGAAAAAATCACACCAGCGTAGTAGTTGATCATTGGTGGTGGTGAGATCATTGCCGTTACCGTCCTTGATGACGTCTGTAGTAAGTGCTTGTTTACCACTCAGTTGTCTGATAGCATTCTACACACCACGCATATTACCCACTGCTGATGCCTGTTCAGCATTTTCCGTAATGTTGCAATAGCAGGCTTCTATTTCGGCCCGCGCCATATACCTGACTTTGGCAGCGATTTGGCGGTATTCGGCCATTGCATTGCGCTTGATATTGTCCGTTTTAGCCCGGTTGATTTTGTTTTTAAGTCTTTTCCGGACTGATATTTGCTGCAACGTCGAATCGCTTATCTACGGTTTGTGGTTACGTTTCAGAGTGCCAAGAATTTGGACCGCGCTTTGGTGGCATGCGTTTTGTACATCGGTCCAAGAGTGCCCCATATGGGAAGGATTTAGATGTTGCGCGACAGCGTGCTTATATTGGTTTGCTACGTGTATGTTTTGCAGTTTATAGGTGTTATATTTCGGTTGCTTCTTTTTAGAGTGAACAGCAGTGGGACGAGGTTTAAAGCTGCCTACGAGAAGATGGTGGTCACTATCGATATCAGCACCACGACGTGTCTTAACATCTAACAGACACCCGAGAAATAGTTTGCTGATATGGTCTATTTGGTTACGTGTGCGGCCACCTGGAGACTCCCATGTGTATTTGTGAATGTTTTTGTGAATAAATTTTGTGCCGCCGATGAACATGTGGTGTCTGGTACACAGGTCGACCAGTCTGTATCCATTATCATTCCTGACTGTACCTAGGCCATGCGTGCCCATAACAGATTTAAGGTTGCTGTTACCAAATTTTGCGTTGAAGTCGCCTATCAGGATTTTGATGTCACTCCCAGGGATTGAACACATTGTGGTTTCCAGTAGTTCATAGAATTTATTTTTTGTCTCGTCGTCATCTGGGTCGGTAGGTGCATAACACTGTAAGACCGTGATGTTGCGGAATTTAGAACGAAAGCGTGCTGAAATTAAGCGCTCAGATATAGCATTGTGTTGAACCAGAGCCTTTTTTGCTTTTGGTGAAAGTAGGAGGCCAACCCCGTTTGTTCGCAGGTTGGGATTGCCTGCATACAGGAATTGGTGACAAGGTGTCATGTGGGTTACACCGCTTTCCAGCCATCTTACCTCGCTTAGGCCTAAGATGTCGATGTTGTATGCTAACATCTCGTTGCGGACTTGGTTTAGCCTTGACGGTTCGGAGAGAGTTCGTACATTCAAGGTTCCAATCATTATCCATTGTTTAAAGCCATAGGTCGTCATCGTGTGGGGGGTAGTTGTTTCATTTTCATTTGTTGATGTTTCAGTAATAAAGATTTTTTTACAACATTGGGTTGTTAGCCCTATGCTTAACCTGCTTAGGAGATGGCGAGGGACCATGGTGATGCCGATGTTTCACAGTTCAGGTTTTCGTACAGGTCTTACTTCCCAAGACGCTCAGTATGCTGTAGCCATTTGGGGTTGATCGGCTTCCCCTCCTCCTTTATCCGGGCTTGGGACCGGCTAGATATATGTATAGGATATGATATAACTAGGCGAAGTTTTAAATTTAAGTAGCTGTTCATATATCCTATATGATGTACTCTGTATGTAATTTAATTAGCACATTTATTTTTGCAATCTGTTGTTTTACTACAAGTGATGGAAAAGTGATTCTGTGTCATACGTCAACATTATAAAAAATCTATCCAGGTCATTACTTATCAAAGCCTATAGTAATCTCCTTGGGCAATTGATCTACTTTGCAATAACGACTGCTTTTGTGACATTCTAACCGGAAAATGAAAGCAGTGGTAAGCATCATGAATTTGTCTTGAAGCTGGTCCGATCCTTGAATACAACTTAAAAGTATTCATACGTAGACTTGATTTTATTTGTTTGTAGAATATTGCGGTTAAATATACCTGATGACAACGAGAAAACCCGATTTCAGGTTACGTGCATCCTCACAAACATTTGTGCCGTTAACCTATTAATGCCCACAGCGATCTATAACGTTTACAATGCAGAAATTTTGAGACGTAGGACATATAAACAAAATAAAATAAAAAAAAATTAAATACCTTACCTGAATCGTTCTTTGGAAGCTGTTACATATACGTAACAGTGGGCTATTATCGGTACTTTTTGAATCTAAAACTTTTTAATTAAAACCAATATGTTTTATGAAAATAACGTAAGAAATCATTAAATTTATTGAACTTAAAGCTTAAATTTAATGCACGTATTAAAAAAATTAATTAGTTCATTGATATTTCTATAAATATTTAGAAATTTACTTAATTATTGCCAAAATAATAATATCTTTCGAAGCATTTGATGCATAAGACGACATTACATTTTTGGAACATCGAAGTTGGATGGGCTTGGCAATTGAGACCAGCGCACCGTCGTCTTGTCTTTTGTTTTGTTTCCACCACAAAGTGATTTACACCATCATATCTACTTGAGTATTCAGATTCATCTGCAGTAAATCGGCGATAACTTTGAAGAGGTCTTCTTTCGCCATATATTTTACAGTAAAGAGTGGCAATCGCTCTACGGAAATCTAATAGGGACATGCTGCCTCCACCTTTACGGTGTAAAATCCATGACTTTCTTATAGACACGTCTATCAGCCATGTAAATATAGAAAACCACAATTTTTTCCACGGGCGCCAATTCTATATGCATTTACATTTTGATCCATTCTATCAGTTCCTCCCATATGTTGGTTATACTCTGATATTGAATATGGTAAAGGAACCGTAATTCTTTTTCTTTCAGTACAAGAAAATCTTCCAGCGTTTGTGATAGGCAATATACCATGTATGGTAGAAGATACACTTACCACCGGATTGTACCGGTTCCATGGTAACCCCGTTGTTTTAGACCCACTAAGGCAGCAGGAGTCATAAATAAGTTATCGAAATGGAATGAAAACTCACGATGTTTGATTTTTTCATTGAATTCGTCCACCATGTAAAAACTCGGTATTATATTTTTTCCGTATTTGGTATAATATTCATCTCTCATACGCGGATTTGATCCTTGATACATTTCAAAATTTATTAAGTATCCTAAAGGAGTACTTAGGCTCCACATTTTATATCCGAAGCAAAGTGGCTTGCCTCTTATGAACTGTTTGCGTCCATGTCGACCATAATATTCAACCATCGATTCATCATATGACAAACATCTTTCAGGATGAAAATGTTTTAAAAAACGAATTTTTAGTGCACCAGTATATGGCCGTAGCTTCCAGATTTAGTCATCGGCTTGCTGTTTTGCATTATCAATAAAATGTATGCTGCGAAATATTATGTCAAAACGATTTCGCCGCATAGTATCGCATACCATTGCATTCTGGAGATCACTTTCATTTGACCAGTACCTATTAAGATTCCAATGAAAACATGCATCTCATGTACTGTTATCATTGGATTAACTTGTTCACAATATACCCCATAGTTGCTGCTTTCATCATATATTGTTTGTAACAATTAATCATCGAAAAATTTTTCAAACTGCTCGTGAGGGGGCAAGTCGGTGCAATCAGAATAATCAAGCTAAGGGAATATACTATGACATCCTATATCATCATCATCCATTCACTGGATTAGGGGATCAGATTGAGATCTCGTGTACCTACTTTTTCTACATATCATGCGTTTTGCTTTTTTTTTGGAATTGGTTTCGAATTTGATGTTGATGTTTCAAGAGATTTAGCACGAGGAACCTTAGATGGCGTTTTATGAATCCATTTTTTCAGCAGGCGAATCTAAAATTTCCTGTTCCCGCGAGTTGAATGACGAGTTTAAAATTGATGGTGTTGGAGCTGTTGATCTGATATGTAATAGAATTCTTCATTACATCTTCCAGCGCTTACTCTAACATCTTGTTTTCTTCATCAACCTCTTCAGTGTAGGTAGATCCAGATATGCGAACAATAACTTCGCCGGGCTGTGTTAGCAGTGTCTTAGGTAAATCTTCAGGGAGTCTACTACCATCTTCATTTGCAGAATCTTCATCAGATTGAAAGTTTTGACCACTGGGCGGTTCAATAACCACTTGCTCAATAAAATTATATTGACTGTCATCGGACATCAGTTGCTCAAGGAAGGTAGTGGCTTCCTCTAATGTCAAGTATCCATATCTGAAATAGAAAATTACATTTTCGTAGAACTAACTTAAGAAAATAACTTAAAAGTTCATCACTGCTCCATATTTGCTATATGTGCAAAGTGGGACAAAAAGTATTGAGTATAGCCCAGTGTTACATATACGTAACGCCTTAAGTGTCCATTTCCTAATTTACCATGAAGCCAGTGAATATTTTTTTTACAATTTAGTATCGGCCTTTGATTATTTCTTTATCATTTTACACAAAAATATTTTTTCTAAAATATTGTTAAGCACACTTAATAAATAGTCTTACCTATTGTGTGTCGCCATCTCCGCATTTTTTCAATTTACCAAAACTATCACTTCACTTATCAACCTTACACAACGGCACTAAGAGTGCAACTGAATCAATTACTATTTATATTTGTAAAATAGACGTCAGATTATTAGATTTTTTATTCAAAATTAAAATGGCATGCTCCTGCAACTTTTAATTTGAATTCTAACCTCGGGTGAAGTACCGTTACGTATATGTAACAGTGGGCATGAATGGGTTAATACAGGTGTGGGAGATTTTATATAGTATATGATCACGAATGGAGGTATTAATTAGTTGGAATATGGCAATCGAGAACAAAGTACCTTTACTTCTGCTCAAATGTGTTCTGAGTATCTGTACATATCCACCTTTGCAGAAGGAATGGGAACGCGATTTTGAATGGCAGATTGTTCCGGTAAGCTATAACCATAAATACCAAGAAAAAACGTATACCATGTGGACTTAATACATCTCTAGGTTCCATAATAACAGATTATTCAACAATCAATTTTTTTAAAAATAATACGACACTTTTTTTACACGTTATGATTGATTTTGAATTGTTAAATTAAATTTTCACGTTGTATATAAAAGTTTTCTTTATTACATTTTATTTATTATTGTTTTTTTTTTTTTTTTTTTACAAATACAATATATGTAAATCAAAGAATTTGGTCTGTTTAATCATATTCTTATCTGTTTTGACATTTACAACAAAAATTGATTCATACAATTTCCATTCAGTTAGAAATATCAAAAGAGGTTAAAAATTTGCGTTTCTTTTGTTATAACCGAAAAATAATTCTTAATACAAATTTTATAGGTAGTACTCTAACCAATTATTTGTTACAATATCTGTTAAAACACTTTCGGTTTGAAATATGTGGGTATAATTGAATTAATAGTTGCAGTCACCAATAATTAGGATTAAAACATGTTATTCTTGGTTTTATTAGGGTGCTTCAATTAAATTAGGTTAGAAATCTCTATAGAGAATATGATTGGTAAACGGAAATAATTATGTTTTTACAGATACCCCAAATTTAAATTAATTGTATTTATAAGGTAGTTATAAGAGAATATCTATTGTAGTTTTAAAAATTGAAGAATTGCAATGAAAATTCGTATTACTTTAACAAATTTTTCTAGTTGCAACCGAATTTCTGTGTGTATGTATGTAATTATTTTAATCATAGTCTGTAAGGAAATCATGTTCCATTGACTGAAATAGATAAATGAAATGAAATGAAATCAAATGAATATTTGGATTAGAAATGTGAAATCTTAAACTTTAATCACGCACTATTTTTTTAAGCGAATTTTTATTTCAATTGAGCTGTTTCTTTGTTTATTAGAATGGTATTCATTTCTCACAACCCGAATATAGAATCAAAAAAATTAGTTACTTTTTCGTAGTTCCTTCATCAAATAAAAATAACCATAACAATAAAAAAAAAAAAAGAAAACAGAAAACACTAAAAATAAACAACAACACAAAGTAAGCTCTTCGCTAATACTCACCTTAATTCCCGTCCTGGTTCAGCACGTACATGCGGCGTCTGTATGGACTCTCGAAATATGGCACCACCTTCACCGTCAATCCTTAAAGCGTGCGCACCGATTGTAACTTCATTACGATTTACAGAAAATAAATTTCTTCCGTTTGTATCATTGATACGAAAACCTGTCGCCATGCACTCAAGCTTATCGTGTCCCAGAAATAAATGATTTTCGAGCATACCATTCGTGTCACGTGTATTGATTGAAAAATTACGTGATGATTCTGTTGATGAAGCCAAATATGGAAGTAGAAAAAACAAGAAGAAGAAGAAAAACAATATTATGGTATTTGGAATAAATTGTAACATTCAAAGTCAAGTTAACACTAAAAATGAAATTATACCAAATAAATTTACAAATACGAATAGTATTGGGGAAATAATAATAAAAAAAAAAACTAAAACGTGTAAGTTGGGAGCAAGAAGCAAACATATCATTGACATACTCATAGTATCATGTCATGTTGTGGTTTTGTAATATTTGATAAGATTTATTTAAGATTTCTTTAAAAGAAAAACCAAAATAAAATATTTAGAACCATAACATCTTCACTATTTTTCCTACAAAAGGACCATGACCTCTGCTTTTGCGGTAATATTAAAAGATTAGTAACTTTTGATAAAAAAAAGAACAGCGTAAAAGGAAATGAAAAACACTATATCATTTTATGTTGTATTTGTTTGTAAATGCGTGAAAATTATCTTTCCGCTATGTTTTGAATAGACGTGTGAATGTAGATGTGGTTTTTGATTTCTTATCAAAGCCATTTCGCTTTGCTTTTTCAGGTGTCATTTACCTTTCTAAATATTGTTGTAAGCGTACATATCCCATCTATCTTGGCAACCTATCTATAATTGTGCATCTTATATTCTTCCCTTTTCAAAAACATGAGTTGAAGAAGCATTAGTTATTGTTTGTGATTTATAGAGGCCTGCCTACGAATTTTTTAATATTTTTTGTAAGCCAAACATGACTGATAAATAAATTTATATGTACGAGTAATTTATCCGATTATATATTATTTTCTTAATGCAAAAATTTTCAACACCATAGAACGTTGTGTCCAGGATATATCCAGTCAATTGTTTTTAGTTACATGTATTTTAAAAAACAAAGCCAATTTCCTTAAAATAGCTAGTATTGCCTTAAAGATTTGATAGAATATTTATTTATTCATTGTATATTTTGAAACATTAGTAGCTTATCGAATTGTAGCTGTGACGTATGCTTCACGAGGGTCAGTGGCGTAACGAGCTTAACTTGAGCCCGGGTCACAATATCCTTGTAGCGCCCCCCGCATTCGGAAACCATATAATATTATATGTCAAATATACTCGTAAATTAATAAATAAATAAAGTAAACTAAATAAAGTCATAGGCTGAAGTTGGCTTTAAATTTGAAATGTATATGTTCATCTAGAATTAGTTCAAAGGATACCTATTATTTATTTTACATATTTATAGAGAAATATTTTAAAAACACGCACTTTCGACACAATAAAAAAGTATTGTATTTTCTTAACGCGATATTTCACTTTCTGCTGAAAGACCAATATCTCTAGCCAATTCTCCGGGCATTTTGCGTCGTTTTTTACACGAATTGTTGTATCAATATCCCATTTTTCACAAAGAGACTTCAATTGACTCTTCACAGAGCTTGTCTCGAATTTCGGCTAGTGCAGTCGCTAATGATTCAAAATTTTGGAACGCTTCTCTAAAATTTAGTATATTTTAATATATTTTGCAACAGAATTGTAGCTTCACTTCTGGTGTCACTTGTAGTGGTAAAGTCCTCTGCTAATTTTTCTAATATTTCTACTATATTCTCTAGCCCATCGACGATAACGCTCTAATCGCTTCTATTCTGGCGCTCCATCGTGTTTCAGATTCACTTTTGACAGTTTTTGTTAAATCATTTTTTAATAACTAGCAGATTCCAGCCCTCAAAATTCGAGTGCAAATTCTAGGAAATTATAGTTTTTCATTAAATAAAGACGCTAAAGGTATGCTAATCAGTTATTGCCAATTCACAAATCAACACAAAAAACAAACTCATTTTTATTACAAACACATTAACAAATTAGTAAACACACACATAGCATTGTATAATTTTATGTATGTGTTACTAGCAACTTTAAATGCAATTTACTCCAAATAAACGAAAAAATTTAAAAATCTTTAAATCTGTAAAATGGCTAAAAAGAAATACCTTTCAAATAATATACGTTTGGTCAAAATCGGGATAAAACGGTAGAACAAAACATAGATCACAAGAAATTGCCTAGCCTATTAATATTATAGATTCCCATCGTAACGATGAAAGTGAGAAAAAGAGATTGATGTTTTCAATTATTCCAAAACATGTCACAACGATTGGCTCTTTTTAGCTGTGACAACTCCTACTAAATTCGATGAGTGGTTATCAAAATTTATGATTAATGCTTTATAATTTTTTTCCATTATTCTGCTGAATGCTAGATGTGTAACGTGCCATCACGGCAGCATTATCGTTACATTGTGATCTGCAGTTTGTTAATGAAATTTCATCGGAATTTAATTCCTCTAAAATTGTATTTTCGATCGAGGCTGCATCTTTAGCATGTATTTAAATAAAACCCAAAAAAGATTCTTTGATGGAAACTATTTTATTGATAAAATCAGCATCTACGTATCTAACGACTTGGGATATTTGTTCTCGATGAGAGATATCAGGAGTCAAATCGAACAAAAGTCCAAAATATTTATTTCTTTTGATATCGTTTATTAGTTGATTTCGAATTGTAGATGCCAGAAGATGAATGATTTCATTTTGCATCTGTGGTGGAAAATATGAGACAATTTTTGGAGTTTCTGTGGCATGTGTAAAATGATTTTCAAGTAGCGGATGAATCTGAGCTGCAAGTCTAAGTAAGGATAATAGTTTTCCTACCTTTGTGGCAATATGGCCACGTAGAGAAATTTTTGTATAATTATTACCTCATGCAAGCTAATATTCTTTGCCTTATATTTCGCCACCGTTCTTTTTCGGACTGAATGTTCGCTTCTAATTATACATAAATACCCGTTCTACTTTTTAATCTTCGTTCTGTTTCTTTTCGGTGATTTGGACTTCTTTCATGGCTAATCAATTTATCTTTTTTCTTCCATTTATTAAAACCAGCAGATGTTACGCAACATGATTATGTAGCGGAATTTTATGTATTAGACAGTAAGCAACAAAAGCAGTACGCTGCATTATTTTTTGGTGAGTATAATAACCAAGATCGGTTAACTTCAGTTCCCTCCTCTTCATTTTGAAATGTGAAAGATCGACGAATAATCATGTCTTTGCGAAGTTGGTTTGATATTATTGGAAGATTGTTGCTAAATTTTAAATAAGCATCAATCTTGAACTTCAGAACGTCCGGAATTACAGCCAGTGTTTCTGTTGTATTTTATGTGCTTTTTGTTAGATGTGAACATGGATTTAGCATTTCTGATGTACTTGGGCCACCTTCTTCAAAGTCTTGTATTTGTTGAATTGTGTTATTAGTACACAAAAGTTTAGCAGCAATTGGTGTAGAACCTGAATCTGGTCCTGACTCTGAATCTGATATTACATCTTTATCCTTCTTGTCTTCTGGATTTTCTTTTTGCGTTTTTTTTCCTTAGTATGATTCCATTATTACTCTAGATTTCAAAGCTTGTTTTTCTTCCTGTAGTTTTCTTTTCCGATTCTGGGAACCGCTTAGTTTTTTTCTATAAGGAAGTGTTGACAGACACAGGTCGACTCAGCCCTGCCAGTAGAAAAGACGTGCCATTTCTATTATGAATATATTATTACAGTTTGATCTGGACCATTAGTGTTCCTTTTTCCCATTTTATTTACGAACTAACATTTATTATATCACACTGGCACTAAATTTAAAATATATTTTCCAGAAATCAATTACAATAAAAATAAAAATTATCCAAGAATTTTTTGTTTAGCGTACCATTTGGCGCCCCTTTCTGATTAGCGACAGGGGCATGATGCCACCTTGCCCCCCCCCCCCTCGCTATGCCACTGAGAACGGTGCGTGTATGGTTTTACTACTGGTATCATATTAGCTTATGCAAGCATTGCCACATATTTTGGTTATCTTTATCCCGATTAATGAAGAAAATCGCCAGTATGAAAGAAAAAATATAATTACTAAAGAAAATACCTTTTTTAAAAAAGTACCTTTCCTTAAAAAGTAATTTTTCTTAAAAAGTACTTTTTTAAAAAAATACATTAAAAAGTAAAATTTTTCCAAGAAACCGCCTTTTTTTAAAAAGTATTTTTCCTAAAACTAAATTTTTTAAACAATACCTTCTTCAAAATAAGCATTTTTTTAAATGCCTGAAAAAATCACTAAAAGATGTCCCTTTTTTAAAGTACCCTGTTTTTATAAAGAACTCTTTTCTAGAGTACATTTTTCTTAAAAGGTACCCTTTTCTTAATTTAAGGTTTTTGAAAAATCCTTTTTTTTAAGTACCCATATTGTTAGAGTACTCTTTTTATTTTTAAACACCCTTTTTGAAGTACACTTTTTTTAAAAAGTAAAATTTTTTAATAAAGTACCCATGTTTTAAAGTGAACTTTTTCAGAGTACTCTTATTGCTAAAGTACAATTTTTTATAAATACCCTTTTTCAAATGTAGATACCCTTTTTTGGCGTATCCTATTTTCAAAAGTAGCCGTCTTTAAAAAGTAAATTTTTAAAAAAATACTTTTTTTTAAATGTATCTTTTTTATAATTAGTTTTATTAAGTACATTTTTTTAAGTACAATTTTTTTCAAATGGTACCATTTTTTAAAAGTATACTTTATTTAATGAAGTCACCTTTTTCCAGAGTACCCATTTTTTTTTAAAGTACCCCTTTTGTTAAAGTGTTCTTTTTGTTAAATTTTCTTAAAAAGTAGCCTTTTTACAAAGGAATTCTCTTTTTAAAAATATCCTTTTTTTTTAAATAAATTTGTGTTGATGTTTGCAACTATCAAAAATACTTACAATAACACTGTGGAACAATTTCAGGTTAGCAAAAGTTTGGTCGATTCTGAGAGTGAGGGGTGAAAATAGAGGCTAAATTAGAAGACCCGTATCGCGGCGTTTGTTTATGTTAGTTCGAATTTTTTTTTTAATCGACCTTCGAACTTTGCAGTCAAATGCCGATTTTAAACATATTGTTTATATGGTTTTTTGGCTATAACTCGTCGACTAATTGATATTTTTGCAATCTGTAAAAGCCAAATTATTGCTAGAGACCTGTGCAACAATAAAAATTTATTTAAAAAATTGATTTCGAAAATTTTTGTGATGCTTATGAAGCAAAATGTTGGAAAAATTTTTTTTTTCATGCTTTTTGAAAATATTTTCCACAAAACTAAGTGTTTTTTGCTTTCTGTTTGATCTATAATATGCTTCTCAGTTTCTTTAATAAATTTCATTGGAAAAGAAAATGGTCTTAGTCGATAATTTGCGTTAAAAATCCCAAAACCATTAAATAAATAGCGATTTAGGTAGAAGTAATTAAAAACGGAAGTTCCAAGAATTAGGAATTAGTAAAACAACTTTTTTGTTTTCAACCACCGCACAGGTAGTGACTTTTTTTATTTCGTACAAGCGAACTAATTTCAAAAATGAAGATTCAGTTAAGACTCGAAACTCAGCCGAAGCTGATGTCGTGATAAAATTCGCTATTAATATTTTTAAAAATTATTTCATTTTGTGAGTGATTTAAGTTAAGTGCATCAGTTTCATAAAAATAACAAAAAAAAAACATTGTATAATATATATTGTATTAAAAATGTCGGAATCAAAATGTAAAATGGACCATTTTTGTAATGTTTGTGGACGTTTCATAGCAAGCGATGAAAAATGTGGCAATGCGAGTGACAAGCTTAAAAGACATTTCCCCAAGACTAAGTAACGCCAAAATTCAGGAAGGGATTGTTAATGGTCCCGACATACGGAAACTAATGAGTCGTCAAGATTTTGACCAAGTTCTGACAGACCGAGAATTAAATGCAGAGCTCGCATTGAAAGCAGTCATTAAAGGACTTTTGGGTAAAGAACGCAAAGACAACTACAGGCAATCTGTTGCAAACATGTTGGCAGCTTTCGATGAAATCGGGGTTAATATGTCGTACAAAATTCATCTCTTGCATCAGCATCTTGATCAACTCGCTCAACAGTTGCCAACTGAATCTGATGAACAAGGCGAACGTTATCACCAAACTGCGCTTCCATTTGAAATAAGGTAACTATAGAGTGTGCATATTTTGAATTCTAATATCTTTGTCAGAGTGCACAATTTAAACATGTTAACGACTGAAAACTATTTTCGTTTCAGGTACAGAGGAAAGAAATCTCCAGATGCAATACTCGCTGAAATTTGTTGGTGGTATAAAAATACCTTTGAAGAAGAGGAACACGAGGAAAAGAGGAAGAAGGGGAAGACAAAGATGAAATTCCAGAATATCTGTTGAACGAAATTATCGACCTTTCTGATGATGATCACGATGACCAAAATATTAGAGAGAGCTGTGATGTTGATCCACAGCCGCCTGCTAAACGACAACTGGCCAAATCATTAATTTAATTTATTTAATTTTTTTACTTAAAACTTTTCATAAATAACATTTCAAAAATATATTTTTTTCCATATTTTTATAATTTCTTTTTCAATGTTTCTTCAAAACCAACACTGAACAAAATTGGTACATAAAAAATGAGAAGTAAATTAATATTAAGCTGGAAAACGCAAGTTTTGTATTACGATTGTTTTCTTTTCAAATGCAGTTTATTGAAGAAACTGAGAAGCATATTATAAATCAAACAGAAAGCAAAAAAGACTGAGTTTTGGAGAAAATATTTTCAAAAAGCATGAAAAAAATAACTTTTCCCACATTTTCTAAATCAATTTTTTTAAAAATTTTAATTGTTCCACAGGTCTCTAGCAATAATTTGCTTTTTACAGATTGAAAAAAATATCAATTAGTCGACGAGTTATAGCCAAAAAACCATATAAACAATATGCTGAAAATCGACATTTGACTGCAAAGTTCGAAGGTCGATTAAAAAAAATTCGAACTAACATAAACAAACGCCGCGATACGGGTCTTCTAATTTAGCCTCTATTTTCCCCCCTCACTCTCAGAATCGACCTAACATGTGCTAACTTGAATTTGTTCCACAGTGTAATACTTATACCGATCGACACTAATTCACTTTCTTAGTCGATTTTACGACGTCCACGCGTCCGTGTTTCAGTACACGTAAACATGGTACTAACCTTAAGGTTACAATTATACAAATATGTATTTAGATTAAATTTGATACATAGGCTTTTATCGGGTATATTTTTTAGTCTGTATAGACTGACTTTAAGTTATTACCAATATTTTTTTTATATATTAATTGTATCCTTAAATTAAGAAATTACTAGCAAATTCAGATAAAGGTTTAATAATAATGTATGCAAGTTTTTAGCAAAGAATTATTTAAAATTTTTTTGAACTATCGTGTGATTTCTAAGATCTCAAAATATTCGTATTGGTAGCAAACTTTGGGTATTATAATGCCGGCTGCATTAAATAATGAAATTCGTTGTTGTTCTATGAAGTCCAAAGGAGCTTATAGCTTTTCAATTCTAGTAATAAAAAATTCATGTGAGTCCGATCACAGGTAAACATATAGTAATAAACGATTTTTTATGGCACTTTTTTTTAAATTAAACAGAAAGCGTCATCTATATATCACTTATAGCAAACAATTACAGGGGCTATGCTAATATAAAAAATATTTACTATTATTTAATATTTCAATTGGTTAATTTTTATTGTTATCATGTTTCATTTTTCATTTTTTATTTTTATTTTAATTTTTCGTTTTTAATTTTTCAGTTTTCAGTTTTCATTTTAAATTTTCTTTTTTGATTTTTCATTATTAATTTACCAATTTTCATTTTTCATTTATCAATTTTCATTTTTCAAAACGTGTTTATAACGCTATTCGCTCCCTCATTTTATATCCAAACAGTTCCTTATAAAATTGTGCTTCCATTTTAAGTCCTAATCTTTTCACCAATACAATCATATCTCGCACCGTTTTTGTCTTACTTCTTACGTAAGATGTAAAAAATAGATTTTTACCCCCTGGGCAAATAGTTGTTTACACATCAAAAATAATACAATATTTTAGATAGTAATTAATTACTTCCATAGAAGACACGATCATGTTTCTTATAACAAAAAAATCTTGGAGTCCGATCACAGGGGAGATGTGTAAACATCTGGTGATAAATAAAATGTAGAAAACAGTGACAAAAAGGTTATTACATATCATAATTTTTTCACGAAACAATCATGTCACACCGATTTGTGTTAATGCTCACATATTACGCTGTTTTTGTGATTGTGTTGTGAACTAGAAATTTACCCCACTGCGCGTATAAATGTTTACACATCAAAAATATATTGGAAATTTGCCAACAAGAACAGCAAATAACTTTAAATTGCATTGTTATTCCAATTTAAAGTTTCAGTATCGGCAACCATTTTAAAGTGCAAGTCGTACTCAATATTGTTTGCAATATTGAGTTTAAGCTGCAAGTAGAAGGTATCAAAGATTCGGCACAGCTGAAAGTAACGGTCTTACTTGTTCAACGTCTATTCATTTGTAGTAATAATAATAACACTGTACAACACAAAAAAAAAATTATAAGGTCCGACCTATAAATTTTGATAGAGGAGACAAGAAAAAGACACGTGTATCGGAGTTTTGAAAGTTTATATCTGAATTTCATTTGACGGAAGGTTAAAGCTTCCCAGCTCTGCCACCATCTTATTGTTAATCGGCATAGGAAACCATGTGACCCTTACTTTTTAGTATAAAATGTGTTCATCAAATTTATGTAAAATGTTACTGAGAACATTTTTGCCCTTCTTTTTAAAAAGAGCAAAAAACACCATTAAAACATGGATTTAAGGGGTTAAAATGTTCCGCAAAAATATTCGCCGTGATATTTTACCATAAGTCCCTGAATACACCAAAACGAAAAATTCAACCAGAAAGTCAGAAATAAGACACAACAAAAGAGAGCTTAGGGTTAATTTCGCATTTATTAAGAATTTTATTTTAAAGTATCCAAAAAATTTAGCATGAAAAAAATAGTTCAAATTCAAGTAATATCTCACTAATATCTCTATTATTTTACCTTCGATAGCAAATTTGGATAGGAAGTATTCATTAATGCAGTTTTTTTTAGCTCAATTCCACTTCATTATCATACAATGTCTAGCATATTTAAGCGATAAGCGAATAAAAGATTTTGCCTTTCTAGCATTCTTCAATGAGTGCGCATGCCTGATAAAATTTTTCACCATGCTCATCAGATTCTGCAGACAACCGACTATAATTTTCTTACTTGTTATATTTAAAAATGCTTCTCATGTCCTTTGAAGACGACACCTTATTCTTTCGAAACATTCCACAGGTCATTGATTATAACCCCGAGATATATAAAACTCAGTAATTTGTCGACGTAGGAGCTGTGCATCTTTAAGGTGGTATCGGTTTGGCTATTTTTTTTCAGCACAATCATACATTTCGTGTTTCGTATATTAGATCTTGGAGTTCGTACTATCATACTATTAGCCAGTAAGGTAATGACATGAGCATATCTAATATTATTGAGGAACTCGCCGGACGTTGCTGATAGATCAATGAAATATTCTTTCGGAGTAGATATTAAATAATAATGTGAACAGAATGCAGCCTTGCCTCACTCCTCCGGAAATTGCGATACTTTCTGTTAGGTCTACATTGACATTAACTTATGCTGTTTGAAGTCAATACAAGCTCCCAACAGAGCGGATTTTCATCAAGTATATGCCGATGGACACACAAATTGCCATAAATATATCATGCTGTACTCTGTCGAATCCTTTTTCGTAATCAATGAAACTTAAGAGGACGTCCCTCTGAACATTTCTGCATTTTCAGAACCAGTATCTGTGTAGAAAAAAATGTTTCGCGGTTGCCCGTTCTCACATCTCTTATATATTTTGGAGTGTAATATTTTTGAGGGCATGACACATTAGGCTGATAGATCTATAACCATTGTACCGTTTTGAGAGGCTTCTGTTTTGAATGGTTTTAAAGGTTGATTTCAACCAATCTTGTGGAAATTTTCCCGTGTCCCAAATTAAGTTAAATAGCTCTGTTGGAGCTTGGATGTTATCGTCATCTTTAATTATAGTAATTCAAACTACATCTCATTTCGGTCATTTACTTTTTTGAGTCTTTATTTATTGTTTTCTTCATTAGTGAAAAATGTTTTCATTTAAAAGTTGATAAGAAAACTAGGGGCAGGCTAGCTAAGGTTTGTGTAGGTAACAAGTTGATAGGCTTTTGCTTATTATCTATAATATTAATAGGCTAGGCCATTTCTTGTGACTGATGTTTTGTTCTACCATTTTGTCCCGAGTTTGACCAAGCGTATATTATTTGAAAGGTATTTCTTGTTAGCCATTTGGCAGATTTACAGAGTTTTTAATTTTTTCCTTTATTTTGAGTAAACTGCATTTAAAGTTGCTGCTAACACATACATAATATTATACAATGCTATGTGTGTGTTTATTATATTTGTTAATGTGTTTGTAATAAAAATGAGTTTGTTTTTTGTGTTGATTTGTGAATTGGATATAATTGATTAGCATACTTTTAGGGTCTTTCTTTAATGAAAAAGTAAAATTTCCTAGAATTTGCACTCGAATTTCGAGCGCTGGAATCTGCTAGTATCTATTAATGATTCCACCCAGTATGGACGGGCTTTGAACCTAAGACCAGTTATCTCTATTTCCTGAGCTTATTAGCAGCACATTAGTTAACAAAAACTATATATAAAGGGTCCGCCAAATAACTTTTTTTTTTTGAAAATGCTATAAAAAAAAACTACTGAATATTATCTCAAATTTCTTTTTTTATTTGAAAGTACAATCCTTCCGGTTAATAATGGATAATAATATCATTCAAATGGCTGCCTCGGCTGGCCATACAGTAGCCTACATGATCGGTCCAATTTTTAAGCACATTATCGATTGTGTGCAGCTGTATTTCACCAATGGCTTCACGAATATTGTCCTTTAAAGCGTCAATTGTCTCTGGCTTGTTGGCGAAACACTTATCTTTGAGGGCACCCCACAAATAATAGTCCAACGGTGTCAAATCGCAGCTCCGAGGTGGCCAAACGACATCAGCTCTGCGGCTGATAATGCGATCTTCAATAACAGGGCGCAAAACATCGAGTGTAGCTTCGGCTGTGTGGCACGTAGCGCCGTCCTGTTGAAACCAAATGTTGCCAATATCCTCCTCTTCAATTTTTGTGAACAAAAATTCGTTCAACCTGGCCCGATAACGATCGCCATTGACTGTAACGGCCACTCCTTGTTAATTTTCGAAGAAAAATGGCCCAATTATGCCTCTGGACCAAAATCCGCACCAAACAGTGACTCGTTTTGGGTGTATCGGCTTTTCAATGTATGCGGGCGGGTTTTCTGTGCCCCAAATGCGACAATGTTGCTTGTTTACATACCCGCGAAGATCAAAATGAGCTTCATCTGAAAAGATGATTTTTTTTGGCAAAATCGGCATCTTCTGTAAGTCGATCGCAGGCCCACTTAGCGAAGCGAAAACGCATTGGATGGTCAGTTGGCTTGAACTACTGAACCAATTGGACTTTGTATGGTGTTATACCAAGGTCCTTATGTATTGTATTGTATTGTATTGTATGTATCTTTATTTACAAATATAAAATAACATTTTTAAATAAAGAAAGAGAATAAATATTTAACAATGACATATGTATGTCGTCTGTTATAAATATAAATATATAAAGTATTCTAGACATGTCTATAAAAAATAACTAATATTTATAGGTATGTATAAAATTTAGATAAATTCCTCTATAATGAGTTTTCTATAATTTAAAGCATTTTCAACATAATTATAAAGTGAATTCCAGTCGTTACATATTCTTCCATTCAAAATATTTATGACATCATTGTCATTAAGAATGGGTTTACCAAAAAATCTGTTTCGGAATTCTTTAAATATTGGACATCTTGCCATGAAATGTTGAGTTGTTTCATTTTCGCCGGTGTTGCATAAAGTGCATGTATGGTTTCCAGTTGTATTAAAACTGTTTGAATTTAACGGTAATATACCGCATCTCGCTTTAAAAATGGTTGAGATTTGCCTTTGACTCCTCAAGTTTTCGATATAGTTTCTGTCCATACTATGGTTCAAATATTTATAAATTCTTGATGTACTATTTAGAGCTTGCTGTTGCATTTCCATAATTGACCTTGATTTCATTTCTTGAAGCAAAATCGTTCCATTTCGAATCCATTGTTGTTGACTATTATTTTCAAAGTTAAATTGAACCCCAAATTCTCTACTTATTTCATTGATTTTCTTTGCCCAAAATATATTATCTCGTAATGCAACTAGTGATAATTTGTTTGGTAATCTGTTTTGGTTGTACTGAAATAGCGTTTTGTAGATATAGTCCATATGTAAATTCAATGTGTAAAAATGACTGCATTCTACTTTTGTTTCCAAATACAAAGCATAATTGGGTGTAAAATCTGGTAGTTTTAGAATTCTTTTCAAGAAATACCTCTGTAACTTGTCTACCTCCTCGAATAAATAGTAACCCCAGACCTGAGCCGCATATGCTTGTATAGATCGGCAGACTGATTGAAAAAGCTTCCACTTAGATTTCAAGCTTATGTTCGGTTTATTAAGAAAACTGTTCCACGTTGAATTAATGCTATTCTTAGACGATATATTTCTTTTTTCAATATGTTTCCTAAAACTCGTTTGCGGGGTGAAAATTACGCCTAAATAGTTGTACTCATTCACAATTTTAATTTCTTGATTTTTGTACTCAATCTTATCACTTGATGCAAGCCTGCCTCCTTTTCGGAAGACCATCATTTCAGATTTAAGCATATTCACCTCCATATTCCACTGCTTACAATAATTTTCCAAGTTCTTTACCATGTTTCTCATTATTTGTATATCATCAGCCAATAAAACTATATCATCCGCATACATAAGCAAACGTATATTTATGTCATCTACCATCAGACCACCTCCCAAATGTTCATGCAGGTCATTTAAGTACAGTGTAAAGAGCAATGGGGACAGCAGACATCCTTGTTTAACGCCAGTATAAGTTTCAAAGTATTCAGTAAAATCTTTCCCTGTCCAAACTGCGGAACCAAGGTCCTTATGCAAAATTCGTCTCAATGATGCCTCCGAAATGTTCAATTCTTGAGAACGACGGTGAATTGATGTTGATGGCGCTTCACGCACACTTTCTGCCACAGCAGCAATATTCTCGGGTGTAAGCACTGTTTTTGGCTTTTCACGCTTTGGTTTATCGATGAGGATGCCAGTTTCTTTCACTTTTTTTCACAAGATAACGAACATACGGAGCTGACGGTGCTTCTCTTCTTCCAAAATCCGTACGCAATTTTTGCACACATTCTGCAACATTACCATTATTTTCAAAGTAATGTCGCAATATTTCCCAGCGTTGTTCAAGCGTATACACAACCATATACGTTCAGCGGAAGGATAAAACTAATTATCTGTCAAATCAGACATGAGCTAGGTGTTACCATTCATGAAATAAGCACTAGTTGAAAAAAAAAAAAACGTTAGATGGCGGACCCTTTTCTAAATTGGCTATTCCAATTAAAACCTACATTCTCTTTATCTAAAGAGTAAGTAATTTAGATAATTGTATTCTTTCTAAAGTATTTAATAGCTCCATCTGAAATATTTAGTTTTTTTACTTAAATAACATAATGTACTATTTATCATCCCTGGCCTTAACCAGATACAAGTATATTTCTACTTCATTTATTTCCCAGAATAAAAAAAAACTATGATTTTACAAATTATGGCCGTAAGGTTAATATTTTTGAATACAAATCAAATATCACAAATGACTACAGTCTCCAGTAAGCACAATAAGAACAAATGACTTGTAATAATTTCCTAACAAATACAAATGACAAATGAAAACATATGGGATGGGCCAGAAAGGAAAATTAAGAAATTGCTACACACTCCTACATATAAGTAAATGAATAATGTAAAATTTATGTAAATGAATAATAATAAGTAATAAACATATTTTCAGATACACAACTAAATATGAATAATAAACAACTTAATAAATAAATTAGAATATTGTCTGGTTGACTAAGATAAAGTTAGTTAAATAGTATGTTTACTTACCTATTGATATGGGTTGCCCATGCCTTGAGCGTATTGTTGAAGCTCTTAGCATATCCATAACTAAAGCTTGTCCCGTGAGTTGTATGCCACCGGGTACGATTCTGAGTTGGCCCATGCCTTCCTGTGTTAAAGATTGATGCATACAAACGGTATAATTTAGATTTATGTTGAATTGAAATATAAGATTAGGTAGTGCAATTAGTTATAGAACTGGTTGTGGAGGAAACTAGATTCATTGTAGCTACCGAAGTTATTACCAACAAAATTTTATTAAAGCTAGTAATCAAATGTGATTACGTCTATAAATAAATCCGGGCTCATAGTAGAAAATTGTTAGTTGCTTCTAATATTCTGTTGATGCAATCAAAAATAAGGTAGTTAAAAAATAAAATTCGGTTAACAAATTTGTTTTCTGTACGTTTATTTTGGGAATCAAATTCTTTCAGATGGGCTTAAGGTTGGCCACTCTTATATCTTATCTATAATATTAATAGGCAAGGCGATTTCTTATGACCGATGTAACTTTGTCAGTTTTACCCCTACTTTGACTAAACATACCTCATTTGAAAGGTATTTCTTTTTAGCTGTAGAATGCATTTAAAATTGATACTAACACATACATAACACATAAACTTGTTAATGTGTTTGCAAACATTGTATATGAGAAGCCCTGCGTTGAATAGAAAAAATAATTTTGAACATAAACCAATAACGACAATATCGCAATTGAATTTCATCTATATATTAATACGTGAAGGAAAATTTTTTATTCCAGTTTTAAGCAAAATGCAGGTACTATGGGGTGTGAAATTTGGTATAGTTATATTTAGTTCATATGGAGTAGAAGCGGAGAATGATAAAATTTATGTCTAATATATTTTAAAAACATGGTGATTGAACTAAAATAAAATATTTATAATAATTCGTTACAACCTGTAAACGCGAATGATGCACTGTGTTGAATTATGAATTGCTAAAATTCATTTAAATATTCACAAATTTTTTATATATACAGATTAAAAAAACATTGAAAGAAAAAAATTGAATGAAAAAAAAAATATTTCCTAGAATTTGCACTCGAATTTTGGGGGCTGGGCTTTGCTGGTTATATAGTAATGCTCATTAATGAGTCGCTTTTTCGATGATTCGATGGTTCGATGAATGTTTAATGCTCTTCGCATTACGTATGATTAATATCTACTAATACATCCTAATTTTCTGATTTCAATAAAATCTAAAAGTAAGCGTCGCACAGTGGCTCAAGATTTGAATTTGTTGGCTAAAACCTAAATTTGTTATTCTCAGCGATTGAAAAAATTTTAACGCCATTAAATAACAAACATATCGAGGGCTTATATTCAAAATGTGCTATCTGCATCAATAATTATTTTAAAGAGAGCGTGTAAAACTAATTTATTAATAAGATCTGAAAGTATTTGTCGATCGACTTGCTACAATATCTATTAAGAAATAGTCGTACTAATCATGCATGGTATCAAAATTAATATTATATTTGACAGTTATATCAGACAACAATAATATTGCTGTCAAATGTAGATAGCATTTTTTGAATATAAGCCCTCGATATAGGAATTAACACATTCGCCACTCAAAAAAACTCATGTCACATATATGTGTCGCATAATTATAAAATGTATTAAGCTTCTATTTCACGAACGTTTATTGGAAGTAGTTTTCTTTTATGTTTTAGTCTCTGGCAAGGTGTCAGATATATATGAGTGCTGCGGTTTGTGGATACGCTAAGCAGTTATTTTAAAATTTGGTTTTTTTTCGGGTATTCTCTAAAAAAATTTTATGTGTTAATTGATATGAAAACTAATTGTCAATGCGTTTTTAATAGTTCATTCGTGTCGCAATAGCAATAGAAGAAGGTTCTTTTTTTTAAAAGTGTAAATTTTGTTATTGATACCAAGAATTTTAAGCAGAGTTCAGAAAAAAACACACACTGAATAAAAAATTCGTACATATATGTAAACAAACATAACTCAGACCAACACACACATATTTTTATTTTCATACCAATTATGTTTGTTTTTAAATTTTCTTCGGTGCCCAACACAACCATGACTGTGTTCGCTTTAATATTTCGTTATTTACACGAACATTTTTGTATCACATACTTTTTGTTTCAATCACACATAAAGCACACATTTTTGAGTGTTGCTTTATTTGAAGTTCATGTTCTGGTACGTGTAGTGAAAAGAAACACAGAACATGTACAATAAACAGGTTCGAGTTCAGTTATATTTTAAGTCGTGTTTAAACAGGTTCGAGTTCAGTTATATTTTAAGTCATGTTAGAATGGAAGGTCGTAGAAAAAACTAGTTTCTGAAGAGGAAATTCTTGAGGCTATTTTGAATTCCAGAGAAAGTGATATGGATTTTGAAGATTCTAGAAGCAGCTTTGCCGTAGATAATGAGTGTGAAGAGTCTCGGGAAGACAGTTTCTCAGAAGATGATAATATTTTAGAAGGCGATTGCATTGATGTGGAGTCCGAAACGCAATATATTGAATTTACTGGTGAAGAGAAACTATCGTTTGATTTACCACGTAATGCAAAACCAATAGATTATTTTATGACGAGTTAAGAACAAATGCACGCGCTAATTATATGTCTAAAAATAAGAAACTAAGCGCAAAATCTAATCTTAGATGGAAAGATGTGACCGTTGAGGAAATAAAAAAGGTAATTGCTTTGTGTATTATAATGCCCCTTAATAAAAAGCCGGAAATGAGACTTTTTTGGAGCAAAGATCCGCTTTATTTCCAAAGTATTTTCGGTGCAACTATGAGTCGCATAAAGTTTGAAAATATAATACGTTGTATGGGTTTCTATTTCCCTGAACAATTTGATCAATGTGATAAATCTGACCGTCTACACAAAATTAAAAATGTCGTAAATCATATTCTTCAAAATGTAAACAAAATCTACAGTCCCCCGCAAAACTTGTCTTTGGATGAAGCTCTTATTTTGTGCAGAGGAAGTCTTTCATTTCGGCAGTATATTCCGAATAAGAGACATAAGTATGGAATAAAGTTTTACGAACTATGTAATCTAGATGGGTTTTTAATAAATATGGTTATTTGCACTGGAAAACCTACCGTTTGCAATGAAAAGGGACATTCATTTGGAGTTGTTGCTAAATTAATGCAGAATTATTTGCGAAAGGTACACACATTATATGGACAGCTATTACAATAGCGTAGATCTGGCAGAATATTTATTGTGTCACAAAACAATAATGTGTGAAACCTTACGAGCAAATAGAAAACGTAATCCCACTTATGTTTAAAAAGTAAGCTCACCAGAGGAACAACAGCATGGAGGCATAATGCAAAGACAAACGAGACGTTCTTGTGATTTCTACAAAGCATAATTCTGACATGGTTAACCCAACATCAAAGAGAGGAGTAAGTACACTCAAACCGAAAATGGTAGTTGACTACAATAAAAACATGTCAGGTATCGATCGATCTGATCAAAAGGGTCGTATTATGCCTGCCCCAGGCGGTCAATTCGCTGGTATATGAAGGTGTTTTTTCGCCTGATAGACATATCACTTTGGAATGCTTGCTGGATTTATAACAAAATAAATGTTAATAATCCCATAACACTATTGTCATTTAAAGAAAGGATTATAAAAGCATATTTGACTCAGACTCCAAAACCAAGATCATCCCATGAAGTAACAGCCGGTACATCTACTGGTGGTCATTTTCCAGCTGTAAGCACTTCAAGAAATCGATGCCATCAGTGCACTAAAAATAAAAAGAGGATCGCAACCAAGTATATATGTGGAGTCTGCAGAGACAGAGAGGGTGATCTAGTCGTATTATGCCCATATCCATGTTTCAAAATTTGGCACAGCCAGTAAAGTGTATACATATGTATGTAACAAATAATAAAATTTTTGTACATATAATATTAAAATTTTTAAATTTCTTTTTATTGATATAAATCAAACTATTTAGTGACTCACATATGTGACACCAAGTCTTCACAAAACTCATGTCACCTATTTCTGACTTTTATGAATGTCACATATATGTGATATATTTTTTTTGTTCGTGAGTTTTTATTGAAAGCACAAAAAATTGGTGAGTGGCGAACGTGTTAAGGTGGCCAAAAAATTGGATCAAAATGATGTAAATTGTGAGCGTGGCGTGCTACTAGAAACAAACTTTTTGTAACATTTAAGAGAATATTTTTTTTTTTTAAATTTGACCAAAAAAAAAATTATCACTCCTCAAAAACTACCAACGACAATGATCTGTGCCCTTTTTTGTTTAATTAGCAGTATTATAGTCTTTGAAAAATTATATATTTTGACCACTGTTGTGTTTATATGTAGCGCGTTATGAATCCTTTTTTTCTCAAATTTAAATTTTAGACGAATAGAACTTTTGTACCTAGGAACACACTGCATTAAAATTCTTGCGAGCAGATGTGTATATATGTGAAGCTTATTCCATGGACACTTGAGTAATTACCAATAATTGATTTATGAATGTGCACAGTACAATGCAAAGAAAGGATATTTTGAAAAATCAAATACGTTCTACTACGAAACACTGCATACCAATCAAATTTGAATTTAGAAAGGAAGCTCATAGTCATAAGCAAATAGTTAGTGGTATCGGAGCCCAAAGTGCAACAACAGCCATTGGAATTAGAGATTGATGGGCAGAAAGTTACAGTAAGCTACCAATTAGTGCTAAGAATGATAGATGGAAAAGTAGGCCAGGCTTTGACTGAAGAAAAGGCTTCACACTGCTGCATTATATGCCAAACTACATCAAGCCAATTAAACCAAGTAACGGACATTTTTTTTAAATAACACTTGTGCATATGAATTTGGATTATCGCCACTACATACAACAATACGATTTATAGAACACTTACTGAGAATCAGTTATGATTGGGATTTCGCACCTACATAATCAGTAAGAAGCACCGACACCAAAAAGTTTAAAAACTAACAATTTCAAGGTGAATATCAGAAACGTGGGGTTGATTATAGACCAACAAAAACAAAGATCAGGTAATAATAATGGCGGGATTATAGCAAGACGATTGATGAAGACCTAATTTCAAGATTTAAAACAATCATCGAATTACTTTCGTGCAATAAAAAAAAATTGACGCAACAAAATCATTATGCCAAGGTAACTGCAAGACTAAACACAACCAAATAGTCATGGAACAATATGTCTGCAACAATCCATAAAATCCTTCGTCGTAGAGAAGCTGTCATTAAATATCATTTAGTTCGACTTGGAGCTCTATCAATGAAAGCCCGGGAAAGGGATTAAGGATTATAGATTTTATAGAGAGCACAATACAAAAAAAAAAAAAAACAAGTAAGCAAATTATAGTCGGTCTAGCCTGACTGTACGATACCCTATACCATGGCTAAGAGACCCTATCTCTTCGGTCCAACTAATTGGATGTAGCAAATAAGCATAAACTAAATTTGAGTGGCATTTTTATTAATTTTTTTCGCTAGAAAAAGTTCATATCGGATACTATATTTATATGGGGACTAGGTCGAAAAATGGACCGATCCTGACCATATTTGTTAAAGTCACTTATACTTTGAAAAAATATATACAAACCAAATTTGAGAAAAATCTGTGAAATATTTTTGTTTTTTGATAGATTTAAGTGAAGATCGGGAAGCAGCTCTATATGGGGCCTATGACTAAGAATTTTCCTATAGGGAGTATTTTTGAATTACTGATTAATGGATGTAATAAACACATACAAACCCAATTTGACTGAGATCTATATGGTAATTTGGAACTTATGGCAATTTATGTCGATTTCATAGGGGTCATTTGTAAGGGGGCTAGGTCTGAACATGGACCGATTCTCACCAATTTCAATAGCGTTCATCCCATAGCCGATGGAAGCTTATGTACCAAATTTCATCAAAATATATTCATATTTGCGACTTGTAGTTTGATTACAAGCTTTACATGGACACACAGACGGTCGGACGGTCGGACGGATATTGCTATTTCGACTCAAAAAGTGATTCTGGGTCGATCGGTATAATTAAAGATGGGTCTATGACGAATATTTTTGGCTGTTACAAACAGCAGCACAAAGTCATTATACCCAAACTACATAGTGGTATGGGGTATAATTATGAAATGTCGCAAATGAAGATTTATTTAACATATTAGTGGACAGAAGTAATATGGAAATGAACATCGAATATTTGGAAGCAATATTCCAAAGCCCAACACTCGAAATTCGATTGCAGATTGTAGGAAATTTTATTTTATTAAAGTTTTTTCTTTAAATGTTTTATTTTATTAAATTTTTTTCTTTCAATATTTTTTTATGAATATTTATGAACATTTAAATAAAATTTGTTAAATTGTGAATTTCGAAATAAAATTCATTAAATTGTGAATTTTTAAATAAAATTCATTACAGTTCATTATAAATATGTATTGAACTACATCCACACAATGGTATATTTTTTATTTGAGGCTTAAATATGTGTTTTATGTATGTGTTAGTAGCAACTTTAAATGATTATTACTCCAAAAAAATGTACAAGATGGTGCATATCTATAAATATGTTGCACATCTCTAAGGAAATACCTATAAAATGTTATACTTTTTATCAAAATCGGTTGGTAACTGAGAGTGTAGGTGATGTCACATGAAACCGCCTTGGCTATTAATATTATAGATACGAAAAATATTTTTGATTAATTTTGTAAACTGGGAATCCTGTTCAAATAATTATCCTTAGTATTTTAGAAAAGGTTTATTTGTCCACAAAACCCACATTTTAATGCTAAATGCAAAAAAAAATAAATTTCAGCTATGACCTTGAATTCCTTAATAACTACTAAACCGATGTTAATAAATTTAAATTGGAGAAAAGATCAACTTATTATCTGTCCAACAAAAAAAAAAAAAAAAAAAGAAAAAAAGAAAGATGCTGAATCACTGTGCGTTGTAGAGCAACATGGTTGACATTTTGCCTCTCTCTTTAAAACAATCTATCCAAATTTCAGGGTTGATGGCCCAAAAAGAAAATAAATTTTGAGGGCAAACATAAAATTCCTTACATCTTAAAAAAGAAGTGTCGCATATCCACATATGAATTGAGCGGAAACTATTTGGCGGGAAACATAAAATCGCTTATAGCTCGAAAAAGATAGTCGTATCGCAACATGGTTGATTGGCGCATTTGACGAACTTTTGAAAAATAACACTCCACAGAAAGGTATAGGGTTTGATAGCACTAAATCACTGCCTTAAAACAAGTCGTTAAAGGAATTTTCGAGATATGGCGATTTGAGCGATTTTCTGTATAATTTATAATTTTAAAGCGCATGACCACCAAAAAGTGCAAGTACAAGTGTATGTGAGATAGATGCAGGTTCGAACCTCACGGACGTTCTAAATAGAAAAATTTCATATACAAACAATCTATTCAATTATAACATAACAATTATCACAATGTCAATAAATCGCTGATGAAGGCTGAAATGCCAGAAACCGGTCCGACTAAGAATACAGTGTAGTTATGAATTTTTAGAATATATGCTTTCTTCAGCTCTACCACGCCCCATTGAATTTATAATTTCTTTATGATTTTTGGCAATTTTTCGCCCTTTGTAAAAAATTTTTTTATTTTTAAGCGACTTTTTGATAGTTCTCACTAAATCCTCTTGAAAGAAAAATATGTAAAAGAAAAAAATGGTTGAAACGGTTATCGAGTAAGGCTATTTTATTTACTTGTTTTATATTTTTTAGGGCGATTTTTGTTTTCGTAAAAAAAAAACATTTGATCTTGAAAATTACCAATAAATGCTATTGAAAGTAAAACAAAAGAAAAAGTCATTAAAGCTGTTTTCGAGTAACGGGGTTTTTTTTATTTTTTTTTAGATTTTTTTTCCGATAACAAAAAAAAAAAAACGGTTGGTCTTGAAAGTTCTGAATAAATGCTATTGAGAGAGAAAAAATCGCTAAAGCGGTTATCGAGTTTATTTATTTATTTTTTTATGTAATTTTTTATTTCCATATTTGTTATCGAAAAAAATGGTAAAAAAATATCTAAAAAAATTAAAAAAAAAAATTGCACAAAAACACAAAAAAAAAAAAGAATTGCCAAAAAATTCTCAAACCGCCACATCTCGAATATTCCCTTAGCGATTTAATTTATTTATTTATTATTTTTTTTCTTTTTTTTATGAAAGCGGCGGTATAGTACAAACTCTATACTTACTTTTGTGCACTTTTTTGAGGGTTTCCGGATCGAAACCCGTTAGATTTTGAGGGCAAACATAAAATCGCTTATATCTCGAATACTGAGATATACAGAGCAAAACGATTGATCTAGCTACAAAACCGTATATGAATTGAGTGGAAAATATTTTTGGGGCTGCCAGATAGAAAAACGCAAAATATTAAGGGAAATCATAAAATTGCTTATATCTCGAAAAATAAGTATCGTAGGGCAAAATAATTGATGTTGTATCCAGTAGCTATAATACCCCATATGAACTGGGATGAACTATTTTTAGAGTTAGCAAATCGAAAAAAAAAATAAAATTTTGCGAGCGAACATAAAATCGCTTATATCTCGAATACTAAGCAAAACGGTCAACCTAGCTATAAAATTGTATATAAAGTCGACTGTAACTATTTTCAAAATTCTAAGAATCTAACCGTAAAATTTTTGAGGCAAACAAAGAAAAAAATCGTTAAAGCGGTTTTCGAGTAAGGCATTTTTATTATTTTTTTTTTTTTTTATTTCAATATTTGTTATAAAAAAAAGAAAATTCAAAAAAATATCTCAAAAACAGTTAGAAATAATTGCAAAAAAAACAAAAAAGAATCGTCAAAAAAATCTATAAGTCTTCACGAAAAATCGCTCAAATCGCAATATCTCGAATATTCTCTTAGCGATTTAATTTATTTATTTATTATTGTTTTCTTTTTTTTGAAAGCGGCGGTGTGGTACAAACTCTATACTTACTTTTGTGCACTATTTTCAGGGTTTCCGGATCGAAACACGTTAGATTTTGAGGGCAAACATAAAATCGCTTATATCTCGAATACTGAGATATACAGAGCAAAACGATCGATCTAGCTACAAAACCGTATATGAATTCAGCGGAAATTATTTTTGGGGCTGCCAGATAGAAGCGGTTTTCGAGTAAGGCATTTTTATTAATTTTTTTTATTTTTTTATTTCAATGTTTGTTATAAAAAAAAAAATCAAAAAAAAAATATCTGAAAAAAAGTTAAAAATAATTGCAAAAAAACAAAAAATGAATCGTCAAAAAAATTTATAAGTCTTGACGAAAAATAATAATTTATTTATTATTTTTTCTTTATTTTGAAAACGGCAGTCTTACCTTTTTTCCCGAATACTAAGAGTCGTGAAGCAAAATGAACTAGCTATAAAACCGAATATGAATTTGACGGAAACTATTTTTGTGGCTGCCTGATCTATAAACATAAAAAATTAGCGGGAAATATGAAATCCCTTACAACTCGCAATTAAAGTGTCATAGAAAAAAATTATTGGTATTTTATCCCCAGCTATAATATCCCATCTGAATTGGGCGGTAGCTATTTTTAGGATTACCAAATCGAAAAAAATAAATTTTGGCGGGGAGCATAAAATCGCTTATATCTCGAAAACGAAGCACCATAAAGCACAATAGTTTTAAAAATCGTTTTCTGATAGAAAAAATTGCTTTAGGCGGGTTATATCTAACAATTTATGGTGCTATAAAATTTTTAAACACTATTTTATGATCTGCTCAACCAGGACTATAACGCGCACTACAACATTGAACAATAAAACGGTGTTAATAATAATAAAAATTATTTCAATAAAAAATCCAAGACCATTACCTACCGTTGAGAATTCCATAACCTTTAATATCCATAATGTGAGACCCAAATTGATGATAATCAACAGCATCAGCAGCACCAGTAGAGTATATAAACATTTTTTACGCCATCCCAATAAACCCAAATGCATTTCAATGTCATCCATTAGACTTGAAGTACTGTTACTGTTGCCCTTTCCTGTTGTTGTGTTACCACTGCCACCACTGCTACTTGCTTGCATTTTATGCCTACGCTTTCGACTAGATGTTGATTTTCCCTGTGATTTTGTTTTTTTCGTTGCAGTGTCCCGCCCTACACCATCCACCGCACCATCTGTGGCAAATATTGAGTTGGTAGCCGTTTTAGTTATGGCTGGTAATGTATGAGCTTTAAATATTGTATGCGTAATTCCGTTGCCGTTTTCAGTTCTATTTGCTGATTCGCTTCCTGGTGTTGCATATGCAACGGTGTCTGTGATAATCGCACCTAAACTATTGTTTATCACCGTCTTTGTCTCATTTGTTGTGTTGGTTCTTTGTTGTTGTCGCTGTTTATGATTATGATGATGATACTGCTGCCGTATACGTTGAGTAGAATTACTTCCGTTGCCTTCTCTTGTTAAGCCAGGTGCAGTAGTTATCGATGTCGTTGTTGCTGTTCTTGTTTTTGAATTTTTATGTTCTTCATTAAAGGTTGTTGCACTCTCAGTGCTGCCTATTGGCCTTTCTAGGCTATTGCCAATTTTATACAAGTTATTGTTGTAATGTTGATGTTCTTGTTGTTGTTGTTCTTTGTGTTGCTCTACTTCCTGTTCTTCCTTTAGCAATTGTTGTTGTTTCTTACGTTTAAACGTAGATGTTGGCGAAGTAAATACAAAAGTAGCTGCTGTTTGTTGTGTTGCTGGCCTTAGCTGCGGTACGATTATTTTATTGAAATCATCAGGTCCTGTTGATGTTGCCTGGTATGTCTGTGAAAGAATTTCGGTAGGTTGTATAGTGCCATTGATCGCATAACCATTACTTTTACTACAGGATGTTTTTGTTTTTGTATTAGGTTTATTTTTAGATGAAGGTGGTTGATAGTGGTTGGTTTAATGATGGGATTTAGTTAATCGAATTTATTTTAGCATGGAGTTAACAATGGCGTTGTTTTTGTTTTATTTTTGGTAAAATGCAAGGAATATTTAGAATAGATAAAATGCAAGAAAACGAAAACAATTATGGGGTTAAAGTTTAAATTTTTTTAAGAATCTTTTTTTACACAACACCAAGTAGATATAAACAAAGCATGCAGGTTAAAAATAAAACGAGATTTTAAAATAATTATATACACAATTTTTAAGAACTGATAAATTCAATTAAGTAAATTAAGTATTGTAAATCAGGCTAAGCTAAATCAGACCTCGAATGGCTGGTTTTTCTATACTTAATATTATAAAGAGGCAATGTGTGCTTGTTTGTTTGTTTGTTTGTAGGAGGTAAACTCCGTAACTACCCATCTGATATTCCTGAAATTTTCACAGAGTCTTACTGCGGATATAGGAAGTGCTATAGGCTATAATTTTTTAAATATTTTTAGTGGGCGTGGCACCTCCCACACAAAGTAAATTATTAATATCATATATATTGAGTATTATGATAGGGAGAGCTTTGCAAATTTGTGTGAGGTCACCTATTGTTAATATTAGTAGCTACGCCGGAAATGGGCGGGATCGGACATGTGGGCGTGGTACCTCCCATACAAGTAATAATTCAATATTATATATCTCGAGTACTGTGATAGAGAGAGCTTTTCAAATTTGTCTGATGTCACCTATTATTAATGTGAGTAGTCGGACAAAAAATGGGCAGTATCTGACCAATAGGCGTGGCACCTGCCATACAAATTAATTATAAAATGTCATATATCTGGAGTACTGTTATAGTGAGAGTCTTGGGACTTCGTGTGAGCCCATAAGTTATTCATGTAATTAGTTAGACAAAAAATGGGCATGGTCGGAGCAGTGGGCGTGGCACCATCCGTAAAAAGTAAATATATGATATTCTATACTAATATTATAGAGAGGTAATGTGTGTTTGTTTGTTTGTAGGAGGTAATCTCAGTAACTACCCAACTGATCTTCCTGAAATTTTCACAGAGTCTTACTGCGGTTATAGGAAGTGCTATAGAATATAATTTTTTTAAATATTTTTAGTGGGCGTGGCACCTCCTACACAAAGTAAATTTTTAATATCATATATATTGAGTACTATCATAGGGAGAGCTTTGAAAATTCGTGTGAGGTCACCTATTGTTAATATTAATAGCTACGCCAGAAATGGGCGGGATCGGATAAGTGGATGTGGTACCTCCTACACAAGTCATAGTTCAATGTTATATATATCGAGTACTGTGATAGAGAGAGCTTTTAAAATTTTTCTGATGTCACGTATTATTAATGTGAGTAGTCGGACCAAAAATGGGCAGCATCGGACCAATAGGCGTGACCCATGTCATATAAAGTAAATACAATATGCCATATATCTGGAGTACTGTAACAGTGAGAGTCTTGGGACTTTGTGTGAGCCCATAAGTTATTCATATGATTAGTTAGACAAAAAATGAGCGTCATCGGAGAAGTGGGCGTGGCACCGCCCGCACAAAGTAAATATATGATACCATATAACTGGTGTACTAAAAAAGGGAAGCTTTGACAATTTGCACGACACCATCAGATCTTAGTATGAGTAGTCGGACAAAAAATTGGCGGTTCACAACAATGGGCGTGGCACTCCCCATGCAAAGTAATTAATTAATGTCATATATCTGGAGTACTGCAAAAGTGAAAGCTTTGCGGCTTTGCGTGAGCCCATAGGTTCTTTGTATGATTAGTCGAACAAAAAAATGGGCGTGATCGAAGCAGTGAGTCCATCAGATATAAATGTGAGAAGTTCAATAAAAATTGTGCGGGATGGGATTAGTGGGCTTGGCACCTCCTATATAAAAAGTATGAAGTACTACGAAAGCGACAGTCTTTTAACAAGTACATTAGTGATCAATGTGATTTGTCGTGGAAAATATATCGCCAAATTCAAAAATTAACAAAAACGAAAATCGCGAAAAATAAAAATCGCCAAAAAAAATCTTCAAAATCAAAAATGGGCAAAATCAAAAATCGCTAAAAAGAAAAATTGCCAAATTATATTCTAAGTTCAAGTATGGATAATCCATCTTCTCATGGGCAGCTACATGTACTTTGCTCCAGGGTAGGAACGCCGAAAAATCTGATAATTGTTGTACCGAATGAAAAAACAAAAATATTATATATCAGCATCAGCAAGCATTCAAATAAAAAATCTATACTAATAATCTGTACTAACATAATATAGAGGTAATATGTGCTTGTTTGTTTGTTTGTAGGAGGTAATCTCCGTAACTAATCATCTGATCTTCCTGAAATTTTGACAGAGTCTTACTGCGGATATGGGAGTACTACAGGCTGTAATTTTTTTTATCTATTTTTGGTGGGCGTGGCACCTCCCATACAAAGTAAATTTTTAATATCTTATATATTAAGTACTATGATAGAGAAAGCTTTGCAAAGTTGTCTCAGGTCATCTATTATTAACGTGAGTAGGGAGACAAAAAAATGGGCGGGATTGGACAAATGCGCGTGGCACCCCTACACAAACTTAATATTTAATATGATATATCTGAATAACTATATTAGTGAGAAACTTGGGGCTTTGCGTGAGCCCTCTCATAACGATTCGAGGGGGGGAGGGTGAGGTGGCAGTGGGAGGATGTATAGTTGAAAAAAATTTAAATATATTTTAGTTAACTTTTGTATAGTTGACCTTTTTATTGTTAAGTAAATTGAATTCTTCCGGCTTGAGGTCATAAAATTTTTAATAAAATAAAACGTAAATTTGTTTAATTTTTATTACTAATTTTTATTTTTATTATTATGCCCAATATTTCGATCGAAATCTTCGATCATCATCAGGGGATCAGGGTAACAATACTTCACATCTGGGCATTTATAAGTACAAAGACTAGAGAAAAATGATGATTTAATCAATTTCTCAAAGTTGAAACAAGTGCCATCAAATTCCATAACCTAGGGTTTTTTTTTTTTTTGTTTGGCACAAAAGTGGTCTGGGTCATGTGCTATTTCTTGGCGAATTTTTATTCGATTTTGATATTATATAGCTTTAGGAAAAGATAATTTAATACTGAAATCGATTCATATAACAACAACACTATAGAACGAAATTTTCGTAAAATGTGAAAAAAAAGTCATACCCTCCCCGTATAAACTCTATAGCATATTTTAAATTTTTGCAAATATGAAAAATATCATATCGTGGTCGAATAAAGGATAAAAAAGTATAAATTTTTATTTTTTGGCAAATTCCAAAAAAGTTTCCGCACCAAACGAAATTTCTTTTTTTTTTGTCAGAACTGCTGAAAAATCGAAGTTTGGTACACGTTTTTCTTCATATAACTAGATATTAATATAACTAATAATCGTCCCATTGTTCCAAAACCCCTTAATGGAGCTAAGAGAAGGTACTCCACCTACCTCAAAAACAAATAATTTCAGAAAATGTTGTTTAATATTAAGGTTTTTAACCCATAAAATGGCAAAATGATATACAAAACTTATATGAATTGGTCCAAGTTATTAAATACTTCCAGAAAAATTAATGTTTTACCTACATAAAATTTAAAGCATTACCAGCACTCAGTAATGCCCGTTGGAATTCTAAAGCTATTCTGGCACTTTTGTCCTTAATACTTATTCCTTAATATCAACTGCAATTATATCCTATTTTTTTACCCTCCACACCTCAGTGGCAGAGGGTGTATATATAGGTTTGTCATTCCGTTTGTAACGCATCGAAATAAATTCCTGATACCCCAAAAAAATATATTTTCCTGATCCTTATAACAAGGGAAGTTGATTTACCGATGACCATCTGTCCGTCTGTCCGTCTGTCTGTGCAAATCACGATCACGCCGTCAATATCTAAGCTAGACCATTCGTTTTTGTATAAAATTGTTTATTAACATCCCAAAGGAGTTGCTGTTTAAAATCGTCAAAATCGGTCAAAGAGTTCACGAGCTATGAAACTTCAAAAAAAAAACTCTTGAAAAAATAAAATTTTTCAGTGTGTTTGTTGTTTTTCTTAAGATATGTTGTATATGTTGTAATTCTTCGTATTATTGAAGTCATTACAGTTGTGTGTATATTAATACTGCACGTGTCACATTGGCCTAAGCAAGTATTACCACATATTTTTTTATCATTAAAATTAAATATTAAAAATTAAAAATTAATAAAAAATAAAAAATGGAAAATGAAAAATGGAAAATGAAAAATGGAAAATGAAAAATGGAAAATGAAAATGAAAAATGGAAAATGAAAAGTGGAAAATGAAAAATTAAAAATTAAAAATGGAAAAGGAATATGGAAAATGAAAAATTAAAATTGAGAAATGGAAAATGAAAAATGAAAAATGGAAAACGTAAAACGGAAAACGAAAAATGGAAAATTAAAAATGAAAAATGAAAATTGGAAAATGGAAAATGAAAAATGATAAATGGAAAATGGAAAATGAAAAATGGAAAATGGAAAGTGAAAAATGGAAAATGAAAAATGGAAAATGAAAAGTGGAAAATGAAAAATGAAAAATGAAAAATGAAAAATGGAAAATGAAAAATGGAAAATGAAAAATGGAAAATGGGAAATGAAAATGAAAAATGGAAAATGAAAAGTGGAAAATGGAAAATGGGAAATGAAAAATTAAAATTGAAAAATGGAAAATGGAAAATGTAAAATGAAAAAATTAAATTGAAAAATGGAAAATGGAAAATGAAAAATGAAAAATGGAAAATGAAAAATGGAAAACATAAAACGGAAAACGAAAAATGGAAAATTAAAAATGAAAAATGAAAATTTGAAAATGAAAAATGATAAATGGAAAATGGAAAATGAAAAATGAAAAATGAAAAATGAAAAATGAAAATTGAAAAATGAAAAATGGAAAATGGAAAATGGAAAGTGAAAAATGGAAAATGAAAAATGGAAAATGAAAAATGGAAAATGAAAAATGGAAAATGAAAAATGAAAAATTAAAAATGGAAGATGAAAAATGAAAAATGGAAAATGAAAAGTGGAAAATGAAAAATGATAAATTAAAAATTAAAAATGGAAAATGGAAAATGAAAAATTAAAAATGGAAAATGAGAAATGGAAAATGGAACATGAAAAATGAAAAATGAAAATTGAAAAATGGAAAGTGAAAAGTGAAAAATTAAAATTGAAAAATGGAAAATGAAAAATGGAAAACGAAAAATGAAAAATGGAAAACGGAAAAATAAAAATGGAAAATGGAAAATTAAAAATGAACAATGAAAATTAGAAAATGATAAATGATAAATTGAAAATGGAAAATGAAAAATGGAAAATGGAAAGTGAAAAATGGAAAATGAAAAATGGAATATGGAAAATGAAAAATGGAAAATAAAAAATTTAAAATTAAAAAGGGCAAATGGAAAATGGAAAACGAAAAATGGAAAATGGAAAGTGAAAAATGGAAAATGAAAAATGAAAAATGGAAAATGAAAAATGGAAAAAAAAAATTTTAAATTAAAAATGGCAAATGGAAAATGAAAAATTAAAAATTAAAAATTAAAAATTAAAAATTAAAAATTAAAAATTAAAAATTAAAAATTAAAAATTAAAAATTAAAAATAAAAATTTAAAAATTAAAAATTAAAAATTAAAAATTAAAAATTAAAAATTAAAAATTAAAAATTAAAAATTAAAAATTAAAAATTAAAAATTAAAAATTAAAAATTAAAAATTAAAAATTAAAAATTAAAAATTAAAAATTAAAAATTAAAAATTAAAAATTAAAAATTAAAAATTAAAAATTAAAAATTAAAAATGAAAAATGGAAAGTGGAATATGGAAAATGAAAAATGGAAAATTAAAAATGAAAATATAAAAATGAAAAATGGAAAATTAAAAATGAAAGAAAAATGGAAATCGGAAAATGAAAAATGAAAAATGCAAAATGGAAAATGAAAAATGAAAAATAAAAATTGAAAAATGAAAAATGAAAATTGAAAAGTGGAAAATCGAAAATGGAAAATGGAAAATGAAAAATGAAAAGTGGAAAATGGAAAATGAAAAATGGAAAATGAGAAATTAAAAATGAAAAACTAAAAATGAAAAACTAAAAATGAAAAACGAAAGATGAAAATTGAAAAGTGAAAAATGGAAAATGATAAAAAAAAAACGAAAATTGAAAATGAAAAAGGTGGAGGGTATCAAAGATTCGGCCCAGCCGATTTTAACACTCTTGTTAATTAATTTTTTGTATGGTGTTTGGAGCGACATATGCTTTTCTTATCATACTTTCAAAAAAATAATTTCGGCACACTACAAAAATCATTTGCTGGCTTCACAAGAGCAAATTAATGCAAATTAATATGAAATTTTTAAAGTGAGAAGTTTTACAGGTTTCTGTGTTAAAATTTGTGAGAGTAGTTGTTGAGAGAAAAGCATTAAATATAATTGATAATTTGGTAAGAGTGGCATCAAAGTTGAGTAGATTAGTAACATAGCCAGACAATTTGAATTCGTCTTATTGTGCTATTAGGATTAAGCTTTTTCCGCAAGAATTTTTTGAATTTTTTATACCCTACACCACTATATTGTCAGGGTATAATGACTTTGTGCTGATGTTTGTAACTACCAAAAATATTTAACATAGACCCACTTTTTATTATACGTTCGATCGATTTAGCGATGTCGTTCCGTCCGTCTGCCCGTCTGTGTGTCCATGTAAACTTTTTAATCAAACTACAGGTCGCAAAGATTAAATTTAGTACATGAGCTTCTATCCGCTATAGGATAAACGCTGTTGAAATTAGTGATAATCGGTTCCTGTTCAAACCTAGCCCCCATACAAATGAGCCCTATGAGATCGACTTAAATTGCAATAATATCCACATTATCATATAGATCCCGACCAAAATAGGTTTGTTTCTGTTTATTGCTTCAGTTTATCAGTAGTCAAAAAATAATTCCTATAGAACAACTCTTAGTCATAGCCCCCATATGAAGCTGATTCCCGATCTTCACTTAAATCTTAAAAAAGACAAAAATATTTCACAATTTTTTCTTAAATTGGGTTTGTATATTTTTTTGCAAAAAATTAGTGACCTTGCCAAATGTAGTCGCGATCGGTCCATTATATAGCATCCGATATGAACTTTTTCATATCCGTAGGCAAAAAAATTAATAAAAATTCCTCTCGAATTTGGTTTATGCTTATTTTCTATATCTAATTATTTGGATCTAAGATATAGGATCGCTAAACGAATGGTATAGGCTATCGTATAGTCGATCTATACCGAATATAATTTTCTTACTTGTTTACGATAAAGCTGTCTTTGAAAAACATGTCAGTTATTACGTTTAGTGACAACCCTATTCACTTGTTGTTAGTTTGATTAAAATTGGTGCTAAAATTATGAAAAAATTGGAAAAAGAATCAAAAGTCTGCCATTAAATTATTTCCAATGTTATTAGAATATATGAGGAGAATTTTACCATTGACAGGAAACCTGATGTGTGTAAGGCTTAAAATGTAGAGAGCCTATTCAGAAAACCTCCCATCACATTCAGTGGAAAAGCAGCTTGGCTAGCTCAGTGCTCGGACTATGTGATATAAAACATTAAAAATAATGCTGATTTGAAATAATGCAAAGTCCATAAAGTTCCAGACTGGAACACTGCAAACAATTTAGAGGCCAAAAGCAGAGTACTGAAGTTGAAACTACGTTTCATAAAAAAACTCCTCCTGCATTATGAACGACAAAACGTATATATTGGCAGATTTCTCGCAGTTTTTAGGTCAAAATTTTTATGTTGTTTATGCTGGAGTAATTGCCGAAGATAATTTTCTGACACTAAATCAGACGAAATTTCCAAAAAAAAAAGTTCCTGGTATGGCCAGAAATATAAGCAAGTTCTTTGTTACAACCGGCTCTATAAATATCGGAAATTATATTAAGAAGACTCCTTCTATTGTAAAGTCAACAAAATGTGTTCACATATTTTTCGCTCGAAATGACATCATGTCACTATGGTAATAAAGCATTTGAGTGGTACGAGAACATTGACCTGATTTTTGTACCAATGGAGGAATACCTTTTTTACTGTTCGGAGCTTAGGCCAGTTAGAAAAAGGAGTAAACTGCATAAAAAAAGGGTCACAAAATGTTGAAAATTTTACCAAAAAGTGACAGAAACCACTAAGAAATCAACAGTGGAAGGGTCTTCGGAAAAGATTCATAAGTTCATAAGTAGTGATTAGATTTATAAAAACTATCTTTTTTTTGCAAGCAATAATATAACTTTAAATGAAATAAAAAAATATTATCTCTAGGTTCAATGGTTTCCTTATTAATACTATATAATTTTCTTACTTGTTCTTATTTTGAATTATACAAGCTGGACCCGGCAAACGTTGTTTTGCCCTCACTGAATTTTTTATTTTAGTTAGAATCTGTATATACCTATATAAAATGTTTGACGAAGATCTCCAGATAATAAAATGAGAGCTCCACCAAAAAGTCTTCCATTGCCTTTCAAATCTTTTAAAGTTCTGTGAAATGCTTCTAAAGAATGTTTGTGAGCCATGGTACATTCATTCCAAATAATAATACTGCATTTTTGCAGAACTTTTGCCATACCGGAATGTTTTTAGATATTACAGACGGCATTCTTATTTGTTTGTACGTTTAACGGTGATTTGAGTGCTGAATGAGCTGTACGACCACCATGCAATAATGTAGCGGCCTTTTCCTTCCTTTTTGGTTAGAATATTTATATATAAAAGCGTTTGTGAATTTTGTAACTTATAAAATTTATATAAATTTGACAACTCATTATTTTTCGAAGGACAGCGCCATCAACCGGGTCCAATAAAAAAATGTTTGGCATCATCTAACATACATATATGTACATTCTTAGTTTCATTAAAATCGCACCATAAATAAGAATATTCGAAATAACTTTACCCCAGTACCACCTATCGGATCCATTTATACATACAAAAATTTCTTATGACGAAAGATACATACATTCTGAATTGCAGTCAAATCGCGCTGAAAATAAGAATTTTGTTTATAACTTGACCCCAACGCCAGCTAGAGGGTTAAAACTAAAAAAAACCACAGAAGAGATCGAACCGAACCTATGGTGCAAATCCTACCTCGAAAGCTCTTATGGTTCCGGAGATCAGTCGTTACAAACAAATGCACCAACGTTTTTATATACCTACTAGCTTAACCCGGTGTACTTCGCTACCCCTCATCGTTATAAAATAAAACAGAATAAAAAAAAATATTTATACATTAACAAAATATTATTTATTTAATTTAGAATTAATTATTGCAATGTTTTAGGATGTACAATATTTTTAGTTTGTCCATCTGGAGCATAAATATACAAGTCGGTGGGTTTCCTTACACGTGAGCATGCAACATAAAGCTGTAAATGCGAGAAACATGGATTTGCTAAATTTAAGCCGCAAATGTGAAGAGATTGACCTTGAGCTTTGTTAACAGTCATCGCAAACGCTAATCGAACAGGAAACTGTAATCGTTTGAAGTCGAATGGTAAATCAGTTGCAAAAGTACATCTGTTCCTTTATATTTTCCTGTTATAATTGTCGCTTCTACTAAATTATTTAGCATTTTGTTACTGCAAGTCAAGTGCCATGCCGTGGTGGATCGATATTGCGCAGTAAAATAATGGGCACTCCAATTTTGAGTCGTAGCACATGTGGTGGAAAGCCTGGCTCATCAATAATCGAATATAAAAAATTGGGTGTAGTGAGTGAAAGTTTCACACTGTGAAAGTTTAAGGAAGAATGGTGTACAGGTCTGGCTTCCTACAAATCGGAAACAAAGGGACGTGGCCCGCTGACTTTCGCATGGAATGTATACCTATTTAAGAAAACACCTTATTGAGCAAATCAATCCATGCCAAATATTGAGTTATATGGGCGGGGCCTCTCCCATTTGTCCACTAACAACTTTATATAGTCAAGGGCTTAATAGAAGTTATTATGAATTTTAATTTTTCTGAAAAGGGCGTGGTCCCGCCCAGTTTTTTTGTAGTACTATTTCTATTAATTTCAATACGACATATACCAAATATCAGCGACGTAGGTTAAAAAATGGCCGAGATATGACGATTTTAAATTTTTGGTTATATGGGCGGGACCACGCCCCTTTGCCCACTACCAACTTTATATAGTTAAGGACTTAGTATGTTGCAAAAATATCCTTTTGTGAAAATTTCATGACGATCCTTCCAGTAGTTTAGAAGATATTACGATTTTTTATTTTTCTTAAAAGGGGTGTGGTCCCGTGCACTTTTCTTCTGGTATGTATTTCTATTCATGCCAATACCATATGTACCAAAATGACCGCCGCAGGTCAAAAAATTCCCGAGATATGACGATTTAAAATTTTGGGTTATATGGGCGTGGCACCGCCCCTTTGTCCAATCAAAAATTTGTATAGCCTATTATTCCTTCCAGAGTCACAGTAACACGCTGCAAAAAAGTACAAATTTCAGGAACATCGGGTCAGGGGTTTGGCCTGCTATAAAGCACAAACAAACACACATTCATTTTTATATACATATATATAGATTGAAAGCAGAATAATTATAATTTAAGGTAAAATGGGGCGAAAAAGGGGGATTTGGTAACAAAAAAATGTATGGCTACCTTACCTGTAGATAAAAAGTGTATAAAACTTTAGGTAAATACATATTACAAAAAAAGTATTTTGTATAGCAAGCATTGTTAGTGGTATAAGTAAGTATCTGAATTAAAAAAGGGGCGGTGAAGTGGGCGTGGTTCATAGTTATATGGCGACGTTAATAGTATTAAGAGCAATATACTACCAAATAAAAAAAATCCGTTGGAAGGAACGAATTTGTACAGAGAAATTTCAAACAAAGTTTGGCATGAAAAGGGGGCGTGAAAGGGGGCGTGGCGTAAGAAATGTTTATTTATACCTCGCCTGGAGTATAATGTGTATACAATTTGAAGTAAATCTGTTAAAAACTATATGGGAGCAATTACATAATTTTAAAAAAGTGGGCGTAAAAGTGGGCATAGTCGGAAAAAAGTACCCTATTAATCATGGCAGATTCGCAGTTAAATGCTGTGAAAATTTCAGGAAGATCGGTCCAGAGGTTTGGTCTCCTATAAGGTACAAACAAACAAACAAACACACATTCCATTTTATATATATAGATTAGAGTTATTCAAAAAAATTTGATTTTGGGATATTATCACTTTTTTAAAGGGTTTTGCATCAGTAAAAATAATGGCGTTCTTATTTTTGGAAAATTCCATCTCCTTACCCGGCCTCTAGGCGACTGAAAACGCGGATTTTGAGTGACGTTTTTAAAATAACCAAAACTGTTGAAAATTTAAAAAATTGCACTTGACTATTCGATTCTACAGGAAAAATCAAGTAGATAGGATTTTTCTTTACGCTTTTCTAATGTACCATACAGCTATTAGGGTTTTCCAAAAAAGTAATTTTTTTTTAAAAATATTTTTTAGATTTTTTTTTAACGCACAATGAACGATATTCAAAATTATTTGAATTAATATTTATTGTTGTTTTAAATAAATAATCAAATTTGTATAAGAATTACAAAACTATAAGTTATTGTGTCTTCATTTAAGAATAATAATTTGGGGCTTAATAACTTTTTAACGGGTTGTGATAAAAAAAAACTGTTTGTACCATCTTCCTCAGAGGGAGCCAAATATTCATTGAGCGGTTAAAAAAAAATCTAAAAAATATTTAAAAAAAAAATGACTTTTTGGACGACCCTAATAGCTATATGTGGTACATTAGAAAAGCGTAAAGAAAAATCCTATCTTCTTGATTTTTCCTGTAGAATCGAATAGTCAAGTCCAATTTTATAAATTTTCAACAGTTTTGATTATTTTAAAAACGTCACTCAAAATCCGCGTTTTCAGTCGCCTAGAGGCCGGGTAAGGAGATGGAATTTTGAAAAAAAAAGTACGCCATAATTTTTATTGATGCAAAAACCTTTAAAAAAGTGATAATACCCAAAGATCAGAAGCAAAAAATTATTTTTGAATAACTCTAATATAGATATATAAATATTAAGATTTTCCGATCTCATTCTTTATTCCATATACTAAAAATCTAAGCTATCAATTGCCACATATTTTATTAAAATATTCCGATAATGATTTTTTTTTACACTAAACGCTTCTCTGTACGATGGTACTGCTACTTCAATTTACTTTGAAATGGAATACTAATTTAATATAAATAGTATTCTTATGTCATCGGTGTGGGCAAACTTCATGGTTTTTATATCAGGCAATGAATTTTTCGCATTTATTGCAAATTGTCCCTGTCATATTGTGAAGCCATAGGAAAGTCTCTTGACAAATGGAAATTTTATTTAAACACTTAATTAACTTTTTACTGAAAAACATCTATTTTTAATTTATAAAGAGTATCCAGATTTAAGGAACCATCATCTAGAAAAGCCAAATTATTTTGAATAGCATACATCAAAGCCTACAAGGTCAGTATATGTACTTGCACAGTTTAGTAATAAAACGTATACAATTTTTTTTAATTACTTAGAGTTTGTCAACATTTGAAAGCAATTTGTCAGGCATAGTGCTACTAAAGAATTCTTCATTTGCGGTTAAACGGAAATTTTATTACACACATAAAAGTATAACAAATTTTTTTTTAATGACGTCAAATAGTACATACACATAAAATTAATTATGACTGCAAGAATATTTTAGTCGGTCCAGGCCGACTATACGATACCCTATACCAGACATGGCCAAAGTTTTCGACTGACGGGCCATTATCTAATTAGAAAATTACTCGGGGGCCAAAAAAAAATTTTTTTTAAAGCTGAAATAAAGTTAATTTAAATTTTTAGCAATAAAATAGTCAAATTTAATTAGAAACTCTTTATTTAATGCGATAAATGTAGTCGTTTACAATTAGTGCTTAATTTCTCAATATCTGAATCAAAATTACTTGTTAAAATTTTTAGAATTGCATACTAATATTCGTCACTTGTCCTAGATCGCGATGGACTTATATTTTGGTTCATTATAACCAACATTATTTTTTTTTTGCCAAATTTAGAATATTTTAGTATTTTTCTTTATTTAGATAGAAGACGATAAAAATTTAGTAAGTTGCCCGCTTGATGATTAAAGAAATCTTGCATAGCCGCACCACATTGTGAAGCAATTAATTCCAGGTGAATATCACTTGAATCACTAGAGATTAGTAGCAATTGGAATACGAATAATTGACAAATCATTTTCAATTATACGAAAACAATTAAATCTTCGATTAATATCATTTGTTAAAGGACGTTGAAAATGTAAGATCGACTGAAAAGGCTAACTCAGAAAAGTCTTCCTTTTCGGGTAATATAAAAAGGTTATTATTTCTTCTTTAAGATCCCATACCCGTCGCAGAACCTTACTAAAGCGTAACCATCGAACATGGCTGAGTAGTCAGCGTCGAGCTCTTCAAGCAAAGATATAAATTTTCTGCGTCTTATAACTTTTGATCGAAGAAAATTTACCAGTTACATTTTCTATTTTTAATACATTTTTACACAATGCGTGTTGAATCATAATAAGCTATTTATTTGGATCAATCGTGTGAACCTTGTCTTGAATTCTTTTCAGCAGGCCTATATTTGAACCCGTTAAGTTTGGGAATCCATCGGTAGTCACATTAACAAGATTTTCCCATTTAATATTACATTTCAAAAGACATTTTTCACCTTCGTTAAAAAGTTCTGCACCGGTAGTTCTATTTTTCACAGCTCCTGTGTAACTTCAAGTTCCTCATTAATTGGCCGAACAAAAATCAGTAGTTGTGCAATATCTTTTATATCGCACCCCTCGCCTAAAGCTATAGCACAGTATGGTCTATTTGTATTTTTTAATTTTTCTGATAGCTGCTCATTAAATGATCACTAATTTGCTCAATTCTTCGCATAACAGTTTGCCTTGACAGGAACATACTTTCAAATTTTGAAATTAGTTGTGGACACAGAAATTTTGAAACACCTACCATACAATATTTTATAAAATCACCATCTGAAAAGGGTCTACCGTGTTTCGTAATATTGTAAAAACAAAAAGGCTAGCTTTTGGAGCTGCTTCTTGCAGTTTATCTTGCCGTGTGAAAATATTTTGCTAGCTTGTCAATACATTTCCGAGATTCTTGGCATGGGCTTTATGACCTTCATCACTCAGATTTAGAGAAATGTCTTTTTTAATTGTACTTTTTTATAACTGCAACCGTTGTAACTGCAACCGTTGCTCGGCATAATGGTTAATTCCTGAACACCGTGAAAAAATATTTTCATTTCCAATATTCATTGAATACACGACACTCACTATCGACTTTTCTTTTTCGTCCACCCATTGTTTAAATTTTTTGATAGATTTTATTTTTAAATGTCACAAACAACAATAAAATCAACATGATAATCTGTTTTCTTTTTGTTCCCCAAGTTTCATTTCAAGTTCAATATTGATGCAATTCATAAAACACATCTCAATGATACTACTGGTAATATTAGGGAGTTTTAACGTCTTTTCTATAAATTGTACTAGAAGTTTTGGAAAAAAAATTTTTTTTTTCTATTTTGTATAATAATTAAGAACATCATATTTGAATTTTTATTAACTAAGCGGCCCATATAAACTGTTTTTTATTATACACAGCGGGCCACGCAAAATATGTTGGCGGGCCTTATGTGGGCCGCGGTCCGTAGTTTGGCAATGGCTGCCCTATACCCTATCTCTTAGGTCCAACTAATCTATCATATTAATAGGTTAGGCGATTTCTTGTGAAAGATGTTTTGTTCTACCGTTTTATTCCGATTTTTATCAAACGTATATTATTTGAAATTTATTTCTTTTTAGTCGTTTTGCAGATTTACAGATTTTTAATTTATTTCCTTTATTTTAAAATTGCTAGTAACACATACATAAAATAATACAAAGGTATGTGGGTTTTATTAAATTTGTTAATGTGTTTGTAATAAAGATGAGTTTGTTTTTTTTTTGTTGATTTGTGAATTGGCTATAATTGACAAGGGTCAGTTTCGAGGGCTGGAAACTGCTAATTAGATATAATAACCAAGCCTAAATCAAATTTGCGTGGCATTGTTATTAAGTGGTTTGCCTTAGACCAAACAAAAAAAAATATGAACAAGCTCATATCGGATGCTATATCTATAAGGGGACTAAATCGAAGAATGGACCGATCCCGACTATATTTGGTAACTTCACTTATTTTTTTTAAAAAATATACAAACCAAATTTGAAAAAAATCTATGCAATATTTTTGTTTTTTTGATAGATTTAAATGAAGATCCGGAAGCAACTTTATATGGGGACTATGACTAAGAATAGTCCTGTTAGATTTATTTTTGGACTACTGATAAATCAATGTAGTAAACATATAGAAACCCAATTAGTGCGTCATCTGTATGATAATTTGGATATTATGGCAATTTAAGTCAATCTCATGGACAACATTTGTATGGGGACTAGGTCTGAACATGAACCGATTTTCCCAATTTCAATAGCGTTCACTCTATGGTCGATAGAAGCTTATATACCAAATTTCATCTAAACATATTCATATTTGCGACCTGTAGTTTGATTATAAAGTTTACATGGACACACAGACGGATGGATAGACATCGCTGAATTTAGTCAGAAAGTGATTCGATATAAAAAAATATGGGTGTAGGTGAAATATTTTTGATAGTTACAGACATCAGCACAAAGTCATTTTACCCTGACCGCATAGTTAGTAGTGATAAACTGACAAAAGCATTCAAGCGATAAATATTGAAAAGCTTATTTGTCATTTAATTATTTTATATTATTGCTAATTGGTTCTAGAAATTATGTCATGTGTAGCATAAAATAAAAAAAAAAATATATATATTAAAACAAATTCCCGCGAATACTTTTCATAGAATTAACAGAAAAAAGATGCTGGCACAATTATTAAATTCTTACAACATTTTATTTTTCGCGGTTTATGTCTTATTACGTAATGATAGCAATGATAAATTCGATCTTATTTAATTTATTTTTCTTTCTATATACATCTGCTAGAAAACGTATCCGTAGAATTATCCGAAGATGAAAATTTTAAGTGTAAATAAAATATTTTTAATTACGAATTTTTTACCATTGACAATTGAGAATTTTACTTGTTTTTTGAAATACTTACGGAACGATTCCATTCATACGCAAAAAAAAGTTGTGTGGCAACTAAAAGTGCCAGAAAAAGTATTCGTACTTTTACAATTAGGGGAATATCACGAATTGTGCAACGATGTACAGGTTTATTACATTGATTTTATTTCAACACAAAACAAACTTGTTTACCTAAAGTTTATTTGACTAAATTATATATTTTTTGGAAACTGTCCCAAAATCAAAGAAATCAGTGCTGAGAAGAGAAAAATTTTCCTAAAGCTTAGAAATGAGGGTAAAGCTTTGAGCGAAATAGCTCGAATCATAGGCACAAGCCATTGCTAAGTGCAGTAGAAGGAGTAAAAAATAGAGGGAGTATTTCTATGGTAATGAAATTTTAGGTTAGGCATTTTCCTGCAAATATATGCAAAACATTCCCCCTCGCGATTCAGAGCCTTAACAAACTGCTTCATGAGTCCTAATTTGATGTGCAACGGTGACAGGACGATCTTTTCAAGTGGAACCAAAGCTTCATTTACAATATTTTTATTGCCAACACTCATTTTCTCTCTCGCAGGCCAATATTTTTGCCGCCAATGCTGTTGCTTGAATCTGCTATCCAGAGACACAAAAAGCAAGGGCACTTTATATAAATACTCTGTTGTCCAAGTAGAAAATTTACCATTTTAAGATCAACACAAAGGATCCTTTGGGGGTCTTGGTATTTTTTCTTTTTCATCACTAATGCATTGTTGTTATATTCTTCTATCATTGTTGTGGAGTGCGCAATTGCTATTGATCCATACACATTTCCACTGTGCAATAGGACGAACTTCAAACTTATCTTGCAACTGTCAACGAAGAGGCGCCAATCTGTAGGTAGATACTTCGATAGCCCCATTCCCGGCATAAGCCCATCTAAAGGGTTTTGCAACAGGGACGCTACAAAAGTAGAAAGACAGGGACAGCAAACGACGCCATATTTCTTGCCGCTCTTTTGACATTTCTCTTCAGTAAGGTTTGCCATTTCATGATGGAAAGATATACGAGCCAACAACGAGTCGAAATTATTAAAATTTACTACCGAAATTCCGAGTCAGTGGCCTCAACTTTAACGCTACGTCCAATTTATGGTCGTCATAATCGTTCTAGCAGATTAACAATTGAGCGTCTAGTGGAAAAATTTGAATCCACAGGCACAGTACAAAATGTTCCCGTGCCAGTGAGACATACAAGTGCCCATAGTGTCGAGAATATTGCTGCTGCTGAAGCTTCAGCTGAAGAAAGCCCAAATGTGTCTCTCACACGTCGTTCTCAAGCGTTGGGCATCTCTGTGACGTCGTTGTGGCAAATTTTGCGAAAAGATCTTGGCCTACATCCTTACAAGATCAAATTGACGCAAGAACTGAAGCCGCTTGACCACCAGAAGCGTCGTATGTTCGTGAATTGGGCTGAGCAACAACTTGAAAATGATTTGGATTTTCATCGAAAAATCATCTTCAGCGATGAGGCTCATTTCTGGCTGAAAGGCTTCGTCAATAAACAAAATATGCGTTATTGGTCAGACAGCAATCCACACGCACTTCATGAGTCATCATTGCATCCCGAAAAAATTACGGTTTGGTGCGGTTTATGGACCGGCAGCGTCATTAACAGTACTTCTTCCGTGATGATCAAGACCGGCACGTTACTGTGAATGAGAATCGCTACCGTTCAATGATAACCGAATATTTTTGGCCCCAATTGGATGATATGGACTTGGAGGACAGTGGTTCCAATAGGACGGCGCCACAAGCCACACAGCGAATGTCACAATCAATTTATTGGAAACCAAGTTTGGAGAACGTGTTATCTCACGAAATGGTCCAGTCGATTGGCCGCCTCGGTCGTGCGTTTTGACGCCGTTGGACTAGTTCCTGTGGGGCTACGTCAAGTCTATGGTCTATGCCAACAAGCCAGTGACGATTGATGAACTTCGTACGAATATCGAACGTGAAATTGCAGCAGTATCGGCCGATTTATGCTTGAAAACCGTCGAAAATTGGGTTCAGCATCTGGACTTCTGCAAGCTTGCCCGTGGTGGCCATGCAAAAGAGATCGATTTCCATACATAATGGCATCGAAGTTACTTTCACAAGAATAAAGAATTTCATTGATATCCAAAACTGTTTTTGTGTTATTTAAAAAAACTTTTGTGGCGCTCTTATTGAAAAATCCTTTAAATTATTACAAAACACCAGATTGTCTTCCTTAGTAAAATGTGTTAAAAAAAGCTTCTTCTCTAGTGCGGTACTAACTTATTTTTGTTCCACGTTCTAACAAATTCTTATTATTTAACCTCGAAGCTAACACTTCAGACGCTTGTTTTGATAAGGCCAAATCTCGAATTAAGTTATTCAACTCGCATTGATTAAAACGTTGAGGAATAGTTTCTGTGTCTTCGGAGACACTGTCACAATCATTTGGATCACTAGCGGTATTATGTTCACACTCAGAACTCAGCTCTAAAGAATCATATATTTTTGAAATGGTAACATCTTCGGAATGAGGAAGTGGACGGCGCACAGTGTCGCGTTTTCATATAAACGGTGGCCAAAAATAGAAGGAGTTTTCATAAAAGAATGAAAATTAGTACACATTGCTTTTGTAAGTAGGAAAGAAAAAAAACGAAGTTTAGAGAAAATCGGCCCAAGGACACGCCCATCTCCCATATATTCTGAAATGAAAAACCTTATATTTTCCAAAGTTGTTTCTGGAATTGAACCAAACTTAGCTCGATTCGTTTCTGATAACTCTGTTAAATTTTATGAAATTATCTCAAAGGACACGCACACCTCCCATAAAACCTAAATTTAAAAATTGTAATAATTTGGAAATTAGCAATCCGATAACATTGAAATTTTGCTTCTGAATATATTTAGTAATATTGTAACACATTTCCAATTTTCAAGAAAATCGGACAAGTGCCACGCCCACCTCCCATACAACCTAAATTTATAAATTGTCATAATTTAGAAATTATAGATCAGATAAGAGCAAAATTTTACAAAAATTAATTTAGTACATAAGTCCTTGCTGCTCAGTAAAAAATAAATTTAGAAACATAAATTTTATTTATTTACCATAACATATTTAACATGCATACATAAAATATATATAAGTATTACAGGCAATCAAAGTATATTAAGAATTATCACTGTAATCACTTTCAGATTCTACCAATGATTCTTTCGCTGTTTTTATGTCGTCAAATCTTTTTTTTCAACTAAATACCCTTTCAGATCATTTAAGTCAGTTTTTCTTAAAAGTATTTTCTGACTACGCATCAAAATTGATGGCTCTAACTGCAGAATAAGATAATTTATGAGGTCTCTCATGGAGGCAATCCTACTTATTTTTCTCGTATGTCTTAATCTTGCATTTCTTATCATTTTATGACTTGATTATATTGCTTCTTTTGATAACATTCAAATGGGAATTGTAGAATATTTAATAAAATCTATACCATGAACTAAAATTTTGTGCACAGTTGAAGGCATATAGTACCAAGAATATAATTCGAAATATAAAAGTTCCACATGAGAAAAGAAGCGCCTTGCAGTATTTCCATCATTTGCTGTGCCATACCCTGTCTTAACCTTATCAACTATAAGACCCATTTCAGACTTAAATTTTGCTTGAATATATCTCTTTTGCTCAGCAACCTTATCTTTATTTTCTTTTCCTACCACTTTCCATTTCTTTATATGCTGTTTGTAAGAAATATGCATTCACAGGCCTTTCGAAAATCGATAAGCTGTTCATTTCAGATGGCTTAGCTCGGCATAAAGCACAAGTTGAACTACTACTGTTTCCACTTAACACATTTAAAACTGCACCATCTATCACCGTCAATTGCATTTTATAATGAACATTAAGATTTATGTTTTTTGAAATGTAATTATATGTATCTAGACCTTCAATTACATTTGGATTCTCCTTTGTAAAAATAATTTTAAGTAGTCTACATAACCTCCGAGACGAACGTTTATCATTTTCCCAAACTACTTGATTACCTGCCCAATCCAACAAGCGTAAATGAACGAAAGAAATAACAAACATAAATTCATCACTACCATCCTCATTTTCAAATTTTTGTTTGTATACATTTTGACCACTACTGCCGTCAAATCCCCACTTGCATTCCAGAACTATATCATTTTCGGTATCAATATCATGAACATCTAAAATGCTTCTTACAGTTTTGTCTAAAATCTTTTGTAAGGGGACCCCTGGAGAAGTTTCTGTTACTTGTATGTCATCGGGCAAAAACTTTTTTAGCATCTGCAATCATATAGTATGACGGAAAGCAAGTTTCGTGAACAGAATTTACTACTTTTCTCATCAATGTATAATGCTAGAGCACTTTCAACAAAAATTTTCTTATCAGTATTTGAACCTGTTACCCTTTCTGCGGCTTTTTTAAGAGCTTCAGATGAAGCAGAAGCGACAAGTTCTTCCACTCGCCTCCTTTTTATTCTCATTGAACCCTCCTCACAAGAAACATTCGGTCGGCCTCTACCACTTGCATTTGCTTCCTAATATAGTATAACACAATTTAGTTTTATTGCAAAACCAAAACTTTATACCGAAACTTACATTACAAATGAATTCACCAAATAAATCGCTATCTAGCCAGTCACTCAACTCAGTTTCAAATCTAACTCTCGTGCGATGATATTTAGACAAATTGTTAGAAAATTTTAAAAGAGTAAGCCTTATTTTCTGTTGTTCCCTTTCTAATAATACTCGTTCAAAATGATTTTCTACAAAATCTTTAACATGACGCATAACATCGCAGGGTCTGTTTTCCTTTATCTCTAGCCACAGTTGAAAAATAGTACGAATCCGCAACGAGGTCGACACTAAAAAACAATCACAAAAAGAATTCGGGCAATATCGGGCAGCTGAACTTTAAATATATTAATATACATACTTGTAGCTACAAAATACAAAAAAACAGGAAAAGTGTTATTTCTACTTTCTTTTAAATTCTCTACGAAAGTTCACGGTTGCTGAAAAGTCTTGACAATGCCTCACTACTATCTTTTTTCTAACGGTATCTGACATATGATCAATATTTGTAAACAAAAACAGTGTTGTAGTTATAACTAGAAGCATCACTTACAACCCTGTTACCTTTTCTTTAAAGGTGTACTCTCCACAAATGTAACAAAATTTGTCAGCATCGTCTCCTATTAATATTTAATACCAACAACTGTTAAGACATTTTCTGTGGTCTCCTTACTGTTTGATTTCCATCGATGCTAATAGTAGACTTTTGTCACTAACATTAGTTGAAAATCTTTATATGTACTCTGCTTGACCAGAAGAGCCATCGCATTCCCGTTTCGACTTTAGAGTGCAATTGAAATTTGTTGCAACATTAGCATGATCAATTTGTAAGGTTATGGAGGGCTCGATTTCTGATACTCGGACTTATTTCTGATAAAGTTTTTCTTATTTTATTATGCACTTGTTATGCATGCAATTGTCGTTGTAATCAATTATTAAAAAATTGATGTTGCAATATCATTTAAACGGTTTAAGCCAATATGCAACATATTTTAGTACCAACCTGCGTCAATCTTCATCACCTTTTTCTGAAAATTTATAAGTGCATTCAGCGATCGATGGATTTGTTTGGTTAATTTCAAAGAATAGACTCTCACCCTACCTTCTAATTCTTTGTTTTTTTCACGGAAAACTGCAAACTCTGAATTTTATAAAGCCACTAGTATACCCTGTCGTGCTTTGCTGTGATATACCGAGGCTTATTGACAAGTTTGTCTTCATCATCAACTTTTCATACGGAGTCGGATATGCAATATTTTTTGTTTTTTCATTCGTTGCAAAAATTATACAATTTTTCGGCGTTCCTACTTTGGAGCAAGTTACATTCAGTTTCCCATTACAAAAACGTGGATTTTCCAAATTAAATTCGGCAGCACTTAATGATTGGCCTTGAAATTAGAATATAATTCGGAAATTCTTTATTTTAGCGATTTTTGATTAGCAAGTTTATGGTTTTAACGGTTTTTAATTTTGGCGATTTTTTATTTAGAAAATTTTTAGAATTGTCGGTTTTTGTTTTTTGGCGATTTTAGTTTTTCGCGATTTTCGCTTTTGGCGATTTTTGATTTTGGCGATTTTTAATTTTGGCGATTTTTAAATTTGGCGATTTCGGCAAATCATGTACTTGTCAAAAGTTTCAAGACTTTCGCTTTCATAGAACTTCATATTTTTTTGTATTCGAGATGCCACGCCGGCTAATCCTATCCAGCCCATTTATTATCTGACTACTCACATTAATATCTTATGAACTCGTACAAAGTGTCAAGGCTGTCTTTTTTATAGTACTCCAGTTATATGATAATATATATTTATTTTTTATGGGATGTACCAAGCCCACTGCTCCTATCACGCCCATTTTTTATTTAACTAAACACATGAATAACTTATGGGATCATGCAAAGTGTCAAAGCTCTCACTATTACAGTGTCCAGATATATGACATTTCATATTTACTTTGTATGGGAAGAGCCACGCCCACTGTTTAGATACCGGCCATTTTTGTCCGACTACTCACATTAATAATACATGAGCACAAACGAATTTTCAAAGCTGTATCTGTTGTAGTACTCGAGATATGTATATTAGGGTGGCCCTTAATAAAAAAAGTGTTCAAACTGTCGGTCTCACCCCCTATAAATATGCGAATAGCAAAAAAAAACTGAGAAATACAAAGTTTTTGGCCAATCTCTATATCGTCTCCAGAACCACAATAACAAAGATAAAAATTTTTCTCCTGATGCAGTGATTATGGTCAAACTCTGTTCCCCATACGACAAAAACTTCATATTGAAATGTCTCTCTAATTACCGTAAAGCGTACAAGACTGAACTGAAACTTTCACATTTCGGCTTTGGTGGCGATCGCACCTTCTACGTCAATGAAAACTTGACCACCACTAATCATAAAATACTTCGATCTGCAATTGAATTTAAAAAGAAAGGGCTGATAAAAACAGCATACACTACTCGTGGCTTAGTATATATTAGATTCAATGGTAATGACGAACCAGTTAGAGTTGAGACTATTGAAGGACTAAACAATTTATTTCCTGATGGATGTTTTCCTGCCAACAACTGATGATTTGGTAAGGGTTTTAATAGTAAATTGGTATTTCTGTCTTCATTTATTAATTCTTCTATTAGTATTATTTTTACTATTTTTTATATACGTAACAAATTTGATATATTTTTTAGTTTTTCTAACACTTTTTGTAAATTTCTTCCTTCTTTATCCTTGCGTTGCTTTTTTAATCCTTCATAATGATTTTGAACGGCGCACAGTGGCTGAAAATCATTTTTCATTGGCCAAAATTCTGTAACTTTTGAACCGATCAAAATATTTTAGTACTGTTTTTTTTAATAGATAGATAGATAGTTGATCTTGACTCAGTGTGAATTTCATTTAAATTGATTGAGTACTTTTTAAGGAATTCTAGGTCAAAGTTTAACTTTTGATTTTTTTTAACTTTTAGCGTGATATATGTTTTTTTTTATTTATTTTTATTTATTAGAAAGTGCCATATTTGGAGTTAAATAATTATTATAAACATTTTTTGTAATAATGAAATTTTTTAATGCTTACACTCAAAAAAATTTTTACACTCAAAAAAATTTTTACACGCAACAAAATAGTAAAATTCACTAGAAATTTAACTAGTATTACTAAAAAATTAAAAATGTTTGCTATCAAATTTGCAATTTGCTTACACTCAAGGAATATTATTATTACTACAGAAAAATTTATTAGTGTTTGCTGCCTAATTTGTTACACTAGCTAAATAAATCTGCTAAACATTAGCGCAATGATTCTAATTTTTTTTTTAATTTTGATATGAAAATATGGGTTCTTATTTTTTGAATCTTTCTTATCTATTAAAACATTGCATTCATATGTGGGAAACCTTTTAAGAATAAAAACTGCAATAGATTTAAATAGCATTTGTAACAATGGTAGGTTCTGTTTATTATTATTTTTTACTAATACTATGTTTTTCGTACTTAAATAACAATGAAAGGCAATTATAATTATTATTCATTAGACTCAAATATTGATTGCAAATATTCCATGTTTTGTTCTGTGCTATTTCTGTTCTTTAGTAGTTTTTTGGCTTCTTCATCTAAATCCCGATGTTCCACTTTCCATTGATTTCGAATACTGGAGATGAACGGATCTGACGTTGCCAATAATATATTAAATAGATCTTCATTTGTGGAATTTCGTGACATTTTTCTAGTATTGTGCTGTCTATAAAATCTGTAATCCTTGTTCCTTTTTTCCTGAGCCTCCACTGATAGATCTCCAAGTGGCACCAAATGATATTTAATGACATCTTCTCCATGATAAAGGATTTTGTGGACTGTTGCAGACATATTTCTCCATGGGTAGTTGGTTGTATATATTTTTGCAGTTTCCTTAGCATAATCTCCAAATTTTCTAGAGTCAATTTCTTCATTGCACGCAAGTACTTCTAGGATTATTTTAAATCTGAAAATAAGGTTTAAATCCACTCCTGTTATTTCAGATGCTGTTTCTGGATCTGAAAAGAATCTTCTTGCGGTATTGCCATCATTTGTATTGCCTGACCCTTGTTTTGGCTGATCTATAATCAATCCAAATTTGCGATATTCATCTTGAACATGTTTCTTTTTTGAACTTCTTAACTCTTTGTTGGTTTCGTTGTTTCTTATTGATCCTGAAGGCCCGAAATCCAAATCATAACTGATTTTTAGTATGTGTTCCATAAGTCGTATTCTTGCATGTAGTGGTGATAATCCAAATTCGAAGGCATCGGTATTATCGAATGATTTTGTCGGGACTTGGTTTAATTAGCTTGATGTTGCTTGGCATATAATGCAGCTGGATGCAGCCTTCGTGTTAGTCAAAGCCTGACCTACTTTTCCATCTATCATTGTCAGCACTAATTGGTAGCTTACTTCAATTTGCTGCCCATCTAACTGTAATTGTAATGGCTGTAGTGTTGCTATTTGGGCCTTGATATCACTAACTTCTTTGTTAATGGCATCATGACTTTCTTTTTTGAATTCAAATTTGATTGGCCTGCAGTATTTCGTAGAAGATGGTGTCTCATTTTTCCAAATATCCATTGTTTGCGTTGTACTACTCGAAGGCTCCGAATCTTCCAAAATCTTTTTCAATCGCAATGGTACAAATGATACCATGAACATATCTGAGTCCGAAATATTTTCACATACAACTTGTTTGTATTGTTTTTGTCCCGAAGAACCATCACATCCCCATTTACAAAATAGAATTAACTTTGTGTTTCCATATTTCTTTAACTCAGTTCCTGTTATTGATTGTAGCAAGCGTTTGGCTGTGTGATCAAGTAAAGATTGTAGTTGTACTTCTGCCGAAATTGGTGTGATTGTAATAGTGTCCTTTGATGGCAAACAGTCTATTTTAGCAGCTGTTATGTGATGATATGCTGGATACATATTTGAGCCTTTTTCAATCGCACGCAATCTGAGCTGAATATATTGGTGTTTTGTTAATTTCAAATCCAGAAATAATGCTAATGCCTCCTCATTTGTGAACTGTTTTGCATCGCTCGGAGTTGGTATACTTTTAAGAATTCGCTTTGTTCTCACTGGACTAGCATTACAAGTTTTTTCAATGATATCCACTTTTGTTAATTGGTTTTGTGCTCGTAATTGATGTAGAAAAGATTCTTTTATATTTGTAGAACCAATTTCCTCGTTAAAATTTTTAAGTTTCCGCCTCTTAGATCTATCGCTGCAGTTGTCCAATGATTTGCGTGGTCTTCCAGCCTTATCTAGCTTTGCTGTTTCTCCACCAACATTAAGTTGGCCTTCTAACCAGTTTGCACTTTTATTATAAAACTTTTGTTTACAGTAGTTAACTTCTTTCAATCGTTTTTTTAGTACTTTGACGAAATTAGATAATTGCTCTTGTATTTCGGTACTAGACGAATTTAAGTTTAATTTTATTTTAACGTAACTAAGAACATCTTCCTGGTTTTTGTTTCGAAAATATTCTTCGGCCAGTTCTTTATAACTAAAGTTCTCCATATTTTTCTCAATATTTTTATTTGCGTCTGTTATCACTTTTTTATCACTTGCGAATATACGTCCGTACACTTGAAGTATTAACTTATTATTGAGTAATCCCTTATAGAATCCGTCATTTAATACATTTTTAGGTACATGTTATTCACACATTGATCTTTAATTTCATAGCAGGTAGTACTTAAATTGAACAAAACTGCACTTGTTATCCAGACTTCAATATCAGGTAAAACTAATTAGTTTCTCGCCAATATGGGGTGGTTTTTTATCTTTAGTGGTTTAGTGCCGCGATTATTGACAAACTTATAAAATTGTTTATGACTTTGGTTGACCCTTAAATTTGACAACAGGTAAATTAAGAAAGAGATCATTTGTGTACTGTAGAACCTATTGTGATCATTTTATGATTTTTTTTTTTGCTGATCAAAACAAAGCCAAAAGTGGTCTACCGGGGGCTCGTGGGGGGTGCAAAAGTATATATAGGGTTAAACAGGATACATTCGCCTTTCTCCGGGTGGTATACGTTTCTTGTTCCCTTACTTCCTTTAGAAGTTCTATTCCACTAAAGTTTAAATTTGAGAAAAATATAGTGGTTTCATAAATATTTCATAACGCCCCTAATATCAAACGTTAGAACTGTGACTACTTACAAAAACTAAAGACTATAATCCTACTAACATTATAAAAAAGACCGCAGGCCAATATCGATGATAGCTTGCGAGTAGTAACCATTTATTTTTGATAAAAAACAAAAAAAAAAACACCTTTTGCTGAATTAAAAAAAACAGTTGAGTTTGACAGCATGCCACGCCCACAATTATCAATAGTTTAACCTAATTTTTTGGCTACCTTAATCTGGATATATAAGCTACAAAAAGGAGTAAAAATTTTAAAAATCGATGACAAAAAAAAATTTGACTTTTGGCCAATGAAATCAAAATTTGAGCCACAGTGCGGCGATAGTTTATCTTTCAGTTCCAAAGACGTAACTTATAATCTTATTCGTATTTTATGCAAACAGAGATCAGGTTTAAATATATGCCATATTAATGCGCAGAGTCTTAATAATAAGATTGATGAATTTAGGTTTATCTTTGAGAACTCAGGTGTTGATATAATATGTGTTTCGGAGACATGGTTCAATGAAAAAGTTGATGATAAAATGATTGGATTAACCGGATTCAAAATTTTTCGCTGTGATAGGAATACTCGTTGTGGTGGTGTAGCTATTTTTGTCAGAAAAGGCATTATGTGTAAATTTCATAGCAAATCTAAACCTCATGAAAAGGTTGAACATATATTTGTTGAAGTTTCGTCCCATGGAAAACAATTACTTGTTGGATGTGTTTATAGACCTAATAAAAGAATAGACCTTGATGTTTTTCAAAATATACTTGAAACTATAACTCTCAATTATGAAGATATTTTAATATGTGGGGATTTTAATTCAAACGTTATCAATGAGACTATTTTACTTGACATAATGCAATCAATTGGCCTTTCTCCAACTAACATTACAGTTCCAACTCATTTTACTGCTACAAGTAACTCGTTACTTGATCTTTTCTTTGTCAGTAGCAAAAAGAAAGTCTTACTCTATGATCAGCTCTCAGCACCTTGTTTTTCAAAGCACGACTTAATTTTTCTATCATTTGACTTTAAAATGCAAGTGGTGGATGACGTTGTTACTTATTATGATTTTAAACAAATGGATCGAAACGCGATGTTATTCGAATTATCTAAAATCGATTGGGACTCCATTTACTACATGCCTTCGGTTGACAATCAGGTCAGTTTTTTAGAACAATATTTGGCACATGTGTTCCACAAATCTGTACCTTTAAAAACAACAAAATACAATTACAAAAATAAACCTTGGTTCAATCAACAGATTAAGAATAAAATCTGTGAAAGGGACAAAGCTTTTAAAAGTTGGAAACTGTTTAAAACAGATAATTTATATGACGAATATTCCAAAGCTAGAAAACAAGTAAATAAAATGATAAAAACTGCTAAATCTGCATACTACTATAGCCTATTTATTTCTGCTGCACACTCTAAAAAAACGTGGAAACTCATACGAGAAATTGGTGTCGGCAAATGTAAGGAAATTGTCAATTCTGACATAAATGTTGATTCGCTTAACGAATCTTTTACAAATATCCCTGACATCCCCATAAACGATGGATATTATACCCGCAATACTGATATTAGTTCAACTTTATCGGAAAATGCTTTTTGTTTTCAATGCGTAAACCAACTGGAAGTACTTTCCACATGCCAAGCTGTGAAATCTAATGCTGTTGGTTCTGATAACATACATCCCAGATTCTTAAAGGAAATTATCCCTCATCTGCTACCTCAAATTACCCATATTTTTAACACTATTATCACAAAAAGTGTATTTCCTCAAAGTTGGAAAAATGCTAAAATTTTACCTATTCCTAAATCAAATAAAGAATATCGTCCCATTGCTATCCTACCATACTTGTCTAAAGTGCTTGAAAGGTTATTGCATCAGCAAATTGGAACACATGTCAAGAATATGGGCCTACTCTCAGACAGACAATCAGGCTTTCGACCTAAACATAGCTGCATAACTGCACTCATTGACGTGTCTGAAGATATTCGTGGGTATATTGATAGTGGTAACATTGCATTTCTAGTGCTCTTAGATCATTCGAAGGCATTTGATACTGTGAATCATGAAATACTCTGCATGAAGCAAAGAACTTTTTTTGGTTTCTCTCCTTCCGCAATTCGTCTTATATCGTCTTATTTAGAAAATCGACAACAATACGTTAACGCCAATAATAAAATATCAAATGTGCTTCCAGTAAAAAAGGGCGTTCGGCAAGGTTCGATTCTAGGACCACTTCTTTTCACTATATATATAAATGATTTGCCTAGGCAACTTTCGTATTGTAAAGTTCATATGTATGCTGATGATGTGCAACTTTATGTTTGTAGTCGTTTCGATGAGCTAAATAACTGTGTTGCGAACCTAAATGTGGATCTTAATCGAATTCACTTATGGGCTCTGGCAAATGGGCTATGTCTCAATCCTTCAAAGTCTAAATGCATCGTTATTACTCGAAGATCAGTGCCTTCCCTTGTTATACCAGATATTATGCTTAACCGTCCAATTATTGAAATTACACAAAAAACCAAAAATCTTGGAATTATTTTCAATAAAACTCTCACCTGGTCTGATCATATAAATGTCGCTTCGGGAAAAACGTATTCAATGCTTCGATCATTGTGGAAAACTCAACATCTTACACCAGTCCATGTACGAGTTCTACTTGCAAAAACCTATCTAATTCCAACTTTGTTGTACGGATGCGAACTATTTGCTAGCTGTGATTCTATTAGCTCTAGGAAATTAACAACTTCGTTTTATTCTATATTGAGATACGTCTACAATTTGAAAAGATCATCCCACATAACACCGTATGCACGAAAACTTTACGGTGTGAATTTTTGCGATCTCTTGAAGATACGATCATTGATACTGATGCATAAGATTATATTTACACGTGAGCCTACATATCTTTTTAATAGAATATCATTTTCTAATTCAAGAAGAAATAATTCTATAATTCAAATAAGACATAAAAGTTTGGTCTCTGAATGGCAGTTCTATATACACTGCATACGTCTTTGGAACTTGCTACCGCCAACATTACAATATTTAAGCAACGCAGGACATTTTAGGAAACAAGTTTTCCAATTTTTCAATACCATTTAAATATTGTTTAAACTTTGCTTTGTTTTGAATATATGTATGTAAAATAATTTTTGTTATCTTATTTTATACAAATTATAAACTATGTTATATTTTCATTAAATACTGTATCACATTATACCGATCCTGTACTTTAATTATAAGACTCTTAGTCTTGTTGTGCAGGAAACCAAATAAATAAATAAATAAAATAAATAAATAAAGAAAACGTTTAGCCGTGGCGCAAAGCGATTGAAAATTTCAAGTGTGTTTATATGGGGAAAATATGATTTTTTTTTCAGATTTTACGAAAATTTTGTTCTATAGTTTAATTTTTCCGACAAGCTGTTATATAATTCAGGATCAGTATTAACTTATCCCTTCAAAAGGCTGTAAAATTCAAAATCGAATAAAACCTCGCCAAGAAATAGCAAATGCCCAATTTTGTGCCAAAAAAAACTAGGTCAGGAAATTTGACGGCATTTTTTTCAACTTTGAGAAATTGATTAAAGCCATCACTCTTTTTTGGTCTCTATAGTTATAAGTACTCAGATTTGAAGTATTGTTTTATTACCACGTTGCTAACTTATTGCGCATTGAGGCCGAAAATTGGAAATTTTTTTGATAAAATTTTTAAAACTCCTTTTTCAAGTTTGAAAAAATTTTCTAAAATTAATCTATCACTTTCAGGTTTTATGAAATACATGTTGCAGATTAACAGTGTGAATTTTTAAGTAAATCCCTCTGCCAGAATTTTTTTGACAAGTATTTCATTTTGACGAATTTCGAAAAAAATTGGATTTTTGTGAAATATTGTGTAAATGTACTCTTTCTAAATAATTTGTATCAAAAATTCACAATTTTTCTACTTTTAAATGTTATATTTTATCCTAATAGCCTAGGGTTTCGGAAAAAAAATAACGCGACTCCATTAACCCTTTTGGAATTGGGATCACATATGACCCCAATCTAATAAAAGACTATTCAAAAAATTCAAATATTTTGTAAATGCTGTCCAATTTTTAGATGCGGCACTTAAAATATAATAACCAAATATGTAGAAGTTCCGTTCCAAAAATTTGGGATAAATCCGAGAACGTTAACCCATTATTTGCCAAGGCCAGCTTTGGATTTTAAGATATTTTAAAATAAAAATGACCTAAAACGAGTTTTTCTATTAAACTCGTTGATACCGCTATTTAGAATTTTTGAAAAATAATTCGGTTAATTTTTATTTATTTAACCCTTTAGTGCTCCGGAGATCAAAATTATCAATTGTGATATATCTCTGGTGCAATTATCTGCTTATTGCTTGCGAATATAAATTAAAACAACTTAGGTCATATGTCTCAAAAATAGGACGTTTTTTGAAATTCACTTTCATTTAATTTTGTAATTTATTCCATTAAGAGTAGTATTAATTTAATATTACCTTTTATATATCTTATTCTATTTGAAATTTACTTTTATTTAATAAACTATTTAAAACTGGGAAATAAAATGGTAGAAGTTTCAAAACATGTAGGTGACATTGAAGATAATATAAAGCGACCGATTATCAAAAAATCAAAAAATGTCAACCATTATAAGTAATGGCATTCACCGATTGAAATGAATTTTTTTTTTTTTGGCGTTTTTTATCAATTTCCCTAAATTGGTGGGTGAGACAGCAAGAAATTCAACTATTACTTTATTACATAAAGTAATTTTATAACAAAATTGGTTAGTAGTTGTTTTAATTTATATTCGCGAGCAATAAGCAGATAATTGCACCAAAGATATATCACAATGGATTATTTTGATCCCAGGAGCACCGAAGGGTTAAATAAATAAAAATTAGCCTTACTATTTTTTTTTTAAATCCTAAATAGTGGTATCAACGAGTTTAATAGAAAAACTCGTTTTAGGTCATTTTTATTTTAAAATATCTTAAAATCCAAAGCTGGCCTTGGCAAATAATGGGTTAACGTTCTCAGATTTATCCCAAATTTTTGGAACGAAACTTCTACATATTTGGTTATAATATTTTAAGTGTCGCATCTAAAAATTGGACAGCACTTCCAAAATATTTGAATTTTTTGAATAAATTGTCTTTTATTAGTTTGGGGTCATATGTGACCCCAATTCCAAAAGGTTTAATGGAGTCATATTATTTTGTTACGAAACTCGAGTCTATTGAGGTATAGTATAACATTTAAAAGTAGAAAAATGCTGAATTTTTGATACAAAGTATTTAGAAAGAGTAAATTTGCAGAATATTTCACAAAAATCCAATTTTTCTTGAAATCCGCAAAAATGAAATCCTTGTCCAAAAAATTCTGGCAGAGGGATTTACTTAAAAATTCACACAGTTAATCTGCAACTTGTATTTCATAAAACCTTAAAGTGATAGATTTATTTTTTTAAATTTTGTTTAAGAAAATTTTTTCAAACTTCAAAAAGGAGTTTTAAAAATTGTATCAAAAAAATGTCCAATTTTCGGCCTCAATGCGCAATAAGTTAACAAGGTGGTAATAAAACAATGCTTCATATCTGAGTACTTATAAGTATTGTGACCAAAAAAGAATGATGGCTTTAATCAATTTCTCAATGTTGAAAAAAATGCCATCAAATTTCATGACTTAAAATAACCTCAAAGGAAATGTCAAAAAGTGTTATTTTAAATGGGTGGGGTAATATGAGTTAAGAGGATACTTTAGAGTTTGTGAGGTTGATGACGAATTGGCAAAAAAATATCCTTCCAGTTACTAACTTAAGCAGTATAAATACAATGTAAATTTAATTTTTTTGTATTAATTCTTCAAATGTACGAATACTTTTGCTTATGACTTTTGCCAAGTTTTTTATTTATATTTTTTTTTATATTAATTACAATGCAAAGTAAATTTGTATTCTAATTTGGGTCCAGGGATAAGCCGGGTGACAAAGCCCATTTGGCTGGTTTTTGCAGTGACAGACCAAAGCATCTGATGGGAATCGAACCCACGACCCCCGCATGATAGGCGAACACGCTAAGATCCACCTACCTGGGCGCTTTTTATATTCACCAAATTCGTTAAAGGCAATAAATAAACCATAAATAAATTTAAAAAAAAAACTAATAAATAGCTCAATAACTTATTTAAAAAAATAAAAATAATTCAGCTCAGTTACTTTGTTTTTACTTTTCTCGCATACAATATACTTATTCTACCAAGTGTACGCCATTCAGCCAAAAATTAAAATGCTTTAAAAAGTTATACATATAAAATCTTAAACTACTTCAAGATGAAATCAAAAATGAAATTAAGTGAAAGCTGAATTAATTGAAGCTAAAAATATTTTTCTCTAACTTACCGATTACAGCCTTGTGGCAATGTTTGATCTGTTATTAGTAAATGAGGACTTGTAGGCATATCTAATGCGCTCATAGTATTTCCATCAAAACCGACGTCATTTTTGGTGGCTGCGGTTGTATTGTCAGTGGTATCGGATGATAACAAAAGGCCACCATTCACAAGGGGAGGAGAAGACTGCAATAAAAGAAAAAGAAAAACACACACACTTATACAACTATTAAAGAAAATATAATTGAGTTAATAATTTCCTTAGAAAATCACATTTAATTGAATTTATAATTGCAGTAAAAAATAAAACAAAACACACAAAACCCCTCATAAATATTTTAACCAATTAAAATGCTGGACCTCATCCAACTAGCTAAAGGCATTAACAAAAAAAGCTATATAAAAATCTACCCATTTTAATTGACATCACTGATGTACTGACAAATGATTGAGTCAGTATGTCTGCCAGCCATTGCGTGTACAGTCATGTTTGCTTGCAAGTAGCATTTTTATTGTTGCTGTCTGTGTTCAATAACAACGAGCTAGGGGGGGGCATTGTGAACAATCGAAAATAAACACTTTACTTAACTTATAGACAGAAAAGTATAAACAAATCATGAAATGACTATAAATTGATGAGATTGTTTAAAACACATTAACCAAAAAACAAAAAAAAAAAAAAATTATATAAACGATCAATAATTTCATTAAATGAAATATTGGTGGATTATAGATTTTTAATGAACATGAATTATGTGAGGTCAGTTCTTTTACAGAATTTAATATGTTTAATTATTAAATAATTTAATACTTTTTTCATTTACTGCATTGATTTATTTTAAATAATTAATTTCTGTTAGAGTTAATTTCATATCAGATGAAAGAGTTATAGCCGTCCTAGGCTGACTATATGATATTCTATGCCATAAGTTTCGGCAAAGGATTTTAAGTTAAGTAGTTAGCTGTATGGCGCCCTTGATAAGTTAAAAGTTTCATCTTTATATATATGAAATAGTTATTAAAAATTTATTTCTTTTAATGATTATTCTAATATTTTGAATTAATTTTACATATTGCAATCGAAGGGGACGTTTCAGGAGAAGATCAAAATTTCAACCGTCTTAATCTGTGAAGCTTAGTTTTCAAATTAATCTTCGCCACCAAAACTAACACGTAGACATATGATTGATAGATACTCATACTCATATATTAGGTTAGGTCAAGTTGTAGGGGGCCGAACAAATTTCCATGGATTCATCGCGATTCTGTTGCTATGGGCCGTAACAAGTAAATTTGCCCAAGAAACCATACCTCTAAAATCATTTTCGACCTGTCAAAATTTCGATGAAGTTATTTTCATGATATTTTCCATAATACTCATTCAAATGTAAAAAAATTATTGAAAATGTGTATACCGAGGGTTGTTTTGGTCGGGAAATATATTTTTCACATTTATATTTATTTTTAAGAGCCGCCAGGGGGCGTTTTCGAGCATTTTTGTGGATTTTTTTTCACCTTTTTGGGAAAATTTAAGAAATTATTGCACAAATAGACGAATCTTTAACTTTCCCATATGTAAAATAGCCCAAAATATTTAGCGCTGAAAATTATGTGGGGTACCCTTATACGATATATCGATTTCATTCAATGTAAGTAAAAAAAATCGTTTTTTATATTTGTTCATTCAAAGAGTAAATAAAAAAAAATGCGACGTTCACTTTTTCAATTGCTCACGACACAATTAACACTTCCTAATATTGAAGAACGAGCCACCAGTGGACGTATAACTGCTATCTCAGAACTCGAAGTGCTTTGGAAGCACTAAATTTTAAAGGTAAAATAAAATACTTTTGAAACACACCAAAGCGGAAAAAGTAAATATTTTTTGTCCTTGTAGACCAACAGCAGGATCTTCTTCTGCTCATCGATCAAATCGGCCTTCCTGCCAGTTATGTTGTGTGGAGTACGGACACCAGCGTAAAACCAGATTATATTGCTTTACTTAAAGCAGTTTGTGCTAAGCATTCAGCACTGCTGCATCGTTACAATACCTGCACACTCGAACAGGAAAATCAGCAAGAAGCGTCACATTTAGTCGCGTGTGATTTGTGTATGTTTTATGTCCCTATTTATTAGTAGTCCAAAAATAAATCCAATCTTATAAAATAGCCGCCATATAAAGCTTGTACTCGGCCTTCATTTTGTATACCCTATACCACAATGTGGTTTGGGTATAATGTGCTGCTGTTTGTAACTACAAAAAATATTTGACCTAGACCCATATTTTATTATACCGATCGAATCAGAATCACTTTCTGAGTAGATTTAGCGATGTCAGTCCGTCCGTCCGTCCGTCCGTCCATCCGTCTGTGTGTCCATGTAAACCTTGTAATCAAACTACAGGTCGCAAATATGAATATATTTTAATGAAATTTGGTATATAAGCTTATATCGACCATAGGATCAACGGTGTTGAAATTAGTGAAATTCGGTCCATGTTCAGACCTAGTCCCCATACAAATGACCCCTATTAAATCGACTAAAATTGCCATAAAATCCAAATTATCGCGTAGCTCTTGGTCAAATTGGGTTTTTGTATGTTTAAAACATCCATTTATCAATTGTACAAAAATAAACCTCACATGGCATTTCTTTGTCATATATGGGGGTTATATAAAGCTGCTTCCCGATTTTCACTAAATCTATCAGAAAACAAAAATATTGCACAGATTTTTGTGTCTGTGAAGTTGGCATCTCAAATTTTAGCATCTCACTAAAAACATGCAAATTTACTTGCATCCAGCATAGTTCGATAGTTCCTGCAGTAGTTCTTCAATAGTTCTATTGATTTGACCTTAAAATCGCGATTTAAAGGTTTAAGGGTATGAGATGCCAACTTCGCAAAAAAAAATCTCAGCATCTCATCAGATTTTGAATATATACTCTTAGAAAAGTTGCACCCAGCATAGTTCTATAGTCTCCGATGGTTTTAACAATAGTTCTGCTGATTCTGCCTTAAAATCGCGATTTGAAGGTATGAGATGCCAACTTCGCAAAAAAAATCTCAGCATCTCATCAGATTTTGAATATATACCCTTAGAAAAGTTGCATCCAGCATAGTTCTATAGTCTCCGATGGCTTTAACAATAGTTCTGCCGATTCTGCCTTAAAATCGCGATTTGAAGGTATGTGATGCTAACTTCGCAAAAAAAAATCTCAGCATCTCATCAGATTTTGAATATATGACCTTAGAGAAGTTGCATCCAGCATAGTTCTATAGTCTCCGATGGCTTTAACAATAGTTCTGCCGATTCTGCCTTAAAATCGTGATTTGAAGGTATGTGATGCTAACTTCGCAAAAAAAATCTCAGCATCTCATCAGATTTTGAATATATGACCTTAGAGAAGTTGCACCCAGCATAGTTCTATAGTCTCCGATGGTTTTAACAATAGTTCTGCCGATTCTGCCTTAAAATCGCGATTTGAAGGTATGTGATGCTAACTTCGCAAAAAAAATCTCAGCATCTCATCATATTTTGAATAATGACCTTAGAGAAGTTGCATCCAGCATAGTTCCATAGTATTCGATGGTTTTAACAATTGTTTTTTCTTGCTTATACGACAACAACACTTTCGTATGCTTTGTTGGTACAGATTAGGGACCGAGATATTCAACGTAGATTTTATTGTTGTCTAACGTATGATTCCGTTAAAAAAATAGTTAGCAGCTGTGAATTCACAAGCACTTGGAAAAATCAGTGTAGGTCTTAACTTTAAAATTCAAATTATTACTTCACAGAATGAGCTACATGTATTCAGACGAGAAGTGGGAAAGTGATTTTTTTTTCTCTTATAACTTTAAGGCAGAATCAGCAGAACTATTGTTAAAACCATCGGAAACTATAGAACTATGCTGGATGCAACTTCTCTAGGGTCATATATTCAAAATCTGATGAGATGCTGAGATTTTTTTTGCGAAGTTGGCATCTCATACCTTCAAATCGCGATTTTAAGGCAGAATCAGCAGAACTATTGTTAAAACCATCGGAGACTATAGAACTATGCTGGGTGCAACTTTTCTAAGAGTATATATTCAAAATCTGATGAGATGCTGAGATTTTTTTTGCGAAGTTGGCATCTCATACCCTTAAATCTTTAAATCGCGATTTTAAGGTCAAATCAATAGAACTATTGACGAACTACTGCAGGAACTATAGAACTATGCTGGATGCAAGCAAATTTGCATGTTTTTAGTGAGATGCTAACATTTGAGATGCCAACTTCACAGACACCAGATTTTTCTCCAATTTGGTTTGTGTTAATTTTTTTTAAATATAAGTGACTTTACCAAATATGGTCAGGATCGGTCCATTTTTCGACCTAGTCCCCATATAAACATAGCATCCGAAATGAACTTTTTCATATCTGCAGGCAAAAAAATTAATAACAATGCCACTCAAATTTAGTTTATGCAATTAGTTGAACCGGAGAGACAGGGTCTCTAAACCTTGGTATAGGGTATCGTATAGTCGGTCTAGACTGACTATTATTTTCTTACTTGTCTCATATTTGGTTTGTATATCGACTTACAAGAAATAAGTGACTTTGGCAAATATGGCCGTGATCGGTTCATTTCCCTATGTGGTCGGTGTACAAATATAGCATCGGATATGAACTGTTCCTGCAGGAAAAAAAATAATTAAAATTTGGTTTCATATCCAATTAGTTGGAAATTAGACGTATGGTATTGGATACCGTAGAGTCGGTCTAAACCAACTACAGTTGATTTATTTGTTTCTAGTTACGATTGTTACGTTTATACTAAATAGTGTTTAAATGCGCCTAAGGCACCCGTTGATAAATGAAAAATACTAATTAAATATACACGAAATAATTACTAAACAATCATTTCATCTAGTATTTGTTTCAATATTGTTAATAATATTCAGAGAATTTAATTAATTTCGATCGCATTTCATCTTGTGTCCTTCAAGAAGGGCCCAATATTTCGACTATTTTGCTATACAAATGTTAGCTTTCAAGACTAAGGGACAGTTTACGATCTGGCTAATATGATTAATATTAGATCGAGTAATTCCTTTTTGAATTTCCGGGTGACTCTTATATAATTTTAAATTAATTTGTATTCTATTGATTTTATATTGAACGAGTAAGAGTGTTTAATTCGGCTTTAGCGAATACTTCATACCTTCCATATGTGTTTTAAACTTAATATTGTAACCACTTTAATTCAGTTCTAATACTAGTGGAGTATAACCATACATACACATTTATTAAGCAAATGCTAAAAACACTATGACCATAACAAAAACTACAATTAGAGATACCACATATGAATTTAGAAAATTTTAAAATCAACGACAGCAAGAACAATGTAAACAAAATCATATTTTTTCTAGACGTTTTTTTACTCTTCAGCTGGTATCTCGGAACATACTGAACCGATTTAAATGATTTTTAACAGCAACCTACACAGGAAGACAGTGAATCATTTTCATTAGAACTGAGCAATGAGGGCGTGACCTTGATTTCTACAGGCCGATGGATGGACATCGACTTATCAACTCCTCTTGTTATAAGGATCGTGAATGTATAAATATTATGAGGCCCATATTTATTTTCTAATGGAAAACATTAATACCCTCTGCACTCTAGTGTGGGAAGTGTAAAAATTTTACCACGTTCGAGTGATTTTTTAAATTTTGTTATTATTTGGCAATATGAATATTATTATTTTTTATTATGAAGAATTTTGAAGCAATTTAAATATGTCAAAAAAAAAAACTTTTTTTAAGATTAGAAATATTTTTCTACCGTAAAATAGTAAAATTTTGACGATAAAATACAAAAATATAATTTCTTAAAACAAATGTAGACTCCTTGAAAAAGAAGCATGATTTGGTTTGAAACTTTTTACTTTTTTAAACTCTTCCTTTTAACTCATACTCTCTGTCTGTCCATCTGTCTGCATTGGGACAACCCCATTCCCACTCAATCAATTGATCTGAAACTTGGCCCATAGTCTTGTTGTGACTATTAATTAATTTTGGCGTAGTCACGCACAGTCACGGAGTATTTTAAAACTCATTTCCCCTTAACCGATCGATCTGAAACTTGGTCGATAGACTTGTTGCGGCCAAAGATTAAGTTTAAAATAGTCACGCAAAATCACGCACAGTCACGGAAAGATTCAAAACTCATATGCAAAAGAAAAGAAAGAATTCTAATAAAAACCTTGTTTTATTATGAGTTTGCTTTTTTAAATTGTATGTAGACTTACCATGCTATAGAAGAGATTTTTTTATCCACACAGTTTTCTAAGTATGCTTAGCATGTTCATTACACTTTTTTTTGGAGAACCTCCAAGTATACATAACATCTTCTTCAACGAATTATAGAATACGACTTGTGCGTCTAAGTATACTTGCAATCGTTTAGTTTGGAAAAATTGTCAGCACATATTTGCTAATTTTTACAAACAAATAATTTCGAGTTACATTTTGCTTAAGTTAAAAGTGTGGTATTATTTGTAAATACTATATATAAAAGAAGAATCTAATAAAAAGTATTTCTGCAACAATTCAGAAATAATTGGTGACTAGCTTAAGAAGAATTTATTTTAAGTTTAATGTTTTTGTAATCTACATATTGTAAAATATTGCAATAGGAAATGTATTGAAAGATATTCGAAAATCAAACTTCATGGCACATCACCCTCTATATCGACCAATACTTTCGCTATGTTTATTGAGTTTTATCTAAGTAAATATTAAAAAAAAAAATTTTTTTTTGGAATCATTTACTTTAACTTCAAGCGGATATGAACGGGATAGTTCATTATCTGAATTTGAAACATATCTAGTATGCAATCCCATCAAACAGAAATTTAGATACACCACCAGAAAAATTCTCGTCTACTAAGGAAGGACGTCCTCATTACTGAAGAAAAAATAAGGCAAAGGCTTTAAGAAACCAAGATAAGGAATATGTGAATGCAAAGGGTGATGTAAAACTTAGAAAGAAGTTGAAAAAAGTTGAGGCTATCTTGTAGAATCAAATATTTGCAAAAAGTATCCAAAGAAAACAGAGTGCTGATGGTACAGAAAAAAAAGAAGCAATATGCAAATCTATGTACTTGAACACACTTTCAATAACCAACCATACAATTGAAACTATTGTACGTAAAATTCATTCAAGTGCAGGTTTTATACCATCTGACAAAAGAGGAAAGTAGACCAAATGAAGGATTAACCAAAAATATAGTAAAGCAGCACATTAATGAATTTCCATATGTGGATGTAACTAAGAAGTTACATGATTATAACTTCACTACCTTTGAGTTGAACTCCCAGCAAGCTTCTTGTTTTATATGTGATGAAACTATTGCAAAAGAAATGATCAATAGAAGTTGCCTAAAAACCAAAAATTCTGGTATAAGTTTTACTTATAACTGTTGTGGGGAAAATACAAATAAAATTTTGTTCTATTTTAATGTATAGATTGCAATAAAATTAAATATGGATATGCGAAACAAATTCCTTGAAAACGGCCATACCCAGAATGAAGGACACAATGTTAATGCACTGACTGAGAAATGCAAGAAAAGCAAATGTACATACGTACATAATGGTTCTCATTGGTTATAAATGCAAAAAATGAAGAAATAAAGTATGATATTATTGAAATGCGAATCGAAGATTTTTTGATTTTCAGCAATTTTCTTCAGCTGCAAATGGGACGAAAAACACTATTAATGAAAAAGTGTATGCAGGCCAATTCAGACATGTTAAAGTCTTTAAAGAACAACATTATAAGCTATTTTGTATTTTCAACGAAATTAAGCTCTGCGATGAAAGAAAAAGATGAAAAAAGGAGAAATACGCCCTCAAGACAAGCCAAGAGCATATACGTCCAATTACAGAAGAAACATACAAAGACCTTGTTTTTTATGTGACCAAAATTTTATCCCAAAAAGTGTTGCTGGTCAATTGAGAAATTGATAATTTACACAAACAAAAAACCCAATTGCTTATTTTTATGTTCTTTATGTCTTTACGTAATTTTTATTTTCTTGAATGGCTATTTAATTTTTTGGTTGATAATATTTATTGTTTTTCGTATTATTTTCTGGGTTGAATGATATTATTTTACCTTGTGCTTTGTTAGTAAAGGTAACTAGCCGATTCCAGCCCTCGAAATTCGAGTGCAAATTCTAGGAAATTTTATTTTTTCATTAAATAAAGATCCTAAAGGTATGCTAATCAATTATAGCCAATTCAAAAATCAACACAAAAAACAAACTCATTTTTATTACAAATACATTGACAAATTTAATAAACACACACACAGCATTGTATAATTTTATGTATTTGCTAGTAGCAATTTTAAATGCAATTTACTCATAATAAAGGAAAAAATTTGAAAATCTGTAAATCTGCAAAACGGCTGAAAAGAAATAGCTTTCAAATAATATACGTTTGGTTAAAATCGGGATAAAACGGTAGAACAAAACATCGGTCACAAGAAATCTCCTGGCCTATTAATATTATAGATTCTAAAAATTTATGAATAGTTTTTTATTAGGAATTTTTTAAAACATACTTTCGTCGAAGTAGTAATAAATAATGGTGTACAACGCTTTTTCCAAACTAAGACATTCTCTTTACACTTAGAAGACCAATGTAAATAAGACGAAACCACCAATAACATGCTAAGTTGGCTAAGATGACAACTTATGCATGCTGAAGGAAGAATACTAAGTCATTTTTAGCTATGATCTACTTGAAATTTTAAGCAAAATTTTGTTCACATTATAATGTAAACCGTGAAAGATAATCAGTAGTCCTATATCGTACCGATTACGAGATATAGCTAGTAAACTTTGAAAGCTTGTCCCGGAAAACTCAACTTTTGACTTAGCATGCTACAGTTTGGAGCCATCGATATATAAACAAATGAATTTGCGACACCATAAGGTATATACATACTTGATCTTTATAATAACTCGAGTCGACATTGCGAATACCGTCCCTTTATCTGTCTGTATGTTAGAATCCCTTTTATTTGCAAGATAAACCATTTACCTGTGTAAATTCAGGATAGCGTTGTTTGCCGTTTTTTCGGTAAGTTTGTTTTTTAAAATGGAGTAAATTGGGCATCTTTTCAGCCAGATATGGCCTAAAATATGGAGATACTTCTAAAAAATGTTAAATATCCAATGTGTTTGTTTTAATAATTTAGTATAAAATTTATTAATTTGTCTACTTTCTGAAATATTTTTTTTTTACATTTATTTTTTTACTTTACTCGATATTATATAAATTTATTTAGAAAAACTGGAAATCATGTGCATTTTAATTCTACCTTTTTTCAGAACACGTCTCAATTTCCGTATTATTATGAATTTATGTTTTTCTCGAAAATAGAATTAATTTTTTTTTTAAATTTTTTATTCATCCTTTATTTACAGGTTTATTATATTTTGAGATATTTTCTATTAGATATTACAACAATTAATAAAAAATAAATAGAAATAAATATTTCAAAAGCAGAAATGGGGGGTTGGTTTTCCAAAAATAGTGGAACCAAAAAGCAAGCTACGGCTACCGAAAAATAGAAAAATAAAATGCAAAAATTAAGGGGTTTCTACAAAATCCAAAGTAGTTTCAAAACTTACTTTCCTTTATTTTTTGAGAATATGGCGATGACTGGTTACTGGTTCGTATCCGGTTCGAAGGACCAATAAATATTTCTTGTTGGAATAGGGGTTGGTTTTCCAAAAATAAGTGTGGAACCGAGGACTTACGCTGCCAAAATAATTCACAAAAATAAAGAATGAAAATTATATATAAAGCTGCTAAGTAATTCCAGGATTACTTCCCTTTATTTTTTTCCTCCGAAAATGGCGGTTTTACAAATTAAATTCTTCACTAAATTTAGTAGCTGCTTCAAAAGCGATCTCAAGTCGTTGACGATAATTTAACGAGTGACAAATTCGCCGTTTTAAAAGATATTACATTTCACAAAAATTCAAATAAATGTCAATCAAAAGAAAGGCTTAAAAACTAAAGCGCCCTCTGGATTTCAAATTCCATACCAATTCGACAAGTCGCTTCTAACAGTGGTATCTCTTTAATGCTCACGTAAACATATGATATTAATTAAATATATTATTTTGGGGTTTTTAAAGGCAAAATATTGCGAAAAACCCTTATATGAGGAAAAGAGAGAAATTTCAGACATTTAAGGTAAATTTACATATCTTGTGTATGTACATTAGGGTTGGTCAATTAATTTTACTCCATGGGCTCATCGCGACTCTGGTACTTTAGACCATAACAAGTGTATTTACCCAAGGACTCATTCCTCTAAAATCATTTTCGAACCCTCCAAAATTTCGATGAAAAATTGATTTATGTCGTATGTGGGTACCTCACATAAGATTATGAATGGTACGACATAAATCAATTTTTCATCGAAGTTTTGGTGGGTTCGAAAATGATTTTAGAGGTATGGGTCCTTGCGCAAATATACTTGCTATGGCCCATAGTACCAGAATCGCGATGAGCCCATGAAGATTTTTTCGGCCCCCTACAATTTGACCCACTCTAATGTACATATGCTTACAAAAGAATTATTTGCAATTTGATGAGTTGCTTGTTGGCTGGTCTGAATTCTCTGAATTCAGTGGATATGTAGAGTTTTCGTTTTTGTTGAAATACAATTGAGTCTTTTGATAAAGCTAATAATATTTTCGTATCCAGTGTCTCTATGTAGGTTTGATGTTGGATTTCTCCAGTGTCTATTGTGTATTACACAGTACATTTTTCAGCTCTTTGATATGGAACTCAATTCTGAGAATTGCGACTGAAAGTAGCCCGAAAAATAAGAACTTCTGCATCATTAGTTTTGTCATATTGCTGTGTTGTTCTGAATGATTTGCTGCTTCTTTATGTGAAATTTTGCTGCTGTTGACCAGATTGGATATGCATGTATTAATGTAGGTCTAATAACATTTTTATTTAGTAAGCATTTAATTTGCAGGCTTAAATGCGATCGTTTATTAAGAAGGGGCCATAAGGTTTTGAAGAATTTTATTGATTTTTGACACGTTCCGTCTATATGTTTTTGGAAAAAAAGTTTTTTATCCATAACTACGTCGAGATATTTTACGTCATTTTTCATCTCAATTAAGTCGGTTCCAAAGAATAATTGCCGCCTCGGGTTCCATTTTAGAGATTTGTTAAATGGAAAGATAATTTCTTGTGTTTTGTTAGGATTAGTTTTTATTTTCCATTTGCAGAAATATTTGTTGCGTGCTAGGAGTCCTTTTTCCATTTTCTTTAATAGAGCAATGGTAAGTTTACTAGATGAAATTAATGCCATATAGTCTGCATAATACGCTATTTTCAAATAAGGAGGAACAGAGAAATCAGGTGTATAAATGGAATAAAGTAAGGGCGAAAGGATTGAACCTTGTGGTAGCCCAGTTAAAATTATTTTTAATGATGAAGTCTCGTTATTGATGGATGCTATGAAACTTCTGTTATCTATAAAATCTGCAATTACTTCGCAAAGGTACTTAGGAATATTTGATACACCAGTTTGTATAAAAGGCCGTTATGCCAAACAGTGACAAATGCCTTTTTCATGTCTAACAAAATAAGCCCGGTTGATCTTTGATTATTTTTATTAGCAGTTATTATGTTTTTAATTCTATTAATTTAATGGATTGTGCTGCGGTCTTTTTTAAACCCGAATTGTTCTTTGGAAATAATAGGGTTTTCGGTGACATATGAGATTAAGTGATGCTGTATGATCTTCTCGTAGAGTTTGCCTAAGTTACTGAGAAGACTGACGGGTCTGTAGCTAAAGGGTGATTTTTTAGCTATTATCTTTTTGGCAACACTGGTTTAAACAGCTTACGCACGTTCCGTGTTTTGTTTCATTGTCAAACATCTTCAGTTTGGTCTATAATTTAACCATGAATCGTCTTACAAACGAACCACGCTTGCAAGTTATTGAATTTTATTATAAAAATGCGTGCTCTGTTAAGAAAGTTCATCGCGCGCTCCTTCCATTTTATGGTCAGTTTAATCGACCCACTGAAGCGGCTATTCGGGCTATTGTGACTAAATTTCGCACCAAATTTACATTGTTGGACGTTAAACCACCAACAAGCTGACGTAGAGTGCGAACTGAAGAAAATATCGCAGCTGTATCGGCCAGTGTTAACGATGACCATCAATTATCGATTCTTCGCCGTTCCCAGCAATTGGGCCTCTGTTACTCAACAACGTGGAAAATTTTGCGGAAGGATTTAGCTTTGAAGCCTTTCAAAATACAGCTGGTGCAAGAATTGAAGCCGAACGCAACGTAGAATTTTTGGTGAGTGGGCTCTTGGAAAGTTGGCCGAAGATCCACTTTTTTACCGAATAATTGTGTTCAGCGACGAAGCTCATTTTTGGCTCAATGGGTACGTAAATAAGCTGAATTGTCGATTTTGGAGTGAATATCAGCAAGAAGCATTGGAAGAGCTACCAATGCATCCAGAAAAAGTCACCGTTTATGAGCTGGTGGCATCATTGGACCGTACTTCTTCAAAGATGATGCGAATCGTAACGTAACTGTGAATGGTGAGCGCTACCGAGAGATGATATCCAACTTTTTTTGCCCAAAATGCAAGGGCTTGATTTGCATGACATGTGGATTCAACAAGACGGTGCCACATGCCACACAGCACGCGCAACAATGGACTTTTTGAGAGGCGAGTTCGGTGAATATTTTATTTTACGTTCGGGACCGGTCAATTGGCCGCCTAGATCGTGCGATTTAACGCCTTTAGACTATTTTTTGTGGGGCTATGTTAAAGCTCATGTCTACACAGACAATCCCGCTTCAATTGACGCATCGGAAGACAACATTGAAGCATTTATTCGTGAGATACCGGCCGAAATGTTGGAAAGAGTATGCCAAAATTGGACTAAGCGGATGGACCATTTGAGGCGCAGTCACGGTCAACATTTGCATGAAATAATCTTCAAACATTAAATTATATGGACCGTACTATCGATTCAAATAAAGATTGCATGCATTTTTCTGAACTTTATGTGTTTTTTTTTTGGAAAACTTTCATATATCTCTTAAAAAATCACCCTTTAGAAATATTTAAGAAGACAGTAAAAAATATTTAACTAAAGCAAAAACATACGAGTTTTTCATTGAAACTTCTCTATCTTGAACCAATATAAGGTAACTTTTACGTTCGCTGCTTAATAAATTACATTTTAACTCGGGATCTTTAAAAAAAAAAAAAAAAAAACAACCTTTGGCCCTTGTGCACATTAGGACTATAAAGTTTACGGGGGCCAAAGTTTGGCATTTTCTGAAAAAAGTAACTTAAAAAATTGTTAAAAAGTATTAGTTGTAAAATTAACTGAAACAATAAGACATTATATTAAAAAAAAACTTTTTTTACCTTTTAACACTTCACTTTTGTAACAAAATTCAACTACAAATGAAAATGTATTTTAAATCCTCCGTAACTTTTTTTATTTTCGGTCGAGAATTACGTTTTATAGCAAAACTGAAAGCCTAAGGTTTCACCTACCTAACAAAAGAAAAAAAAACCGCATATCAAAATTCCAATCCAATCAAAAGTTATAGATTTTTGACCGCCTTCTCGTCAAATTGTCCACTGTGCGGTGGTCAGATGGTGTTTCGTAACCCAATGTTCTTAGATCCATGGTAAGGGAGGTATTGATTAGATTAGATTAGATTAAGAAGGCTCTCCACACCGCGACCAATCTGATCTTTTGTGCAGCCTATGGTTGTCTAGAGATTAGGGCTTTTTATAAAACCAATCTTGGGGGATACAGTGTATCCCCGAATTACTAGGATTCTCTTGCCACTTAATCTGGGACATTCACAGAGAATGTGTTCTGCCGTTTCCGCCTCGTGCATGTGTCCGTAACAGACTGACCTTTTATTCGTAGGTGGTATCTAAGATTACAGTGCCCAGTAAAGAATCCCGTCAAGGTCCTTATGTCCTTCTTGTCAAGGGAGAGTAGTCTTTTCGATTGAACACTGGATGGAGTAATTAATCTCATAGCCTGCCGCTGGCCGGGTTTATGTCCTAGTGTTCGGCAGATTATGATTCCCTCCATTTCTTCACTTTCCCATTGGCACAGCAAAGAATGGTTCCGGACCGATGAAAGGACGATGACCCCCCGATTGGCCAGGCAATCCGCCCTTTCGTTTCCCTCGTGTCCTTCGTGTCATAGAATCCAGCATAAGGTTAGTTCGCAGCATTTGCCTAATTGGTTCAGCACTTCGATGCAATCCTAAACAAGTCTAGACGACACATTGTATAATGTGGTTGCAGCCTGACTGTCGGATAGTATATAAATGAGTGCCCTTTTTGTCTTTCTTCTAAAACATTCAGTCACGCATATGTAGATAGCGAAAACCTCCGCTTGGAATATGGATGGGCATTTTCCCGTGGGTAAGGCTGTTGCAAATTGGGACCTAGTATCCCCGCGCTCGTGTCCCCATTTGATTGTTTTGAGCCATCTGTGAACCACACATGAAAAATCCTGTTCCGGTTCCCAGGTCCTATCGGTCCACATGCTCCGTTCCAATATCATTATCCTAAATTCCCTGACAAATATTTTCTTTGTAGTATTCTGTCTGTGACCCTTGCCACCGGGTGGTTGGAAAGGAGTATAGCGACTCTCGTGTGACCCTTGAGGTCACCGTCTTTCATGCGACCAGATTCCTGAAGTCGTACGGCACTCATGAAGAGATGTATGTATTACTCAATATCAACGGTAGATGAAACACGACTTCTTTGATGCGGATATAATGTAGGACTGTCCGAATGATATACAAAACAATTTCTTGCTTGTTGTAAACTATTCAGAACATTGCCGGCTGTGTTTGTTGAAGAACATTTAGGTCGCCTAGTATGCTACATTCGTTATTCGAGGATGTCAGATTCAAAATGTTATTAGAAAAGATAGATAAGTTTCGAGGAGAATGTGCAGATATTATTACAATTTGCCTATTATTTATTGCTATTTCTATAGAAATATTTACAATCAATTGAGTATTATAAAACAAGTAAGATAATTATAGTCGATCTAGACCGACTATATAATACCCTATACCATGCGTTTAGAGACCCTATCTCTTAGACCCAACTAACTGGATATAGAAAATAAGCATAAACCAAATTTGAGTGGGATTTTTATTAATTTCTTTGGCTGCAGATATGAAAAAGTTCATATCGGATGCTATATCTATGTGGGGACTAGGCCCAAAAATGGACCGATCCTGACTATGTTTGGTAAAGTCTCTATATTTTGCAAAAATATATACAAACAAAATTTGAGAATAATCAGTGCAATATCTTTGTTTTTTGATAGATTTAAGTGGAGATCGGGTAGCAGCTCTATGTGGGGCCTATGACTAAGTATTGTCCCATAGGGATCATTAGTGGACTACTCATTAATGGATGTAATAAACGTAGACAAACCCAATTTGAGTAAGATCTATATGACAATTTGGATCTTATGGCAATTTATGTCGATTTCATAGGGGTCATTTGTATGGGGACTAGGTCTGAACATGAACCGATTCTCACCAATTCCATCCCATGGCCAATAAAAGCTTATATACCAAATTTCGTCAAAATATATTCATATTTGCGACCTGTAGTTTGATTACAAGTTTTACATGGACACACAGACGGACGGACGGACGGACATTGCTATTTCGACTCAAAAAGTGATTCTGAGACGATCGGTATAATGAAAGATGGGTCTAGGACGAATATTTTTGGTTGTTACAAACAGCAGCACAAAGTCATTATACACAAACCACATGGTGGTATAGGGTATAAAAACAGATTTCTATGTTTAATGGTAAAATTTTTACTTCTCTCAGTATATGTGGGATTTTCCCATGTAATTCGTGTATTTCTCAAATCTGATTGAATGTAAATATATTTATTTTTGAGCAGCGGCCCTTAAGAAAAATAGTAACCGAATCCGCCTAAAATGTTCTTAAACAAATTTTGGTGCTAAATTAATGGAAATTAAAAATGCAATAACAATATCTGAAGTAAAAATTTATATGGCAAATTAAAATCACAACAATATTTTGTTTAAATTTTCAGCTGTTCCAAAAACAAAAAAATAAAAAAATATACTTTCTATATCATTTTGCACTAACTATTTATGCAAGTCGAATGGCGCTTAAACTTTTCCATACACCCACTAGAATTTAGCATAGCCATGACCAAAGTGTTATTGCTACAATGCAAATGAATATGTCGCTATCATGCTGTGCAAGTGCTCTTGAATTTTGGATATTTTTTCTTGTTTTGTTTGTTTTCACCACGCAGTCAAGTAGATAGTATAGATTTTTTCGATTTAAACTGTTGATATATAATTTTTTGAATTTTACTTATATACGAAATCACGTCTGAATAATTTTTGTTTTTTTTTTTTGGCGGTCTCCTCTGATTGTTTGTTCACACTCAATTATAAAAATAATTATTTCGACATGTTTGTTGCATTGACGGTTGTTTCCAACCATAATTGTGTATGTATGTATGCATGATGTGTTTGTCATGGACGTATATTTATTTTATATGTTCTACTAATAATAAGTAAAATTTGATAAAAATAAAATAATGTAGGAAATAAGCAAAATTGCCAAAGTTTTGTGCGGTTATCGAATACTGCTCTGCAAAATAGTAGATTTGATAAATTTAAATAATACATAAATCTGGCTAAGAGCCAACTTTTAATTATGTGATACTTTCACAACAACGATTTTATTGATTTTGTTAAGGCATTCGTCATTTTATAATGGACTTTTGGATTTCTTCGGCAATATAAGATTAATAATTTTAAAATTGTTCAATGAATATGAGTAAACATGTGGTTGGTACAATTTCAATTGTCGAAGGAATTGTTTACAGATTGTGGTATTGCCCATATACAACATAATGTTGATTTTTCTAGGCTAATATTATTTTAATATATGCTAACTCAAATATTTGCTTTAAGGTCAAATATACAAAACTTACATACAAAAATTTTTTCTTTTAAGTGTTTCCAAGAATTAGTGTTTATAATTAAGTGTGTGTTTAAAACTTTTCGATTTATATATATATTTTTTTTATTTAGAAAGGTGTTGAAATTTACAAGCAAGTACTAAAATTATCTTTGAAAAAATATCGAACAAATTATAGTCTTACATGCCACCTGGGCTAATTTATGTTCACGCACATTGCCAATAAACACAAATTTCAAATGTGTCTTAATGTTTCAAAAATATTTGTTTATGTTAATTTAAATTTAAAAAGCTGCGGGGGTTCAAGATGCAAGATGTTTATATCATTCACTGTGTTAGATTCCGTTTAAAATTTATTATGATATAGATCAATATACTAATGTTTGTATGTTCTTTTATGATTTCTTCGACAACTGGTTTCTTTTATTAGCAATTACGTTTTGAAAATATATGTGCGAAAATATTAGGAGGCTCCAAAATTATTGAGTTTTTTGACCATAACCACAAGAGTTGAAAATAATTATTTGCATACTAATTATGTGTAGATCGCCAGGTGAGACAAGTTTTGAACCATTTTGCTCTACAATATTAGTTCTGAAACCTATAAATAAAAACAAAGAAAATTAAAAAAGAAGTGGCATTCAAAATAGATTAAAATTAACTAAACTCATTTCGGGAAGAATAAGAGTGGATAAAAGTAAAAACCTTGATATAAAATTGCAGATATTATCAGCAGATAAAATCGCAGATTACCCGCTATAGAAGCTTATCAACAGCTTATCTGAAAAGACAAACTCTGCACAATCCCCCATATAAAAACCAACATGGGTAAAGAGTGATGCCGAAAAAGATGCTGCTCGTGCGCATCACCCACAAAAATCCTTCCAGCCATATGAAGAAATGACAGTATTCGATGAACCCCATTCCATATTAGAAATCACAACTGAAATGAAAAATATTAAACCGGGATAAAGCCCGGGTTTTGATTTGATAAACGCAGAAGTTTCGAAAAATCTCCCCAATTAAGTATGAATGCATGCCTACATCTAAAATATGTGCCTTTCAACTGGAAAGGTTCAGAGGTAATATGATATAAAAAAACCAGGAAAAAAATGTAAATCAACTGAAATCTTTCGAGAAAAGCACTCTACAATAGACCAAGTGTAAGGCATACTATACTACATGGGGTGAAAAGTACGTGGGCTCACATAGAGGTGGCGTGACAAGTGCAAATTTTGTCTGTTTATTCTAACTGTTAGACAAATTGTTTCAAAATTTCCTGACATTTCATTAATTAGAAAAAAAAAAATTTACCATTATAAAAATTTTGCTTTCTTGTTTTGACTAAATATTGCTTTTTGGTGTGAAAAATACTGTCCAAGCCAATGAATGGATTGGTAAACATTATGGTGTATCTTTGCTGTCATATTCAATGGTTAAAACGTGGCATTCCGAATTTAAAACAAAAACTGAAAAAAAAACTGAAAAGTGTTCATGATTCGAAGTATGCTTTGGAGATGTTTGTAGTAAATCGAACTTAATTTTTACGTCAATTTATAATAATGGATGAGATGTGGATTCACTGTTATACACCGGAGTCCAATAGACAGTCTGCGGAGTGGTTACAAGCGTACGAAATCCGAGCAAAGCGGCCAAAGAATCAACAATCGGCTGGAAACTTTATGGCCAGTTTTTTGGGATGCACTTCATATAATATTTATTGATTACTTAGAGAATAGAAAAAAAAAATAACTGATAACTACTATGTTGAGTTTTTGAACAGATTGGATGAAGAAGTTGAGAATAAACGACCCACTTAAATAAGAAAAAAATATTGTACCATTATGACAATTCGTCTGCATTGGCTTCAGAAAAATTGAAGTCTTTACATTACGAATTATTATATTATTATATATTATTTTTTTTTCGATAAAGTGTTGCATAAAGGCCTTGAATGGAAATTTTCCATACATTTCTCGAATTTTCGATGTAAAATGCAGCTGGAAAATTAATAATTTTTTATTTTGATGGCAATAAAGTTTAAAAAAAAGAGAGCTTTGTGGATGAAAATTTTTCGATATTGTAATCAATGTAATGCTGCACGATATACAACATTTTTTGTTTTCTGCTCCGGAGCGTAAATGAATAGTGAGAATGGTTCCCAACTTGGGAACACCCAACATATAGATGGCCCTGTGAAAAGGATCACATTTTCAGTTTTTTATGCCGCACAATTCCAGGGACTGTCCTTGTGATTTGTTTATTGTCATCGCAAATGCAAGTTTCACTAGGAACTGAACACCTTTGAACTGGAACATCAAATCGGTTGAAGTCAAGGGAATTCGCGGAATTAAGCATCTCCCTTGAACCGCCTTTTGAAAATCATTGCCACCATCACATTACTCATTAATTTCGTCACAATCAGTTGGGTTCCATTTCATAGTGTCGGGGCATAAGGATGACAGATCCAACTTTAATTGGAATTAATGGTTTTGGTGGTGGAAGCAATTTGGTAATTGCACCTTTCCGCCCACGCAACACAATCCAAGCGGTTCTTTCTCAAATTTGACTGCATTGAAATTCTCACAAACGACAGACATCTGTCCGAATTGAACCGATGTGTGCGAACTGTATTGAATGTTGGGCTCATATTGAAAGGGTGCATGCTAAATGTTAACCTGAATAATTTGTTGTAGCCTACGTCGTCGTTCAAAAATCGCACATTGTGAACTGGCTTCATCACTTTGCTGAGCACGAACTTCTCTTCTTCTCCATCATTGTTGCTCATTGTGTGTTACCTTGTTCTCTTCTGACTGTCGCGCGCGATTTCCAACCATTCTGGTCGAACTTTCAATAGCACGTTCCTCTTCCATCGTAGTAAAAACGATAAAATTATCCGAAAGTCAAAAAGAATATACGTATATTTTTAAAAACACAGTTATTCAATAAAAGACCAATTTTTTTAAATCAAAGCACTTATGTAACCTTAAATTTAACTATATTATTTTACGATCCAACTTTGCTATTAAATTATGTGATCGAAGACCTGGCAAATGAAGTATATTAAAAAGTTTTTTGATAAATTCACTCCTTCATCTTATAAAGGGTCCGCCATCTAACGTTTTTTTTTTCAACTAGTGCTTATTTCGTGAATGGTAACATTCAGCTCATGTCTGATTTGACAGATAATTAGTTTTATCCTTCCGCTGAACGAATATGGTTGTTTATATGCTTGAACGACGCTGGGAAATATTGCGGCATTACTTTGAAAATCATGGTAATGTCGCAGAATGTGTGCGAAAATTGCGTACGGAGTTTGGAAGAATAGAAGCACCGTCAGCTTTATCTTGTGAAAAAAGAAAGAAACTGGCATCCTCATCGATAAACCAAAGCGTGAAAAGCCAAAAACACTGCGTACACCCGAGAATATTGCTGCTGTTGGAGAAAGTGTGAGTGAAGCGCCATCAACATCAATTCACCGTCGTTCTCAAGAATTGAACATTTAGGAGGTATCATTGAGACGAATTTTGCATAAAGACCTTGGTATGATGCCATACAAAGTCCAATTGGTTCAGGAGTTGAAGCCAACTGACCATCCAATGAGCTTTCGCTTCGCTAAGTGGGCCTGCGATCGACTTACAGAAGATGCCGATTTTGGCAAAAAAAATCATCTTTTCAGATGAAGCTCATTTTGATCGTGGCGGGTATGTAATGAAGCAAAATTGTCGCTTTGGGGGCACAGTTAATGTGCCATGTTGAATGAATTTTTGTTCACAAAAATTGAATAGGAGGATATTGGCAACATTTGGTTTCAACAGGACGGCGCTACATGCCACACAGCCGAAGCTACACTCGATGTTTTGCGCCCTGTTTTTGAAGATCGCATTATCAGCCGCAGAGCTGATGTCGTTTGGCCACCTCGGAGCTGCGATTTGACACCGTTGGACTATTATTTGTGGGGTGCCCTCAAAGATAAGTGTTACGCCAAAAAGCCAGAGACAATTGACGCTTTAAAGGACAATATTCGTGAAGCCATTGGTGAAATACAAATGCACACAATCGATAATGTGCTTAAAAATTGAACCGATCGTGTAGGCTACTGCATGGCCAGCCGAGGCAGCCATTTGAATGAAATTATTTTCCATTATTAACCGGAAGTATTGTACTTTCAAATAAAAAAAGACATTTGAGATACTATTCAGTAGTTTTTTTTTTTATAGCATTTTTTTATAGCAAATTATGTGATGGAAGACCTGGTAAATGAAGTATATTAAAAAGTCTTTTGATAAATGCACTCCTTCATCTTATACTACCACAGTAGCAATTAACTTGAATGAAAATTGCGGAAATTTTTGTTATGCTGCTGAAATTGCCATTTCTCTTAAACATTTTCCTTCAACATGATCCAATATATTAAAGTTCAATAATTACTGTTATGGAAGTAACCCCACCCATTTATCCGATTCCGCCCATTTTCACACTCACACTAATAACTCACGCTAATAACCTATGAACTCACACAAATTATCTTCACTTTTCCTTTTATATTATTTAAGATACTTTTATTATTTTGAAAATTTATTTTATACGGTAGGTAGGTGACACTCCCACTTGTCCAATCCCGCCCATTTTCGCCAGCGCTAATCACAGAAATAATAGACGAACTCACACAAACTTGCAAAGCTCTCCCTATCATTATACTCGGTATATGTACATAATATTTAATCAGTACTCTGTAGAGGACGTACCCCGCCCCCTTATCCAATCCAGCCTATTTTCGTCAGATGTACTTACACTAATAACAAATGACGTCACAGAAAGTATCAAAGCTCTCCCTGTAATGATATTGAGTCTGATATTGAGTGATTAATTTTTTTTTGCAGGCGCCACGCCCACTGTTCCGATAACGCTAATTTTTACAACGGCTACTCACAGCAACTCACAGCAATAATAGGTGCCCTTATACAAAGTTTCAAAGCTCTCCCTAAAACAGCACTCAATATATGATATTAAAAATTAATTTTGTATGGGAAGTACCACGCCCACTTATCCGATACTGACCATTTTCGGTATGACTATCCATATTTATAGTAGATGGCCTCACACAAATTTACAAAGCTCTCCCTGTCATAGTACTCAATATATATGATGTTAAAATGGAATAACCGCGTACAGCGCCATCTGTTGAGACTTTTTGTACTTTTATTTTTTCCTAAACCTTCGCGTGGCAGTTACAAACAAACTCGCAGAAGAAAGTATCCCTGTAGTTTTCAAGTTTTAAGCGGACGAACAAACCACGATGCATTTTTATACCCTATACCACTATGTGGTTTGGGTATAATGACTTTGTGCTGCTGTTTGTAACTACCAAAAATGTTTGACCTAGACCCATCTTTTATTATACCGATCGAATCAGAATCACTTTCTGAGTCGATTTAACGATGTCCATCGGTCTGTGTGTCCATGTAAACCTTGTAATCAAACTGCAGGTCGCAAATATGAATATATTTTGACGAAATTTGGTACATAAGCTTTCGTCGGCCATGAAATGAACGCTGTTGAAATCGGTCCATGTTCAGAAATCGACATAAATTGCCATAAGATCCAAATTGTCGTATAAATCTTAGCCAAATTGGGTATGCATGTGTTTATTACATCCATTAATGAGTAGTCCAAAAACGATCCCTATGGGACAACTCTTAGTCATAGGCCCCATATAGAACTGTTTCCCGATCTTCACTTAAATCTATAAAAAAACAAAAATATTGCACTGATTCATCTCAAATTTTGTTTGTATATTTTTGCAAAATACAAGAGACTTTACCAACCATGGTCAGGATTGATCCATTTTTGGACCTAGTCCCCATATAAATATAGCATCCGATATGAACTTTTTCATATCTGCAGCCAAAAAAATTAATAAAAATGCCACTCAAATTTGGTTTATGCTTATTTTCTATATCCAGTTAGTAGGGCCTGAGAGATAGGGTCTCTAAACGCATGGTATAGGGCAGCGTATAGTCAGTCTAGACCGACTATAATTTTCTTACTTGTTATATATATAGATGTTCCAAAGCCTATGAACTTGAAACGAAACATTCGTTATACCTAATTTCAACAAAATACATTTAAGTTTAGGACCTGTTTTAACGTTAGAACGTTAACATGGACATCCAGTCGAACAGATGAATGGCTGGACGGACATCAATAAAAGGTTCAAAAAGTGATTTACAGGTCAAGAAATTTTGGTAGTTGCAATCATCAGTAGAAAGTCATTATACCCTGATCTCAGAGTGGTTTAGGTTAAAACAAAACATATTATACATATTATTTGTTATGCAAACAAATTGCCTTCAATCATCATTTTGCAGCCATTGCGCTTATTTTTTGTAGCAAAATTTTCTCTTATTCAAAGTTTTTTTTTTTTTTGATTTTATAAATAATTTTTTTCCAGAAAATAATTTTTAATGTGTTTTTAAATATGATAATTTTGTGGTCTTTTGTGATGTAAAATGTTTTTATGTTACTTATTTTGCTCAAAATTTTTTACACATAAAAAATTCAGTCAATTCGCCACGGGTTGTTGCTCTGGATTTAAATAAACAAAATAAATTGATTTTATCTTTAGCAATATCCATTAAAAATTTCATTAACATTGGTAAAAAAAAAAAAAATCAAATATAATAACTGATTTATAACGGGTGATCCAAGTAGAGATACTTTTTATACCCTACACCAGTATGTGGTATGGGTATAACGACTTTGTGCTGCTGTTTGTAACTACCAAAAATATTTGACCTAGACACATCTTTTATTATACCGATCGAATCAGAATCACTATCTGATTCGATTTAACGATGTCCGTCCGTCCGTCCGCCTGTGTGTCCATGTAAAGTTTGTAATCAAACTACAGGACGCAAATAAGAATAAATTTTGATGAAATTTGGTATATAAGCTTTTATTGGCCATTGGATGAACGCTATTGAAAGTGGTGAGAATCGGTCCATGTTCAGACCTAGCCCCCATACAAATGACCCCTATGAAATCGACATAAATTGCCATAAGATCCAAATTATCATATAGATCTCAGTCAAATTGGGTATGTATGTGTTATGGGACAACTCTTATTCATAGGTCCCATATAGAGCTGCTTCCCGATCTTCACTTAAATCTATCAAAAAACAAAAATATTGCACTGATTCTTTTCAAATTTGGTTTGTATATATTTTTGCAAAATATAAGAGACTTTACCAAACATAGTCAGGATCGGTCCATTTTTGGGCCTAGTCCCCATATAGATATAGCATCCGATATGAACTTTTTCATATCTGCAGCCAAACAAATTAATGAAAATCCCACTCAAATTTGGTTTATGCTTATTTTCTATATCCAGTTAGTTGGGCATGAGAGATAGGGTCTCTAAACGAATGGTATAGGGTATCGTATAATCGGTCTACACCGACTATAAATTTCTTACTTGTTTTAACATATTTTATATATTTTTATAATATTCTGGTTTCAATAGCCTTTTTATGACAGATCACGTGTGAGTCGTGTCACGCTGTCAAGTTATTTTTGTTTAGTATCGTTTGGCATTTCATCATGGAAAGACTTACGCCTGAACAACGTTTAAAAATCGTTCAACTTTATTACGAAATTCACGTTCTGTGAAGAGTGTCTTTCGTGCACTTCGCTCAACTTATGGTCAACATAATCGGCCTACTGAGCGTACTATTCGCAACACCATCACCCATCTTGAGACCATCTTGAGATTCAAGAGCTGCCACTTCATCCAGAAAAAACAACGGTTTGGTGTGGTTTGTGGGCCGGTGGAATCATCGGTCCATATTTCTTCAAAAATTATGCCGATGAGAACGTAACCGTCAATGGCGACCGTTATCGTGCCACGATAACCGACTATTTGATGCCTGAAATTGAAGCTCGTGTCCTCGGCGACATTTGGTTTCAACAAGACGGCGACACTTCCCACACAGCGCATCAATCAATGGATTTATTGAGAAAACACTTCGGTGAGCAGATAATTTCACGTTTTGGGCCGCTCGATTTGCCACCAAGATCGTGTGATATCACACCGTTAAACTTTTTCCTGTTCGGATATGTAAAGTCTAAAGTTTATGCGGACAATCCCGCTTCGAATCAGGCCTTGGAGCAAAACATCACGCGTGTCATTCGCCAGTTACCAGTCGAAATGCTCGAACGAGTCATCGAGAATTGGACTCAACGGATGTTCCATCTGAGACGTAGCCGCGGCCAACATTTGACAGACATAATCTTCAAAAAATAAATGCCAAAGAATGTTCTTTCAAATGATAATAAACATGCACCATTAAATTTGAACTTTCTGTGTTTTTTTTTTTTTTTTTTCTTTAAAAAAAAGTAGGGAACCTCGAAATGGATCACCCTTTATGGGCAAAGACAAAATATTTACCGCAATTAAATCCATAACCTAAAATCAACTAAAATAATAAATATATCTACATAAACAAACCAATAAGCAAACAAAAAAAATTTATTATTTATTTGAACCTAATAAAACACTAACAATATAATGAAAGTTTTTATTGAACAAATTAGTGAGAGCAAAACAAAATCAACAAAATATTTAAAAAAAAAAAACAAACAATATCAAAAGAAATAAAAATAAATAAACTGAAATGTTTTAAAACAATCGACTTAACGAAATATTAAGAATTAAGAGATTTTTATTTAAAATGTTATTTTCTAAAATTAAAAATAAATTAACATTAACCATGAAACAGAAAACGAATATATATAAATATATATATAATATATATTTCTATAAAATGACCTTCAATAATTGTTTCAAAAGATTGGACAGAAACATCTAGTTGTTTGATGGAAAATAAAAACGAAAAAAATCGTAAATCACAGACATAAAAAAAAAAAAAAAAATAAAAATTCCCACACTTTTGTACTTTTGTAAAATTTAAAAACAAATGCATTTTGGTTTCTTTAGAAAATCTCGTATAACACTGTGGAACAAATTCAGGTTAGCAAAAGTTAGGTCGATTCTGAGAGTGAGGGGTGAAAATAGATGCTAAATTAGAAAACCCGTATCGCGGCATTTGTTTATGTTAGTTCGATTTTTTTTTTTTAATCGAACTTTGCACTCAAATGCCGATTTTGAGCATATTGTTTATATGGTTTTTGGCTATAACTCGTCGACTGATTGATATTTGTTCAATCTGTAAAAGCCAAATTATTGCTAGAGACCTGGGCAACAATTAAAATTAAAAAAAAAAATGATTTAGAAAATTTTTGTGGTGCTTATGAAGCAAAATGTTGGAAAAATTATTTTTTTTCGTGCCTTTTGAAAATATTTTAAACAAAACTAAGTCTTTTTTGCTTTCTGTTTGATCTATTATATGCTTCTCAGTTTCTTCAATAAATTTCATTTGAAAAGAAAACAATCATAATACAAAACTTGCATTTTCCAGCTTAATATTAATTTACTTCTCATTTTTTATGTACCAATTTTGTTCAGTGTTGGTTTTGAAGAAACATTGAAAAAGAAATTATAAAAATATGGAAAAAAAATATATTTTTGAAATGTTAATTATGAAAAGTTTTAAGTAAAAAAATTAAATAAATTAAATTAATGATTTGGCCAGTTGCCGTTTAGCAGGCGGCTGTGGATCAGCATCACTGCTCTCTGTAATATCTTGGTCATCGTCATCATCATCAGAAAGGTCGATAATTTCGTCCAACAGATATTCTGGAATTTCATCTTTTTCTTCACCTTCTTCCTCTTTTTCCTCGTCGTCCTCTTCTTCAAAGGTGTTTTTATACCACCAACAAATTTCAGCGAGTATTGCATCTGGAGATTTTTTTCCTCTGTACCTGAAACGAAAATAGTTTTCAATCGTTAACATGTTTAAATTGTGTACTCTGACAAAGATATTAGAAAAATCTAGAAATTCAAAATATGCACACTCTATAGTTACCTTATTTTAAATGGAAGCACAGTTTGGTGATAACGTTCGCCTTGCTCATCAGATTCAGTTGGCAACTGTTGCGCGAGTTGACCAAGTTGCTGATGCAAGAGATGAATTTTGTACGACATATTAACCCCAATTTCATCCAAAGCTGCCAACATGTTTGCAACAGATTGCCTGTGGTTGTCTTTGCGTTCTTTACCCAAAAGTCCTTTAATGACTGCTTTCAATGCGAGCCATGCATTTAATTCTCGGTCTGTCAGAACTTGATCAAAATCATGACGACTCATTAGCTTCCGTATGTCGGGACCATTAACAACCCCTGCCTGAATTTTGGCGTTACTTAGTCTTGGGAAAATGTCTTTTAAGTGGTTGAATACTGCTGGTCTTTTTGCGATACATTTCAAAAAATTTTTAGCAATGCCAAGTTAAATGTGGAGCAACGGCAACAAAATTTTCATTTCAGGAACAAGACTTTCGTGTAGCCTATCGTCTTTAGGCCATTTCCGTCCAATGCAACTATTCCAGTTATGCTCTTTGTACTGGTTTCTTCCCTTAATACCTTCTCCGTATCGTGAATCCCAATCGCACAAAAAAACACGGATATTTTGGACGGCCAGATGCTGTTAAGCCTGTAATCAATGAAACTATTTTGAGGTCGTAGCAAATGTGCCACTGGTGTTCGTTGTATTTGACTACTTCCAGAATGTGTTTCAAATTATCGAAATTTTGACTAGTGTCAGTGCTATACGCAATCGGAACAGAAGGCATTCTATTTGTCTTGTGCAAAAGCACAACCTTTAAGCTGATTAGTGAACTATCGATGAATTAACGCCAATCATCTTTTTTTATAGGTTAACCCTATCGTCTCCATTAACTTTTCAATATCGTTGCAATAAGCGAAATTTTTTGCATCATTCACATTGAAGAACTTTGCTAACTCTTTTTGGCGTTTTCGATATGCTGTTACTTTGGTACCTTTCGCCAGCAAATTATTTCCTTTCAAAAATGAAGCCAGTAGTTCCGATTTTTTCTGAGTCAAACACAAATTTGCAACAATTCCATCCAATTGGTTTTGTGTGACTAGGATTGGGTCCTTTGATGTTGCATAGGATGTACCTTCACCAGGGTCGCATTCTGAGAAGAAATCCATGGGTGTAGCAGCGGCGCACAGTGGACCATTTGACGAGAAGGCGGTCAAAAATCTATAACTTTTGATTGGATTGGAATTTTGATATGCTGGTTTTTTTGTTTGGTAGGTGAGACTTTAGCCTTTAAGCTTTGCTATAAAACGTAATTCTCGACCGAAAATAAAAAAGTTACGGAGGGTTTAAAATACATTTTCATTTGTATTTGAATTTTAGTACAAAAGTGAAGTGTTAAAAGGCAAAAAAAGGTTTTTTTTTTTAATATGTCTTTTTTTTTCAGTTAATTTTACAACTAATACTTTTTAACAATTTTTTAAGTTAATTTTTTCAGAAAATCCAAACTTTGGCCCCCGTAAACTTTTTAGTCCTAATGTGCACAAGGGCCAAATGTTGTTGTTTTTTTTTTTTTTTTTTGAAAGATCCCGAGTTAAAATATAATTTATTAAGCAGCGAACGTAAAAGTTACCTTATATTGGTTCAAGATAGAGAAGTTTCAATGAAAAACTCGTATGTTTTTGCTTTAGTTAAATTTTTTTTTATTTTCTTAAATATTTCTATATCAATTTTTATGGTAAATTTATGAAATATTACAATTTTTATTGTAAATTTACAAAATATATAAATTTTTAAATCAAGAAAATTTTTTAACTATAGGTATAAAAAAAGTGTAACTTATTGTTAGTGTAGTGAAGTGTAATGAAGTACTTTAAATCAACCAATTTTAGTAAAAATTTCTTCTAAATAGCCTTGATTTTCATCTTCTAGAAGTTGTTTAGCTTCTTCGTCTAATTCAATAGAGGTAGTTTTCCATTTTTGACGAATGTTGGACATATATGGACCTGAAGTGCACAACAAAATAGTGATAAGGTCTTCATTAGTACAACATCTGGACATTTTCCTTGTGTTGTGCTCGCGAAGAGTCTGTAGTCTTTGTTCCTTTTTTCTTGCGCTTCTTCAGATAGATCTCCTATTGGTAGAATACTGTTTTGAATTATTTGTTCCCCATGGTACAAAATTTTATGAACTGTGGATGGCATATATCTCCAAGAGTATTTTTCATTATAAAGTATAGCTGTTTTATTGGCGTACTCTCCAAATTTTTTTGCATTTATCTTTCTGCTGCATGCTAGAACTTGTAATATGCTTTTGAATCGTCTTATTAATTCATGATCTACACCTGTGATAGATGCTGCAGTTACCGGATCGGAAAAAAATCGCCTTGAAGTATTTCCATCATTTGTGTTTCCTTCCCCTTGTTTTGGTTGGTCGATTACGTGGCCTAGCTGTAGATATTTTTGTTGAATTTGTTTTTTTTTTTTTTGCTTTCTTTTTTCTTAATTTTTTTTGGGGACATTCCAAGTTCGTAGGCTTGCTTAAAACTATCGACTCAGAAAGTGTTTTTGAGTCGATCCGTATAATAAAAGGATAAAGGTCCAATATTTTTGGCAGTTACTAACATCACCTCAAACTTAATATATCCTAACCACATAGTGGACAACTTTTGTATTCATAAATTTTGTAGAAAATATCTAACTTTTGACTGGCAGGAGTAATGCTCTATTAAGTAGGAGATTTTTGGAAAATTTGGACCTTTTTTAAAAATTTTTTTTTAAATTTCGGAATGACTCAGTGATTTTTAATTTTTTACATTAGTAGTATGGAAGCCACAAAATTATACAAAATTTATTTCACTTCAAAACCTTTCAAATCAGAAAAGTGACAGTCATTCAAAAATAAAAATTTGCAAAGAAATTTTTAATTTTAGCAAAATACTGAGAAAGCCCATTTTCGAAGACCCTGTTCGTTGTGATATAGTTGAGATAGAGTCGCAATTTTTTGGGTCCCGAGGTTTATTAGTATTTACTTTCAAATGAATAACATAACTTTAAAATCGGTAACAAAAAAAAAAATGATTTTTGGCCGCCTTCTCAAAATATGGTCCACTGTGCGGCGGTTGTAATACTGATATCTGTTTGAAGATCATTACTTCGGTATGTTGGTACTGGAACGAATTCTGAGCGCGGTAATGGTAATTGGATACTTGGCAAGCAAACTTTTTTAGGGGCATAGTTTACGTCAGTGATAAACTCTTGCAGGAAATATTGTTTATAGGCTTCCAAAAAAAAAATCACTCGCATTGCCAATTTTCATCGCTTGTAGTTGAAAACAAAAAAGTTGTTTTACTAATTCCTAATTCTTGGAACTTCCCTTTTTAATTACTTCTACCTAAATCGCTATTTATTTAATGGTTTTGAGATTTTTAACGCAAATTATCGACTAAGACCATTTTCTTTTCAAATGAAATTTATTGAAGAAACTGAGAAGCATATTATAGATCAAACAGAAAGCAAAAAAGACTTAGTTTTGTGGAAAATACTTTCAAAAAGAATGAAAAAAAAAATAATTTTTCCAACATTTTGCTTCATAAGCACCACAGAAATTTTCTAAATCAATTTTTTAAAAAATTTTAATTGTTGCACAGGTCTCTAGCAATAATTTGGCTTTTATAGATTGAAAAATATCAATTAGTCGACGAGTTGTAGCCAAAAAACCATATAAACAATATGCTGAAAATCGGCAAAGTTCGAAGGTCGATTAAAAAAAAATTCGAACATAAACAAACGCCGCGAAACGGGTCTTCTAATTTAGCCTCTATTTTCACCCCTCACTCTCAGAATCGACCTAACTTTTGCTAACCTGAATTTGTTCCACAGTGTAATTGGAATGAATATTGTATTTGTAAATATTTATTTAAATTTATTGGAATTTTGTTTTTTTTTTTGGTAATTACATTAATCGTATTCCAGAGGAAATCATGTAGATGTATTATTTATTTCAAAGCGATTTTGTTTCTGTTAGAAAAAGAATTATTTCTTGTGACGCCAGCAGTTTCATATTGTGAATGTCCTCTTAAAAAAAGCTATCGACAAAGAAATATAAAAATATTGGATTTTGAAAATAGAAATTACTATCCAAAAAAAAAAAAAAATTAAACATTTTTTATTGACTGGAAGTACCAAAGAGATGATAACGATATCCATATCTCCAAATAGTAAATTCAGACTGCTTTGAAAAACTTCTTATATATTAATAAAGCTTAAATATTTTATTTATTAATTTATTAATTACAATAATAGAATTACAAAAATTAATTCGGGATAAGGAGTACTAGCTGCAATGGCTTTCGATTTTGAACATTTTCATTTTTAATGAGGTTTTGTAAACTATTTTCGAGTAGGAATTTGCAAATTAATTTGATACTAGCAGATTCCGGCCCTCGAAATTCGAGTGCAAATTCTAGGAAATTTTATTTTTTGTTTAAATAAGACCCTAAAGGTTTGCTAATCAATTATAGCCAATTCACAAATCAACACAAAAAACAAACTCACTTTTATAACAAACACATTAACAAATTTAATAAACACAATGCATAGCATATTGTAAAATTGTATGTATGTGTTAGTAGCCAATTTAAATGCAATTTACTCAAAATAAAGGAAAAAATTTGAAAACCTGTAAATCTGCAAATCGGCTAAAAAGAAAGACCTTTCAAATAATATACGTTTGGTCAAAATCGGGATGAAACCGTAGAGCAAAACATCGGTCACAAGAAATCGCCTATCCTATAGATATTATAGATTAGTTTCACATATATTTTTTTGGCATATCAGTGGGTTGGTTAGACTCGAAAATACTGGTTCTGCATTAACTAAAGGCGGTGCACTCATCTAAAATATGTTTGGTGTTAAGTTGTTTGTTGCATGAGGTACACATAGGTGGCGCTGATTTTTCATAAATATATTTGTGTGAAAATATGCATTGCCCAATTCTAAGGGGTTTAATAGTGATGGTTTCTTTTCTAGTGCAGTTTTTCGGGTAGACTGCTTTGATTCCCAGTTGATTAAAAGTCTTATAATAATGTTGATAGTTTAACCATTTTGGTGATTTTGTATTATTCAAATAAGAAGAGATGGTGTTTAGTAAGTCCCGAGGCTTCCAGGAGGGAAATTTAAGGTAATTTGGCACAACTCAAAGCGAAGATAAACCACGAAACTAATAAAAACATTTTTTTACATTCTAAAGCCGAACTATAATCAAAATAAGTGACTTGCGATAACTTTGGTAAAAAATTGATGAGAAATGCTTTTTTCTTATAAATTAGTTATCAAATTAATACCTCTATTCAAATTTATTTAAATACCAGAATCTCTAGTATTTTGTTGCTTCTCAGCATCAATTTTAACACCCATAATCATTTGCATTTTAGAACATGTTATTTTCCTCAAGAGACTCACTAAAGAGTTACACAATATTTTATAAAAATATCAAATACAGTATGTGGAAAAAATAAGTTGTCAAGATTAAAGTTTTATTACAAAGTTTAATAACTTTTACAAGTAATTTGGAACCGATACGATTCTTTCATAGTATTTGTTTACATTTTCTATATTTTTAAATTAAATAACATTCATTTAAGCTAAAATATTACACTCTTCGTTTAAGGAAAAATACAAAATTAACTAAAAAAATTATGTTGAAAAAGTAAGTTGTCAAAACTTTAGTAGCCACAGTGTCCATACTTTCGAGAAGGTAATTTACCCAATCTATTTTGCATAGAGTTCACTAGGTTTAAACATTCTGTTTGGGAAATATTACTCCAGTTTCTGAAAATGCAATCCTTCAAATCATCAAGATTTTGGGGCATTTCTTCAGCAATACGAATTTTAAGGATAGCCCACGCGTTCTCGATAGGGGACAAATCGGGACTTTGTGGGGGCCACTTTAAAACATTAACATTTGTGTTTTGGAGGTATTGGGAAACTATTTTTGCTGTGTGTATTGGCGCATTATCCTGTTGAAGAATGAAGTTTGGCCCTATTAGACGACGTCCGTCTGGAATAGCATGTTCTTCCAAAATCTGTAAATATACAGCCGCAGTAATTTTACCCTGTAACAATGCTACATTACCAGTACCATTTGAACACATGCATCCCCAGACCATTAAACCCTTTTCTACAGCCTTAACGGTGGGTAGAGTGCACTTGTGTGACAGTTGTTCTTTCAGGTTGCGCCAAACGTAGACCATACCATGAGAATATTTTAATCTAATCATCGATTCATCCGTCCACAACAGATTATACCAAAATTCTATAGGTTTTAAAACATGTTCTATATAAAACTGACGTCTTTTTTCTGTATTAACTTTACTTAAGTAGGGTATCTTACGGGCAACACGACCATGCTTATTGTTTTGGCGCAGTCTGTTTCGAATGGTGTATGTTGAGGGGGCCTCTTTACCTTCATTAATAATTTGGGCTCTAATATTTGGCACGGATTTGAAAGGATCAGAGTTGGAAATTTCTAATATGCGCTTATCGACACGTTCTGTTGTTATTTTTGGCCGTCCAGGGCGGAGTTTTCTGGAAACTCTATCATCATTGTTATAGGCAGCAATGACTTTCCATATTGAAGTTTGAGATTTTTCAAATTTTTCAGCTATGTATCTCTGAGTGTGACCATCTTTATAATGATTAATTATTATTTTACGTTCTTCGTCGGTTAATTGCCTAAATTTTCCCATATTTTAATCTCTAAAAGAGTTATTAAAACAAAATAAAATCAAGTCACTTTACAGACTTTTTGAGCAAATCGAAGACATTAATTTTTATTACCGAATGCTTAAATCTGTTTCACAATTATTTTTTTATAAAAAATTAATAGAAATCAAACTTATAGCGGCCACTTAAAGAACTCCACAATCAATTTTTTCACTTGACAACTTACTTTTGCAACACTTTTCCAAAGACTAGTTTAGAGAAATGCTAATTACTTTAAGTAATATACTGTTTCCAACAACAAAAATTTATGAAATTTATCTCAAATAACGGTACTTTAAAATTATCTAAAACCAGTTTACAGTGAAGATCAAAAAGAAATTTATTCAACAAGTTACAAAATTTTTTTATTTGATAACTTATTTTTCCACATACTGTACATACAAATACGAGTACCTCTATTAAACTCAGACTGAGACTTTATCTTAATTTAAAATTCTGAAGAAATACTTTTGCAAAAACAGTATGAACATTTTGATTTTGAAAGCATATAAAATTTTCCGATTCCTCTCTCTATTCTAAAAAATTTCACATATGCGACAAGTTCAACTGTCTGTTGCATAAAGTTTTCTTTTGAGCATTTATTTTATTTTACTTGTGCCACCAAATCTCTTGAGTTTCACCTGCATGCTATTGTACATATGAATGTTTATGTTTACATTTCTTGGGCACGTTCTTTGTGTTCGAAAAGAATATCTATTGTAAAGCGTCATGCAACTTGCAGACGTTTGCGTTTATTAATCGTTTCCTTCATTGCATACGGAAGTAAACATTGCAACTTTTCACTTTGGTGTAGTTAGAAACATTTCTTGATAACAGATTGTATGGAAAATTTATTTATATATGGAACGTGGGCGAGGTTTACAAAATTAAATATATATTTTTTTTTTGTAAATTTCATAAAGTCTTCTGATCGAATTACATATGACACAGCTATAATATAATAAACGGGTATTGTGTTTACCGACATTAGGGAAATATTTTTATTTTTGTTGCAAGTTAATAGTTTTTTGTTAAAACACTACGCATTGCAGTGTTGCATTGAAAACTGCATTTATGAAGTCAGCCGTACTTTTTTTAAGCAAACGTATGTTTTTAAGAAAACATATTTTTTTAAAAACAAAATGTAAGTTTTTAGGAAAATCTGTTTTTGTTTTGAAATTCTCTTATCTAAAAATAAGTACTTTTGCTAAAAAAAAAGAAAGAGTAGCAAACTGGTACTTTTTTAAGAAATGCTCTTTTTAAGAACTGGAAATTTTTTAAGAAAAAATACTTTTTTAAGAAAAGTTATTTTCTTAAGGAAAGCTGGTTTTGAAAAAAATGCGTTTTAAAGAAGTGGTACCCATTTAAGAAAATATACATTTTTACGAAAAGGTATTATATAAAGAAAGGTATACTTTTTTAAGAAAAGGTACTCCTTTAGAAATATTGGATTTTTTATGAAAAGTACTTTTTGAACATATAGTGCTTTATGAAAATAATTTTCTTTAAGAAATGGTTTTATTTTAAGAAAAATCACTTTTTAAGAAGAGATAATTTTTTAAGAAAAAGTACTTTTTTAAGAAATAATAATTTATTATGAAAAATTACTTTTTTAAGAAAAAATACTTTTTTAAGAAAATATACTTTTTTATTAAAATGTATTTTGTTTTTAAGAAAATGTGATGTTTCTTTGAAAATTAATTTTTTTTCAGAAAATCATTTTTTTTTAAACGGCTACTGTTTTTAGAAAACGGGAGACTACATAACTACACAAGTTCCCGAGCTCCACGATATTCATTTTTAGACGTATGTGCGGTCATTTTTTGAAATAAGATAGTAATTCTGTGGCGTGACTTCATAGTTAGTCCTTTACTGAGTCTATATAAAGATATATAATTGTTAACTTTTTCTTTTTATTTAAAATAATTCTCTTAATTAATTAATTAGTTAATTAATTAACTAAAATTAATTAATTAATTAGTTAATTAAAATTAGTTAATTAATTAATTAAAACCACTATGTGGTTTGGGTATAATGACTTTGTGCTGCTGTTTGTAACTACCAAAAATATTTGACCTAGACCCATCTTTTATTATACCGATCGACTCAGAATCACTTTCTGAACCGATTTAGCGATGTCCGTCCGTCCATTCGTCTGTCCGTTTGTCCGTCTGTGCGTCCATGTAAACCTTTTAATCAAACTGCAGGTCGCACCTAATAATATATTTTGATGAAATTTAGTATATAAGCTTTTGTCGGCCATAGGATGAACGCTATTGAAATTGGTGAAATTCGGTCCATGTTCAGACCTAGTCCCCATACAAATGACCCCTATGAAACCGACATAAATTGCCATAGATCCAAATTATCATTTAAATCTCAGTCAAATTGGGTTTGTATGTGTTTATTATATCCACTAATCAGTAGTCTAAAAATAATCCCTACAGGACAGTTCTTAGTCATAGGCTCCATAGAGAACTGCTTCCCGATCTTCACTTAAATCTATCAAAAAACAAAAATGTTGCACAGATTTTTTTTTAAATTTGGTTTGTATATGTTTTTGCAAAATTTAAGTGACTTTGTCAAATATGGTCAGGATCGGTCCATTTATCGACCTAGTCCCCATATAAATATAGCACCCGATATGAACCTTTTCATATCTGCAGCCAAAAAAATTAATAACAATGCCACTCAAATTTGATTTATGCTTATTTACTATATCCAATTAGTTGGACCGACGAGATAGAGTCTCTAAACCATGGTATAGGGAATCCCCAGTGTGCAGAAGGTATATATATAAATTTGTCATTCCGTTTGTAGTAATTAAAAAAAAAATTCTGGACGCCATAAAATATATATATTTGTGATCCTTATAACAAGCGAAGTTGATATAGCGATGTCCGTCTGTGGAAATCACGATGACAACTTCAATCGGGCATCTAGGGTGCTCGTTTGCATAAAAAATGATCCACTGACTTTCTGAGATGTTTTCTGTTTAAAATCGTCTAAATCGGTTGAATAGTGTCCGAGATCTGAATGAAGAACTAAAAAAAAGTCTTGAAAAAATATGATTTTCTTTGTTGTTCTTGTCACGATCACGGCCTCAATAGGACAGCTAAGGTGATTATTTTTAGTGAAAATGAATCATCGTGGTCATGGGAAGTTTTCTATTTCAAAAATCATTAAAATCGGTGAAACAGGTCAAGGGAAATCTCTGAAAAAGTAAAAAACAATGAAAAATATGATGTTTCTATCTTGTTCTTGTTGTAATTCTAAATATTGTATTGTTGTTATAGCTGCACTTGTTGTTTTTTGGTCGTTGTGGTAATAACATTATAAAAACTAACCCTTTGTAAATTTGTTTTTATCAACTATGGTAGACAAATTTTAAAGTTTCCATTGTTTTGGAATCACTAAAAAAAATTGTTAGATCATTTTTGTCATCGCCGCGAGCCTGCCTGCAAAGTTTCAGATCGATTGGGTCACGGGAAAGGGGTTAAAAATCAATCCAAGTTTTTTTTCGACAAGCAGACACTACGAGTTATTATAAAGGGAGTAAAAATTCACCAACATCTAAGTAAATAACAAACTAATATACATACATATCATCATATGAAATCCAAAAAGCCGTAAGTTACAAAAAATTCAAAATTGACTTTTGATTGATTATGGTGAACCGCATCAAAATACATGTACCTTAAAAATTTTACACTCCTCAGACTAAAAGCGACGATTTTATTAACGAAATTCTAAAAGATCTAAATGCAGCATAAAAAAATTCATAAGCCAAAAAAGGTAACTTACGCCTTTCCAAAAAAAAAAAATAAATAACAAATAAAAAAAAAAATCTGATATTTTTCTCTTCATGTGTTTCTAATAATCTTTCTTGGAGCAAGCAGTTTATCAAAGTATATGAAAAAACAAATCTCGTTTAAAGTGTTTTAATTAAAAACAAGTAAGAAAATTATAATCGGTCTAGGCCGACTATACGATACCCTACACCATGCGTTTAGAGACCCCATCTTTTTAGTCCAACTAATTAGATATATAAAATAAGCATAATCAAATTTGAGCGACATTGTTATTAATTTGTTTACTTCGGATATGAAAAAGTACATATCGGATGCTATATTTATATGGGGACTATGTCGAGAAATAGACCGATCCTGACCATATTTGATAAGGTCACTTATTTTCTGCAAAACATATATAAACCAAATTTGAGAAAGATTGTGCAATATTTTTGGTCTTTAATAGATTTAAGTGAAGATCGGGAATCAGCTCCATAAGAATTGTCCTAAATAGTTTATTTTTGGACTTCTGATAAATGGATGTAATAAACATACACAAACCCAATTTGATCGAGATCCATATGATAATTTGGATATTATGACAATTTAAGCCATAGGGGTCATTTGTATGGGGACTAGGTCTGAACATGAACCGATTTTCACCAATTTCAATAGCGTTTATCCTATGGGTGATAGGAGCACTAAATTTCATAAAAATATGTTCATATTTGCTACCTGTAGTTTGATTACAAGGTTTACATGGACACACAGACGGACGGACGGACATCGCTAAATCGACTCTGAAAGTGATTCTGAGCCAATCTGTATAATAAAAGATGGATCTTTGTCAAATATTTTTGGTAGTTACAAACATCAGCACAAAGTCAATATACCCTGACCACATATGGTATAAAAAAAAACATTTAAATGAAAATGACCGAATGATAGGCAAAATGTATAGAGGCATCAATAAAGGAATTGTGTGTGAAAAAAATATTTGCAAAATGGTGTTTGGAATATGACGTTTGGAGAGAAAAAAAAATCATGTGATTCCGATCACAGGGGAGATGTGTAATAAAAGATTTTTTATGGCATATTTTAAAATCAAACAGAAAGCGTTATCTATGTATCACTTGTAGCAAACATTATTTGTATTTTCCATTTTTAATTATTTAGATTTAATTTTTTTATTTTTAATTTTTAATTTTTTATGTTTCCTTTTTTTATTTTTAATTTTTCATTTTTTATTTTTGGTATAATTTTTAATTTTTTCATTTTTCATTTTTCGCTTTTAATTTTTTCTTTTTCATTTTTCATGTTTTATTTTCTTTTTTAATTTTTATTTTTTATTTTTATTTTTATTTTTAATTTTTTATTTTACATTTTTAATTTTTTATTCTTTATTTTTAAGTTTTAATTTTTAATTTTTTATTTTTCATTTTTCATTTTTTATTCTTTATTTTTAATTTTTCATTTTTTATTTTTCATTTTTAATTTTTAATTTTTAATTTTTATTTTTCATTTTTTATGTTTCATTTTTTATTTTTCATTTTTTATTTTTTTGGTTTTTGATTTTTTATTTTTTATTTTTTATTTTTCATCTTTCATTTTCCATTTTTCATTTTTCATTTTTCATTTTTTATTTTTCGTTTTTCATTTTTCATTTTTTATTTTTCATTTATCATTTTTCATTTTTTATTTTTTATTCTTCATTTTTCATTTTTAATTTTCAAACAGGTTATTACATATCATAATTTTTTCAGCAATACAATCAAAAGTCATACCGATTTTGTCTTACGTCTCACATGTTACGCTGTTTTTTTAATGTATTGTGAAATAGAAATTTACCCCCTGCGCGTATAGATCAAAAGGTGTATGTAACAAATCCAGTAGAAGTTTTTAAAAAAAGCACGAAATCGTAACATATTTTCACGACAATCGATATCTAAACCTTATTATTTGAAAATTAAAACGAAACGTTTGTCAGCCAGTGTTTATGCCAACTCTTGAAAAAAATGAAAAATTGATAAGAAATTGGATTGATGTAAACATTTTAAATAACGTTCAATGGGCAGAAGTACTGCCGAAAAGAAAAACACCGATTAGAGATAAAAAAAAATACGAGAAGCGTTTTAGCTTTCGTGATATTCCGAAACTTAAATCCCATTACCGACAACAATACATCAACAAATGTTATTTTCAAACAAATTTTAAATCATACAGCCAAGTTTATAAAGTATATTGTGAATAACGCGCTAATAATAATGATGATGAAATTTCTTCCTTCTGAATTCGTTGAATATGTTTAGGATTTCAGAAAGTCTCAATTTCCACTCAGCACCTATCATCCGTTTTATGTGGATTAAGATTCTCTTTATAACTTTACTCTTCTATTCGTCCATTGTCAGTACAATCAAAGATATTTTACAGAAGAAAAGCTGCAAATTCCACCGTCGAAAGGATTCGTCTGGAACTATTAATATTAAAACAAAACACCGAGGTGCAAAAAATAGTCTTGACAGCGAACAGGCTCCATTACATACCTTCAGATTAAAAATTTCTAAGAAAAAGTGGGAACACCTTAATGATCTTAAATCTTTCATCCATTAGAAAAAATTAAAAAAAAAATCATTGTAATCTATTTTTAAAATTTTTATTTTATTCATTTTATTTAAAATTCTGTTTTTTTTTGTGAATTACTTATTATGTTTTATTAGTTTTATTAGTTTTTTATTATAAAAAAATAATAAAAATTAAAATAAGAAAACATTTCCTAAAAATTACCAAAACCATTTTATTAAATTTGCCTTACGCCCTTTGCGGTTTCAGAAAAAAATAATCCTCAAAGCCATTAGTTTCATTACTATGGAAATCAAATAAAAAATGGATTAAAATACTAATTCGATAATAAAAAATAAGCTTAACATGAAAAAATGTTGAAAAAATTTTGTTTATTAACAAAGTTTTTTGCTTCTCCTGTAAAATTTTGTAAATGTAACTTACGCCTTTTTGGATTTCACAAAATATTATTTTATTTATATAAAATTCTCCAATATGTGTTTTGTTCTAGGGAAAATACATTTCTTTTGTATTAAGAAACAGAGTGTCACTTCATTTTGCTCAGTGTTGCTATGCCACAGTAGATGGCGCCGCAATTTTTGTTCTAATTAGCTTTGCAATCGTTATTTCTATTTTAACATGAATGTCAACATTTTCAATTAGATATCAAACACAACAATGTTAAGAGTATACATAGGGTTGGTCTTTAAGTTTATACGTTTTTCCATTATTCTTTTACAAATATGACCATAGGTTTGGCATATTAACTTTTTGTTGTGTTTACAAAATAGAGTTACCGATTTTATCAATGATTTTTTTTGCTTTCAGAACAGTTCTACATAGATATATAAAATTATTATTCATTTTTACCTACAAAATATCTGATTGCGATTACATACAATTTTTAAAAATTGTTTATAATTATTAAAGCATTACTATTGACATAAATACAAAATTGCAGCTTTTAAATTTACCACTCAAATTTAAGGAAATATCAATTCTAAAAATTGGAATTCAGATTTCCAATTATAAGTTAGAAAATATCAATTGAAAACTTGAAATTTAGAAGACATCAATTGAATTTTTAAAATATAAATTTTATTCTTTAAACACAAATTGAAATTAAGAAAACACTAAATATATATGTTTACATTTAAAAAATCAACTGAAATTAAAAAAAATATTGCGATTGAGGAGATATTAATGGCATTTCAGGATAAGACAATATTAATTTAAATTCAGTGAAGTTTAGAAAACCTCAAATGATTTACCACGCCCCCTCACCCACAGACCAATACTCAAATTTCAGACTTCTCAATTCACCCGCCAGGCTATTATAAAGATTCCCTGAAAATTTCATTATAATCGGACCATAAGTTTTTAAACAATTTTACAAATTTGATTTTTCCACGCCTCTCTGCTCACAGACCAAAAATTGAAAATAAGACTTCACAGTCACACCCGCCAGGCTATTCTCCCTGAAAATTTCATTAAGATCTGTGCAATCATTTTGGAGTCCATGCGCAACATACATCCATTTTTATATATAAGATTATTTGATTTGATTTGATTCAGAATAATAAAAACTTAATATTTTTTTAAGTGTTTTGAAATCTCTGAAAAGGTTTTTGAAACTCTGCTTGTTGGTCTAGTTTTAATTAGCCTACCGTTTGACAAAGATCCACGTTGTGCCTGTGCTTAAAAAGTTCGAAATAAATGGGTAATTTTTTATGCTCTAAAACACCTTTTTTTATTTCAGTTTAAATAATTATTAAAGAGATAGCCATCGCATTTTTAATGCATTTATGGATATGTTCTATATTTCCTTTGCACAAATTATGAAAAAGCCTCTAAAAAACCAGCTAGCAATATATAGTAATATTTCCTTTTTTTTTATATTTAATGGTCTTATTTCATATTGAATTGGAAGGAAAATTTCTATATTCTTCTCTATGATATCTCTTTATTTATAAATAATTTACCAACAAAATCACTCTTACAAAACTTCTTCTATCTCATCCTCAAATTAATCTAATTTTAAAGCAACTAAAAATTAAAATATTAATAAAATGTAACAACTGCCAAGAAAGTCGCAGGCACAGTCTCTACTTAAAGTAATAAAATGAGTTAGAAAAAAACAAAAACAGCAACAATGAACATCAACTTGCAATAAATAAATGATGATGTTCAACAGCAACAACAAGCAGCCATAAGTACTATTTAGTAGAGAACAGTGTAGACCTTATGCTACATACGCATGATTTGAATACAAATTCCAAAATACTAAAAGCATTACAATCGAAAACTCACACAAACAGGCAGACACAATTAAGTCAAGGAAGCTCAGCTAGACAAACACAAAGACCGTACGAAATATATAGAAATAATTTTTTTCATCATACCCAACATTAAGTGTAGTTAAACATTCATATAAGAGGTAAAATTACGAGAGAATGGCCACATTAAATTACCATTTACCATTCATTTAGTTATTTGCGTGCATGTGTGTGTGTGTGTCAGTAAATTGTGAATTTACGGAGCACAAACAAACATATGGCATGGCATAAACATGTGTTGTTGTACTCGTATGAAACTACCGAAAAACAGGATATCAATTTTAAAATGTCTTTTGTCATTGTAGTTGTAGATTTTATAGAAAGTTTAAAGCAACTGAATACTGTAGAAAGTGTATGTTGGTGTGCAAGTCTATATTTATGTAAGACTGTGATGGAACATTTGTGTTGATAACTTAATAGCACAACAATGCCTGTCGTATTTGTTAAATTTTATGTTAAGACAACAGTAAACATTTGCATAAGAGTAACTCTTTCGGTTTTTGAAAATGTCCATATTGGAGGTGTTAAGTAAGTGCTGTCGATGATTTAAATATATTTAAAACGATTGAGTTTGAAATTGTTCAGGCTCAAGATCAAATGTTTTTACTTTAAATAAAGCAAAAGCATTAGCACATTTGTTTCAAAAATTGATCTATATTCTGCATGACAGGTTATACAGCTGTTTCGGGAAGAGTCACCAACCCTCATCAGTAACCAAAAGCAGTAGATAGTTTGTTTGGTAAAAAGTTAAATTCATATATATTTGCTGAAAACAACCAAAGGAGAATTCAAGCAAAAGTTATACTATTTAAGCCTCTTCCAATATAACAATATGGTTAGTAGCAATGTGTTAGCAGCAACTTTGAATGCATTTTACTCAAAAAAAAAAAATATATAAATGTAAAAATCTGCAAATCTCGTGTACAGCTAAAAAGAAATACCTTTCAAATGAGGGAAGTTTGGTTATATAGCATTAAATGCGACGAACTTGCACCGGTGCCAAGAAATAATTCCAAACGTTTATTCTATGCATGCTTTTATCCATCGTAATTCCGATAACTGTTTTGATCATTACACCAAAAAGCGTTACTTACTTCATTTTTGTTAACAACATTACAATGTGCATCATGTACTTGGGCTCCCAATGCCAAATTTCACACTAATCGAATAGAAAGAATGAATGCAAATTAAATTTTTGTCTTTTTTAATTTTTTCTTGCCAGTTTCTTGAAAGTCAACACCGTAGTATGCTCATAAATGTGCCCAAGTATCGATGTAAAGGCTAGAAGAAATATTTTTCTTAAAATTTTTTAAATGACATTTCTTGGGGCTTAATTGATTGTCCAGTTTTATTATATGTTAATCTTATATGTAGCTTAAAAGCAATTGCAAATCAATGATTTACATAAAACTTACTACTGACCTGAAAGGACAACTAACCAATACTATGAGATTATTTAACAATCATTGTAAACAATTTAATATAATGTGATACAAAAATTTTTAAATAATTGAAGTAATTTGCTAAAATAATTTACTTTCACTGGACTTAAGTTGCTAGTATTTAAGGGATATATTACAGCCGTCGTGATATCAACCAAAAGACAGATATATAAATATCGCTAGCTATATTTCACATTCTGCCATTTTTTATAGTTTTAAAAAGAATTTAAAAAAACAAGTAAGAATATTATACCATGGCTTAGAGACAATATCTCTTTGGTCCAAGTAATTTGATATAGAAAATAAGTATAATCCAAATTTGACTGGCATTGTTATTAATTTCTTTGGCAGCGGATATGAAAAAGTTCATATCGGGTGCTATATTTATATGGGGTCTTGGTCGAAAAATGGACTGATCCTGACCATATTTGGTAAAGTCACTTATATATTGAAAAAATATGCACAAACCAAATTTGAGGAAAATCTGTGCAATATTTTTGTTTTTGATAGATTTAAGTGACGATCGGGAAGCTGCTCTATATGGGGCCTATGACTAAGAATTGCTCTATAGGGATTGTTTTTGGACGACTGATTAATGTATATAACGAGCACATACAAACCCAATTTGACTGAGATCTATATAATAATATGGATCTTTTGGAAATATATGTCGATTTAATAGGGGTCATTTGTATAGGGACTAGGTCTGAACATGGACCGAATTTCGCCAATTTCAATAGCGTTCATCCTATGCCCGATAAAAGGTTATATACCAAATTAAATCAATATATATTCATATTTGCGACCTGTAGTTTATTTAGGTTTATGAAGGTTTACATGGACACACAGACGGACACACAGATGAACAGACGGACGGACGGACATCGCTTTCTGAGTCGATCAGTATAATAAAAGATGGCTCTGGGTCAAATGGTTTTGATAGTTACAAACAGCATCACAAGTCATTATACCCAAACGACATAGTGGTATAGGGTATAATTATATTTTGATACTAGCTGTTTTTACCCGGTCTTGCCCGGGATAAAACGGCCCTTGACTTGAAAAATGGTTCACTATGCTTACCAGGTGCTGTGTACTTAGTCCCCAATGAACAAATTCCCCAATAAAATGAACTTTCTCCCCAAAAATTTGTATGGGCAGTAAATTATTTTTTTATTTCAATTCAAATTTTTTTGATTTTTTAATTTAGAAGTTTTTTATAAGATGCTGCAGCAAAAATGCTTCAAATATAAGCTGCGAAACCGCTTTAAGTTTTTTTTTTTCCAGTTTATTTATAAACATCAAATATAACGGAATCGTTTGCAAATTAAAAGAATCAGAACTTTTAAAAATTTAATTACTTAATTCAATAAGTGGTCATCATTGAGCAGAGAAGCCAAATTCATAGAAGTTTCAACAATGAAAAACTAATGCCGTTTTTTTTTTTTTGACAAAAAATGTCGCCCTTTTTTGCCCTTTTTTGGAAAAGTTTTTTTTTTATATATTCTGAATTAAGAGCAACCTTGTATTATACACTTGTGCTCATATAATTAAGTCACACATACAATATGTATGTACAAATGTGATTTTTCAAAGAAACAACAAAATTTTTTTATTCAAAATAACAAACAGAAGAAATACTTCATATATATAATCTTTTTTAAGTTTGCTACTACAAAATAAAAAAAAGGCACTTTTGAATCCATTTTACAGTGCTCATATAATTAAGTCATCTAAAAAAAAAATTTAATTTGAAGGAACTTATTTTTTTTCGGTAATCTCACCTGATACAAAGTTAATATATCGTTGGCAATCCTTTATGTAAATAACTTCTTTACATCTGTTGCTCATTAAATGTACCAGAGCTACACACTGAACAGGAGTGATTTGTACCATTCTTCCTTAATTATTTCCCCTTATTTACAGGTTTTCTTGCAGAAACGGCTCTTTTTATGATGCACCTTAAGTTTTCAATGGGTTCAAGGTCTGCGCTTTGGGCTGGCCATTCAAGAATTCTTATGTCATTGGCATGCATCCAGTCCTTAACGACCCGAGAACAGTGCTTGGGGTCGTTGTCCTGTTGAAAAACTCAAACATAACATCATTTTACCATCAATTTGGACAATTGGACCAACGCCAGATGAGGTTTAACATCTCCACACCATTACCGATGAGCCACCGTGTTTAACGATTTTCTTGGTGTATCTTGGGTTCAGTTCTTGCAATGGTGGGCGCCTGACATATCGCTTTTCGTCATTTCCGAAGACGCTAAACTTTGATTCATCGCTCCAAACAACCAGATTCCAATATTTCGAGTCTTTTTGTAAATGGTCCTTGGCAAAAGCCAATCTTTTTTTAATATATTTTTTGGACACATTTGGCTTACATGCAATTCGTCCATTCAACGATTTTTCTTGCAGGCGTCGCACATTGGGTTGAAAAGGGTCAAAAGTGAGGATTAATTCAAAAATTGAAATGATTATTTTGTAATAAATTTTTATACCGGGTAACAGAATATAAAATGGGTCATCACAAACTGTCAAAATTATTGTTCTAAGTTGTTTACTTTTCTTGCTATACTCTCTCAAAGTTCAACAATTTTTTTTAATTTTGCTCGAAGTGCAAATGGATGCATCAACTTCAGGTATTTGACTGTATTATTAAAAAAAAATTTTTAGATAAATGTTTTAGAAATATTTTTAATAATTTTTTGAAAATTGTCCTAAAAAGAGGGTATTTTTTAAAAAGAGATTGAGTTTCAACGTAATTCTAGATGAGATCGGGTAAAATTATTTACATTTTAGTAAAACATGGGATTTCTACTTGTGTATTCCAAAGAAACATTTTGCCAATACTTGCCAACGAATGTAATATTCAAGTTTTTATTAAAAGTCCCCAGTATAAAATTAAAAAAAAAAAATGTTTGAAAACACAACAGAAAAAATCCTTTTTTAGTTTTTGTTTTGTATTTATTTTCGTAGCTGTGATTGTTATTGTTGCTGTTGTAAATGTGTAAACTAGTATTACAATAAATAATTTTAATGATCATGCACATTATAGTGGAGCGAAAAATCGAAGCTCTGAAATTACAAAATGTTCTCGGGTAAAAAGTTTTAGAACAATATAAAAAAATTGCAGGAAACTAAAAGGAAATATACTCAGAATACAGCCAGACATTTTGTTAAGCTCTATCCGTGGTATTATATGCCTCCAACTTTACATAAATTCCTTATTCACGGGCCAGAAATAGTAAGATACGCCTTGTTGCCAATAGGTCAACTATCTGAGGAAGCTCAAGAAGCTAGAAATAAAGATTTCAAAAATTACAGAGAACACTATTCTCGTAAATGCAGTCGGGAGAAGTCAAATGAAGATATATTCAATAGGTTACTTCTTAGTTCGGATCCTTTAATTACCACTAAAAGCAAAAATTATGCCAAAAAAATATATAAATAATATACCACAGATGGCACTAGATTTATTAATTTTGCCCAATATTTCTGATGAAGAAGAGATTAATGAAGATATTGATGATGATAATTATGAAGATGCTGATTATATTTATGAAGGTGATGATAATACGGAAGATCCTTGATTTTAATTGAATATATATATATATATATTTAAGTTTCTCTTAAATAAGTACAATATAAAATAAAAAATAAACAATAACAATAAATGCATACAAAATTTTCAATTATAAATATTAATTGAATAAATTTTTTTTAAATTTTTTTTTAATTTTTCTGAAATGGTTCTTTGTTTTGTGCTTATATTTATTTATCAATAAGAACATAATATTATTTTATAATGTGAATTTTTTGTGTTAAATTTGTGGAATTGTGGAATTTGGAAAATAAAATCGGATTTTAAAATTCAATTTTTATAATATAAATACATATTAAATATTTATTCCTTTTTTATATAAAAAAAAAATTTATTTTTTCTAAAAGCACATTACCTAAGTTCTAACTTGCAATTTCATTTATCGCTTTTTATTCCAAAGTTACAGCGAAAATTGTAAGAAAAGATCATTTTTTGTAAAACACAAAAAAGCTCCTACCGGGTTAAAACTAATTTTTTCCACTTTTTTTTTTAAATGGTGTTTTTTTTATGCATTAATGAATATCCATTAAAAAAAATTAACAATATTTTGAAATTACGTCTTCCCTGAATTAATCCTCACTTTTCATGCTTTTCAACGCACTGTGCGTCGGCGGACAGTTTTTGCTGATATTTTTACATAGTCAACTTCTATTGTGCCCGAGTTTCGGTAGGGGTCAAAAAAGGATCTGACTTGCTTAATCTCACCAATTGCCTATCTTCAGAAGTTGTAGTCTTTCTTGGCTTTTTACGGGGTAAATTGCTGAAAGCCTTATTTTTTTGGTAATATTGGATGGCATTTAAACTTTTCCTCTAGAAAAGCTCAAAAGTTCCGTAACTTTTGCAACGCTTTTGTATTTATTGAAACATTCCCATAAAATTTTTCTTTCGCATGGAGTTGAGCTCTTGTTCTTACCCATTGTGATTAAATGCTACATAAATTTATTAAAAATAAGTTTATTACTTCTAAGCAAAACTATTTAAATAAAACTTTTTTTAGTATCTTAATTTAAAGTGGCAACTTACCGTTTTTAAATGCAATGACTTAATTATATGAGCGCTTACACGAGGAGTTAGCGAGAAAGAATTGCATACTGGTCGCCAAAAAAACAATATTTTTTTTTAACTTAACAACATTATTAGAACATATAAAGAGACAAATGTATCATAAACAAATCAAATTTAAAGCAAAACAAATAATTAAATTTTGTTGTTTCATATTGAGTATTAGGGTGACTTAATTATATGAGCACAAGTGTATATCAATCGAAAGGTCTCAAAGTCGAGCCATCGTAAAAGTCGCGAGTCGCGTCCGCTTCCGCACGTTTGGCAGCCACACCCGTGCTGCCGCGCAGTTGTTGTCAACTTATTTTAATCGCCCAAATATATTTTTCAGATCATTCCGATATTATAGCTGAGCTGTGTTCCGAGAGCGCATCGCGTCTTCGTCCGCGCACCGCACGAAGATCATTCCGATATTCTATCTAAGCTGTGTTCCGCGTGCGCGTAGCTTCCGCGCACCGAAATGATGCTATTGAAAAGAATACTCATTTTAAATGCGTTTATTGTAGGACATATATTGAGAGCAGTATGCAAATTTTCACTAAAATAAATATTTAACAAAATTCATTAAATAAAAAATTTTTAAAATTTAAGAATAAATTTGGGGAGTAAGTTAATTTTTTTTTTTTTTCATTTTAAAAAAATGGGAATTTGTTCATTTCTTTTGGGGACATTTTTTTAAAGTTGGGGAATTGGTTCATCGTGAAGTTATTCCCGTGTAAACCAAATTTCATAGAAATCCGTTGAAAAATACAAATTTGGATAGGGAAGAAATATACCACACAACAAAAAATTAATTTTATAAGTAAATTGGGCGTAAAAGTAGTGTGGTTGGTAAAAACCATATTGCGACCTTCCCTGGAATATGTACTAAATTTCGGAGAAAGCCGTTGAAAGATAAAAATTACTATAACGAACAAATAACAAAAAAACAAAAAATAAATTTCATAAAAATGTGGGCGTAAAGGTAAGCGTAGCAAGAAAAATATATAAGTGGAGAGATCACGTTTTCCAAGTTTCAGAGAAAGCCATTGCAAAATAAAAGTTTGTATAGCAATCAAAGAAAGAAACAAAAAAAAAGGAAAAAATAAAATTTATAAGGATAGAAGTGGGCGCAAAGTAGGCGTGACGTGTAAGAAGCGTAGGGTGACCTTCCCTGGAGTACAGAGATCGTGTGTACCAAATTTCAGAGACATCCCTTAAAAAATAGATATTTCTATGGTGAACAAATATACCAAAAAACAGAAAATGAATTTTGTAGAAAAAGTGGGCGCAAAAGTAGGCGTGGTCGATAAGAAGCATATGGTGACCTTAACTGGAGTACAGGGATTGTGTGTACCAAATCTCAGAGTAATCCGTTAACAAATAAAAATTTGTATAGTGAACAAATATGAATAAAACAGAAAAGGAATTTTACATAAAAGTGGGCGTAAAAGTAGGCGTGGCCAGTAAAAAGTATATGGTGACCTTTCCTGGGGTATAGAGGTCGTGTGCACAAAATTACAGGGGAATCCGTTGAAAAATAAAAATTTGTGTAGCGGTGAAACAAACAAACAAACAGAAAATGAATTTTATATATCTGTCGTCACAAGCATTAACCGCCTAAGTCGAAAATCGTGCTTTTGAGAAAAATATCTTTTTATATAAATGTAATTGGGCTTCAGTATGACTTAAGTCAGAATGTTTTCATTAATAACTTTCTAATAAACAGTGTTAGAGAAATGGGGATTTCACGTAAATATAAAGCGTTTTTAGTAAAATATGATAGCATACGTAACTCAAATCATTCTTAAGTCGACTTAGGCAGTTATCGCTTGTGACCACAAATATATAGATAAAATTGGAAAATGTTATTCAAATATATTTTATTATGCTGAAAAGGGAGTAAACTATCAATGTTGCCAGTCCATTTTTACAATAAAGTTGGTAGCTCGACACCTAATCCTGGAAGATATTTTTTTTTAAATAATTGCAGATTTTATATATTATTTTTTGTATATATATATGTATTGTATTATATAATAGAATTTAAATTTAAATTTCAAAATACTCCCTTTAATTTATTTATTGACAATAAAAGTAATATATTGCCGAATTATACTCTTCAAAATACACTTTTCAAATATTCTGCCACAATATGTACTGGGCAATGTTCTTTCTAAATGTGAGTTAAAATTTTCAAATAAATTCTATTATTTTCAACTTTCCCAAGTGCCTCAATTTCACCCTTACTGATGTTTTTTTCTGTCATTTTTAAGTAATGTTTACAACTCCCTTAGACAAAGTCTAAACATGTTTATATAAACTTTATTAGACTTGCCAAAAATGTCGGTGTTATTGGTGTTGCTTTAGAATTATGTTCATAGTAAACTCTTCTTTAAATACATAAGAGTACATGTTGAATAAAATGCCAAAAAAAAAAAAAAGTTTTATGGAATTTTACAATGGTGTCTTGTCTACGGATTGTAAATCAACTGAAACGCATTTGCATTCATTTCATTACATTACTCGCACATAACACGCATTACCATATGTCTACCGACATACTCGTACAAACACTTATATATTTGTAACTTTTTAACGTATGGAGACATTATTAAAAAACAGCAATAACAACACTCTTGTTAAGTACAAGCAATGATTATGGCAATATAATACTCACAACAAAAAGTAAGAATGTTTGTTTGGCCATTGCCGAAATTTGTGTACACTACACGATTTATTAACTAAAATTCGAAAGATTTGCAGAAAATTCACAGGAAGGTCCTCAAGAGAGTTTTATATAAAATCACTAGCAACGTCTCAAAAGCCTGAACAAATTATTATAGCAAATTATAATCCTAGAAAAACTTCGTTCAGGAAACGTGAGCAAGTTTCAAGTATAGTTTGTGAATGATAGAAAATTATCAAAATAAACCAATTTTCTGAATTATTAAAAAACTATTTTTGGGTAAGCTTTTCGTTCCAAAAAGGCCTGAAAAATTATTTTCATAAATGACATAATGTCGCATATCAGGAGGAGTTAGAACCGAAATTTCCTTATAGCTCCAATATGCATAAGATAGACCTTTTCCATCTAATGATTATTTCTTGTAACTTAATCAACAAGTACCAAATATCTTCACAAACTCTCTTATTTTAGAACTTTGTATGTAAAATATAATTGTTTTATGAATAGAGGAGAAGTTCAAATTTGTAGTAGTGACTTAAAGTTTGACCTTTATGCATTTCGGTAATTATTCAAAACTGGTCTGCTTAGGCAATTTTACATAACAGAGGGTTAAATTAAAATCTGTAAAGAAAAATAACCCCATAGAATTGTGTTACGTTTACATTTTAACTGTTTCGTTTAATTGTTTTTAAGCAAAGATGTATGTATTTGAACGAAGAAAATAATGGATAATAATAATGTCTTAAACCCAAACATTATAATCAATGTTGGGTTCGGATACCATTTTAATATAGTTTCTTAACCTTTAAATACTATACCATTTCAATCTATAACAACTACTTATCTTTTTTGGGTAGTATTTTGTTTTAATATCATATTGTTTTTTTTTTTTATAAAGAATCTGAAAAATACCATTATTTCCCTATTATCAGAGTAGGATTTATATTGCTGGCCTAGGCTTAAATGAGAAAAGGCAGCAGATAAAACCTAATAACTTCTATGAAAATCTTAATTTAATCATTGTTTTAATCTTAGTTTATTATCTCTTCTTTTCCAGCCATTCATTTTTTTTTACTTTTATTTAAAAATGAAAAATTGACTAATATAGTTAACTGGGCAAGTAAATAATGGAAGAACTCTCCCGCTTATTTCGGCTGTGGCTCCAGCACTAAAGAAAGAGTCGGCAGCGGCACGAAGCCGGCATTAAGCTGACTTTGACCTCGGGACATGTGGAGGTTAGTCATACATACACACTCAGTAAGCGAATGTAGCAGCATTTGCAGCAGAGAACGGTCACAACAACACAAAAGTTAGGTCGATTCTGAGAGTGAGGGGTGAAAATAGAGGCTAAATTAGAAGACCCGTATCGCGGCGTTTGTTTATGTTAGTTCGAATTTTTTTTTTTTTAATCGACCTTCGAACTTTGCAGTCAAATGCCGATTTGCAGTATATTGTTTATATGGTTTTTTGGCTATAACTTGTCGACTAATTGATATTTTTTCAAGCTGTAAAAGCCAAATTATTGCTAGAGACCTGTGCAACAATTAAATTTTAAAAAAAAATTGATTTAGAAAATTTTTGTGGTGCTTATGAAGCAAAATGTTGGAAAAATTATTTTTTTTCATGCTTCTTGAAAATATTTTCCTCAAAACTAAGTCTTTTTTGCTTTCTGTTTGATCTATAATATGCTTCTCAGTTTATTCAATAAATTTAATTTGAAAAGAAAATGGTCTTGGTCGATAATTTGCGTTAAAAATCCCAAAACCATTAAATAAATAGCGATTTAGGTAGAAGTAATTAAAAAGGGAAGTTCCAAGAATTAGGAATTAGTAAAACAACTTTTTTGTTTTCAACCAGCGATTTTTTTTTTTTATTTCGTACAGCGAACTAGTTTCAAAAATGAAGATTCAGTTAAGACTCGAAACTTAATTTTCGCTCGGTCGTGATAAAATTCGCTATTAATTTTTTTGGAACTTATTTCATTTTGTGAGTGATTTAAGTTAAGTGCATCGGTTTCATAAAAATAACAAAAAAAAAAAAAAACATTGTATAATATATATTGTATTCAAAATGTCGGAACCAAAATGTAAAATGGACCATTTTTGTAATGTTTGTGGACGTTTCATAGCAAGCGATGAAAAATATGGCAATGCGAGAGATTTTTCTTTTTTTTTTGAAGCCTATAAACAATATTTCTCGTAAGAGTTTATCACTGACTTAAACTATGCCCCTAAAAAAGTTTACTTTAATTGCTATCCAACTCTTATGCAATGGAAAAGTGAAAAGAAGACGACAGCCCGCATCAAGAAGAAAATTGGTATGGATGTATCAACTACCATAAAACTTTGAATAGAAGGAAAGCAAAGAATAAAACTTATGCAGCAGTGCCAAGTGTGCAATTACCATTACCGCACTCAGAATTCGTTCCAGTACCAACATACCGAAGTATTGATCTTCAAACAGATATCAGTACTACAACCGCCGCTGTTACATCCATGGATTTCTTCTCAGAATACTACCCTGGTGAAGGTACATCCTATGAAACATCAATGGACCCAATTCTAGTCACACAAAACCAATTGGATAGAATTGTTGCAAATTTGTGTTTGACTCAGAAAAAATCGGAACTACTGGCTTCATTTTTGAAAGGAAATAATGTGCTGGCGAAAAGTACCAAAGTAACAGCATACCGAGAACGCCAAAAAGAGTTAGAAAAGTTCTTCAATTTGAATGATGCAAAAAATTTCGCTTACTGCAACGATGTTGAAAAGTTAATGGACACGATAGAGTTAACCTAAAAAAAAAGATGATTGGCGTTTATTCATCGACAGTTCACTAATCAGCTTAAAAGTTGTGCTTTTGCGCAAGACAAATAGAATGCCTTCTGTTCTAGTGAAAATTTCGATAATTTGAAACACATTCTGAAAGTAGTCAAATATAATAAACACCAGTGGCGCATTTGCTGCGACCTCAAAACAGTTTCATTGATTACAGGCTTAACAGCATCTGGCCGTCCAAAATATCCGTGTTTTTTGTGCGATTGGGATTCACGATAAGTTATTAAAGGAAGAAACCAGTACAAACAGCATAACTGTAATAGTCGCATTGGACAGAAATAGCCCAAAGGCAATAGGCTACACGAAAGTCTTCTTCCTAATATGAAAATTTTGTTGCCGTTGCTCCACATTGCTAAAAATTTTTTGAAATATATCGCAAAAAGACCAGCAGTATTCAACCGCTTAAAAGATATTTTCCCAAGACTAAGTAACGCCAAAATTCAGGAAGGGGTTGTTAATGGTCTCGACGTACGGAAACTAATGAGTCTTAAAGATTTTGACCAAGTTCTGACAGACCGAGATTTCAATGCATGGCTCGCATTGAAAGCAGTCTTTAAACGACTTTTGGGTAAAGAATGCAAAGACAACTACAGGCAATCTGTTGCAAACATGTTGGCAGCTTTCGATGAAATTGGGGTTAATATGTCGTACAAAATTCATCTCTTGCATCAGCATCTTGATCAACTCGCTCAACAGTTGCCAACTGAATCTGATGAGCAAGGCGAACGTTATCACCAAACTGCGCTTCCATTTAGAGTGTGCACATTTTGAATTCCTGGATTTTTCTAATATCTTGTCAGAGTGCACAATTTAAACATGTTAACGATTGAAAACTATTTTCATTTCAGGTATAGAGGAAAGAAATCTCCAGATGCAATACTCGCTGAAATTTGTTGGTGGTATAAAAACACCTTTGAAGAAGAGGAAAATGAGGAAAAAGAGGAAGAAGGGGAAGACAAAGATAAAATTCCAGAATATCTGTTGGACGAAATTATCGACCTTTCTGATGATGATGTCGATGACCAAGATATTAAAGAGAGCAGTGATGTTGATCCACAGCCGCCTGCTAAATGGCAACTGGCCAAATCATTAATTTAATTTATTAATTTTTTTACTTAAAACTTTTCATAACTAAAATTTCAAAAATATATTTTTTTTTTCCATATTTTTATAATTTCTTTTTCAATGTTTCTTCAAAACCAACACTAAACAAAATTGGTACATAAAAAATGAGAAGTAAATTAATATTAAGCTGGAAAACGCAAGTTTTATATTATGATTGTTTTCTTTTCAAATGAAATTTATTGAAGAAGCTGAGAAGCATATTATAGATCAAACAGAAAGCAAGAAAGACTTAGTATTGTGGAAAATATTTTCAAAAAGCATGAAAAAAAAAATAATTTTACCAACATTTTGCGTCATAAGCACCACAAAAATTTTCTAAATCAATTTTTTTTTAAATTTTAATTGTTGCACAGGTTTCTAGCAATAATTTGGCTTTTACAGATTGAAAAAATATCAATTAGTCGACGAGTTATAGCCAAAGAATCATGTAAACAATATGCTGAAAATCGGCATTTGACTGCAAAGTTCGAAAAATTAAAAAAAAAAAAATTCGAACTAACATAGACAAACGCCGCGATACAGGTCTTCTAATTTAGCCTCTATTTTCACCCCTCACTCTCAGAATCGACCTAACTTTTGCTAACCTGAATTTGTTCCACAGTGTACAATATTACTATTTTTATACCATTTCAATAGCCGATCTTGTGTGATTACACGAAGCCAAATCAGGCCAAAGAAATGTAGAGAACTCCTGCTGTCTCATGAATGGTAAGAGTTGTTTTCGCAAGCACTCCTTTATATATAATTCGATGCGAATTGTCCCAGTTGTAACAAACGAACTGCTTTGTCTGCCACATCTACAGATTGCCTGCCATAACAAAAATTTCATTTAGGAATTTTGATTTCTTTTGTATCTCATACTATTTTAGGTCATTTCCGCTACGATCTGCTGCGAAAAGTCACCAAGAATATAAGTATTATCGTCCATAACGCAGCAAGTAAATATCTTAAAGAAATTTTTGGAATTTGTGTCAGGAATTTTCTGGACTGTGTATGAATTTAGCCCTTCCAGCATTGTACTTTTTTGGCTACTTTTCTACTCGATATATTGGGATTTTTTTATAAAGACCGACTACATTCTTGACAGCATTTGGGTTACTAAACCCTTCTTTACCACTGCCTTTTTTCTTATCAGTAGCTAAAAGCTCAGCTTAGCTATTATTTTGAAAGTCCAATTTGGATTGTCTTTAATAAACCTAATAATTTTTTCACGTATTCTTATTTCACAACTCATTTTAAAACCAACAAAAAAATAATAAATGAGGATTTGCACTTGTTTGGCAAAGGCAGCGTGATTAAAAAAATAAATAATTTTGAATTTTATGTGTACACAAATTTTATCTTGCCTTAATTATGTAAGTAACACGTAGATTTCATATGATGACCCTCTTTAATAATTCAATATGTTACAAATGTAACAAAAACAGGATTTTACTCGAGTTACACAACGTAGGAGACAGCATAACGTACAACAAAAAAATAAGTAACAAAAATATTTTGGTACAATTTTTTGGTTATGCAGACATGCATTATCCTCCAACACACGTTCATTACTCGAATGTTTTCATTTTAACTAACAATATGTATGACACTTATTAAAGGTATCTCCCACGGCCTGCCACCACTTGCTGCCACATTTTAAACATACCATTATGAATACATTTAAAATATTTTTTCATATTTTTTTTGCTTTTTTTTGCTTTGGCAGTGAACATATTTTTACTTTACAAATAATTGTAAGTACACTTAGGTTGTTAAGTATTTTCAATTCTGGAATCTCGTATTGGATGATTTTATTGACAATAGCTCTCATAACCACAAAATTGATAAAAAATTAAGTGGGCTTCAAAAGGCCCAAAAATTATATTCTTTATCTTAGAATTAAGCAAGAATATCATAATTAATACCTACACTACTTTTTGATTATAGTGTTTGCAGACATAACTACAATCAACATGCATGTAATTCGAAATGAATTTTCAACAGTTACTTACAACAATCTACATGTTTTCTACTACCACTCTACCACTACCAGTACCACTACCTCCTTCACTTCCACTTCAATAAAGGTGAATTGTAAATATTATCCTATTACAGTTTTGTGCATGGATTTGTGTGTGTTTGTGTTTATTTGTGTGTGTGTGTGTGTGTGTGTGTGCGTATATTTGTGTAAAAATAACACTTCATAAGGTAAATCTATGTAAATATTATTTTCGTTTCACTATTTTAATCTTTGTTACTCTCCTCCATTGCCTTTTCCTCTCTCATGAATTCATTCATATTACATTTGTGTGGTACTTTGTATGCAGCACTTATTTTCCTTCTATAGAATTCCTTTAATCCTTAAATACTATATACATTATTTTATTTTCTTTTGAAACGTATACACGTTAATAGTTGTGCTTAATGTAACCAACAATTTGATTTGCACAATTTGAAATACTCGTACATAATGAATTAAATGGCTTTTTAAGTATTGAACTGTCTAGTATTGTGGAAATTAAAGCTTTATGGTAATAAATGAATGAAGTTTTGATAATTTGTTTCATGAATAGTTAAACCGATTTTATTAATTTTATATTTATTAATATAATATAATATTCCTTTCCTTAAACAAGTAGTACTAAATATTATAAATTCAAAACAAAAGTTTTATATTTAGGTCTTAATATGAACCGGGTTCTCACATACTGTGAGCGTCAAAATAAAGTAAACACCTTAGTTCCTCATATTTAAAGTTTTATTAAAATGAAGTAATCAACACAAAACCAAAAATAAATATAAGGAATTCAAGAACTATTTAATTATAGCTGAACTCAATAAAAAAATTAAGCAGAAGCATTACAAAACAGAAATAAATGCACTTTATATAGAAAATGACCAAATTTAACGCGTCAAAAAAAGTAAACAGCAAAGGAAAGGAAACAGAACTTCAATACAAAATGTAAACTTTTAAAATATTTTAATATTTGGTTTATTTTCATTTGGCCTTAAGCCCCTCATGTAGTCTTCTAGGCAGCGACTCGACAATTTTTTTTTGTTATATCAGGGGAGATTATTCTCCATTCTTTCTTTTTAGACATCTTTAAGTTTGCCTTGCTTGAAAAAGCCCTTCGACCTATTTTTCTGTCAAGATTTACCCACAGATGCTCGATTGGGATAAGGTCCGGGGACTGCAACGGTTGATCAGGTATCTTGGGAGTCCGGTACAGTAGCCACTTTCCACAATTTTAGATGTAAGCTTTGGATCGTTGTTCTGTTGGAAGATCCTATTTCCAGCAATGCCTTGTTTCTCGATGCTAGGGCCAACATTGTGCTTTAAAATGGCTAAGTAATCCATTTGGTTCATAGTGGAGTAAATAAAAACATAGTTACCAACACCTGTTCCCGGCGTATAGCCCCAAAACATAACTGAACCCCCACTGTTTATATCAGTTTTGGTAACACACTTTTCTTTCCATGTTTCATTCTTAGCACGCCATATTTTTGGAGGCTTTTTCGCGCCGAAGTTTTCGAATTTCCTCTTATCTGTATATAATATGTTTTCCCACAAAGATAGAACCTAATTTTTCTACTTTTTATCTGCATTCATTAGCTTGCTCTGATTCGCCTTGGATATGTATTGTTTCTTGCATGGTATCCTTCCATGTAGACCATTTTTGTGAAGCGATCTCCTTACTGTACTCGAACTTACTGGTTTGCCTGATGTTTGCGTTCTGTATTCTGATAATTTAACTGCACTTTAGGCTGAATATGTCTTTTCTTCTCTTACTACAGCTCTAACTTCAGTACCACTAATCTGCTTTGGGCATCCAGATCTCGTTAAATCTAAGGGTGATTTTTTAGCTATTATCTTTTTGGCAACACTGGTTTAAACAGCTGACGCACGTTTCGTGTTTTGTTTCATTGTCAAACATCTTCAGTTTGGTCTATAATTTAACCATGAATCGTCTTACAAGCGAACAACGCTTGCAAGTTATTGAATTTTATTATCAAAATGCGTGCTCTGTTAAGAAAGTTCATCGCGCACTTCTTCCATTTTATGGTCAGTTTAATCGACCCACTTAAGCGGCTATTCGGGCTATTGTGACTAAATTTCGCACCAAATTTACATTGTTGGACATTAAACCTCCAACACGCTTACGTAGAGTGCGAACTGAAGAAAATATCGCAACTGTATCGGCCAGTGTTAATGATGACCATCAATTATCGATTCGTCGCCGTTCGCAGCAATTGGGCCTCTGTTACTCAACAACGTGAAAAATTTTGCGGAAGGATTAAGGTGTGAAGCCTTTCAAAATACAGCTGGTGCAAGAATTGAAGCCGAACGACCTACCGCAACGTAGAATTTTTGGTGAATGGGCTCTTGGAAAGTTGGCCGAAGATCCACTTTTTTACCGAAAAATTGTGTTCAGCGACGAAGCTCATTTTTGGCTCAATGGGTACGTAAATAAGCAGAATTGTCGATTTTGGAGTGAATATCAGCCAGAAGCATTGGAAGAGCTACCAATGCATCCAGAAAAAGTCACAGTTTGGTGCGGTTTATGGGCTGGTGGCATCATTGGACCGTACTTCTTCAAAGATGATGCGAATCGTAACGTAACTGTGAATGGTGAGCGCTACCGAGAGATGATATCCAACTTTTTTTTTGCCCAAAATGCAAAAGCTTGACTTGCATGACATGTGGATTCAACAGGACGGTGCCACATGCCACACAGCACGCGCAACAATGGACTTATTGAGAGGCGAGTTCGGTGAACATTTTATTTCACGTTCGGGACCGGTCAATTGGCCGCCTAGATCGTGCGATTTAACGCCTTTAGACTATTTTTTGTGGGGCTATGTTAAAGCTCATGTCTATACAGACAATCCCGCTTCAATTGACGCATTGGAAGACAACATTGAAGCATTTATTCGTGAGATACCGGCCTAAATGTTGGAAAGAGTATGCCAAAATTGGACTAAGCGGATGGACCATTTGAGGCGCAGTTACGGTCAACATTTGCATGAAATTATCTTCAAACATTAAATTATATGGACCGTGCTATCGATTCAAATAAAGATTTCATGCATTTTTCTGAATTTTATGTTTTTTTTTTTTGGAAAACTTTCCTATAGCTCTTAAAACATCACCCTTTACAACCTGGTGGTGTTTGGTGCATTCATCAGCTACTTTTTTTTATTGTCCAGTGGTTCCTACCCACAATTTCGCCAATTTCACGCAAAGATTTACATTTTTCTTTTTAATCTAAAATATTTTCAGAGTATAAACCGATATTTGCTTTCCCATATTGAGAATATTTGCTTTTACATCTTTTTAGCTATTACTAATTAGTACAAATCAACTTCAAATGATTTTTAGTAAAGTAGGACACGTGATCAGTACACATTTGCCACAACAAGTTTAGGTTCTTCCCCGAAATATAAAAAAGCGTAAGTAAGTGTTACCACTGTTTACTTTTTTTTGACGCGTAAAATCTGATGCATTTTCACTTTCGGGAGAGTTGTGCAATGTTCCCAATTGATTTGATTTCATGTTTTATAGTAGTCAATCTCTCAATGGTATAGTATTAAACTCTGTAATATTACTTTTTATCGTAAGTCAATAATAATGTTGTTATAAGACAATTTAAAGATTAAAACTTGCTGTTTACTTTATTTTGACGCTCACAGTATATACTTTTCTAATTTCGTATGTCTGATTTCATTATACATATAATCTAATAAATATATCTAAATATCTTTCTGTAGACTTTAGACAAAAGATCTTATGTGTAATTTACAAATTTTTCAGGAGAGCAGAAATACCGTTAAATTACTGAACAAAAATTCCTGTGTATGAATTTTTCTGTAATTCGGTTCTAAATTTTAAAATTATTAAAATTTTTAATAACATAAGATAAGTTGTTTTGTCACACGGATTTTTTGAACAAAATTCAACTTATTTTGAGATGAGTTCTTTTATCAAATAAGATGTTATTGGAAAGAATTTTAATTTTCAATACTTCTGTGGACTTAACGTCTTTTTATACCCTATACCACTATGTGGTTTGGGTATAATGACTTTGTGCTGCTGTTTGTAACTATCAAAAATTTTTGACCTAGACCCATCTTTTATTATACCGATCGACTTGGAATCACTTTCTGAGTCGTTTTAGCGACGTCCGTCCGTCCGTCCGTTCGTCTGTGTGTCCATGTAAACCTTGTAATCAAACTACAGGTCGCAAATATGAAAATATTTTGATAAAATATGGTATATAAGCTTTCACCGGCCATAGGATGAATGCTGTTGAAATTGGTGAAATTCGGTCCATGTTCAGACCTAGTCCCCATACAAATGAGCCCTATGAAATCGACATAAATTGCCATAAGATCCAAATTATCATATATATCTCACTCAAATTGGGTTCATATGTGTTTATTTTATCCATTAACGAGTAGTCCAAAATAATCCCTATAGCACAATTCTTAGTCACAGGCCCCATATAGAGCTGATTCCCGATCTTTACTTAAATCTATTAAAAAACAAAAATATTGCACAGATTTTTCTCAAATTTGGTTTGTATATATTTTTTCAAAATATAAGTGACTTTATAAAATATGGTCAGGATCGGTCCATTTTTCGACCTAGTCCCCATACAAATATAGCACCCGATATGAACCTTTTCATATCTGCAGCCAAAAAAATTAATAACAATGCCACTCAAATTAGGTTTATGCTTATTTCCTATATCGAATTAGTTGGACCAAAGATATAGGGTCTCTAAACCATGGTATAGGTTATCGTATGGTCGGTCTAGACCGACTATAATTTTCTTACTTGTTTTAATCCAAGAAGTCAGAAAATATTAGAAATAAGAATGTTCTTTAGAAAACATTTCAAGTTTATTAAAAAAGAGAAGAAATTAATACAAGAATAAACAATTCATTTCACATAAATAAGAATTAAAATTATTGATAAAGATAAAAAAATACGAAGTGAGAGCTGTAAGAATATATATAAACATTAAGGTGGCCCGGCCCTTATTAAAAAATGTGTTCAAACTTTCGGTCTCACCCTCTAGAAATATGCGAATAGCAAGAAACGTGTGAAATACGAAGATTTGGGTCAATCAAAAAAAAAAAAATTTTGAAGTGGCTCAACGCGAATGAAAATTTCAAGTGTGTTTATATGGGGAAAATATGATTTTTTTTTCAAATATTACAAAAATTTCGTTCTATACATAGTTTAGCTTTTTTGACAAGTTATATGGGTCGATATCAGTACTAAATTATCTTCTCAAAAAGCTCTACAGCTTCAAAATCGAATAAAAACTAGCCAAGAAATAACAAATGCCCGAGACCAATTTTGTGCCAAAAAACTCTAGATCATGAAATGTGATGAACATTTTTTCAACTTAAACAAATTGACTAAAAACATAATTTTGTTTTGGTCTCTATACCCGTAAGTACTCAGATATGAAGTATTGTTTTATTACCACGTTGTTAACCTATTGCGCAGTGAGACGAAAAATGGAAAATTTTTTTGATAAAATTCTGAAAACTCCTTTTTTAAGTTTTAAAAAATTTTCTTAAACATAATTTCAGAAAATGGTTCTGGCACTCCAAAGTTTTGTTAAGCATATGTTATAGATTAACTGTGTGAATTTCTAAGTAAATTCCTTTACAAGATTTTTTTTGGAAGTAATATTTTTTTGCGGATTTCGAGAAAAATTATTTTTTTGTGAAATATTCAGTAAATGTACTCTTTCTAAATACTTTGTATCAAAAATTTAGCAGTTTTCTACTTTTAAAAGTAACACTATAATATTAATAGGCTAGGCGATTTCTTGTGACCGATGTTTTGTTCTACCGTTTTATCCCGATTTTGACCAAACGTATATTATTTGGTAGTATTTCTTTTTGGCCGTTTTGCTGATTTACAGATTTTTAATTTTTTTTCTTTATTTTGAGTAAATTGCAGTTACTACTAACACATACATAAAATTAGACAGTGCTATGTATGTGTTTATTAAATTTGTTCATGTGTTTGTAATAAAAATGAGTTTATTTTTTTTATTGATTTGTGAATTGGCTATAATTGATTAGCATACCTTTAGGGTCTTTATTTAATGAAGTAAACAATTTTCCTAGAATTTGAAGTCGAATTTCGAGGGCTGGAATCTGCTAGCTTTATCTTAGTAAGTAGGGTTTCTGAAAAAAATAATATGCACCCAGTAACCCATTTAGACTTGGGGTCGCATATGACCCAAAGCTAATGAAAGACAATTTATTCATGCGCGACTCTGCATGACAAAGTCACAGGTAATCTTTTTTCACATAAAGTGTATGGACCAAGTTTGAGATCGATCGGATGAGGGGAAATGACATTTAGATCACTCTGTGATTGTGCGTGACTGCGCGTGACTACCCCGAAATTAATCAGTAGTCACAGCTAGACTATGGGCCTAGTTTCAGATCAATTGGTTTGATAAAATTTGACGACTTTATTATACTTCCCCAAACTGCAATAAACTTCGACAATTTTTTTTTGCTGCATACATTTCTCTAATTTATGAGTTCTTCTGGCACGAATTAGTTGATTTTTATATTCTTTTCCTAAATTTTTATTACGTTTGTTAATTTTTTTCATGGTGCAAATAATTCTACTTCACTCAGGTTCGGTGAGTTGAAATTAGTTAAGTTCTAAAATATTATGCATAGCCCGAATTCTTTCTGAAGTAGAATTTAAATCCGTATCGGGACTGTTTTTCGAAGGAATAAAATCAGAATCAACGAAGTCAGTTTCATGAAAAATATCGCTTTGACTCCCCTCTACGCTTCCACTATTGTCAATATATTTTTTCTATGGGGCGGATTTTCGATAAAATACCGTTAATAATTCCGACATCATTTGCTTCATTAAACCCTCTTGATGATCTAGCTTGCAAAAGTTTCCATTTTTGTCGATATTGTTTTCTAACATCATTTCTGTTTGATTTGACCTTTTCTTTGCAATAGCTGCCTCTTCACGATTCAGCATAGCAACACTTAATAAATTTGTATTCTGATGGTATATTTTCTTTAAAATTGGACATTTTCTTTGCCATAGCTGTGAGGAGCCGTCCTCTCTCCATTTTAGTATAGTTTCTTGCCATACGAAACAGCTTCTTTATAGATATAAATAATAGATATAATAATAAATAGATATAAAAAATATTTTTTAAACTTTTAGTTTTGACAGAAGCACTTATGTCGGCATAAGATGTGTTGTCTCAATGAAAGTTCAGCGCATAGTGACATAAAAAATCAACCTATTTCCATATAAGTACACAATTCTTAAAATCTCACATTTGATAAAAGTACCTATTTCAAATTGTGTTGTTTTGTAAAAAGCTAATTTCAAAAAAAAAGTGGACTACTAGGACGAGATAAGATGTTTTGTTAAAAGTTCGTTAGGAATTTATATAAAATTTTTATTCGTCTTTCGACATATCTGAAAAAAGTGGTTTTGTTAAAAGTAAATTTTTAAAATCTCGATATAGGTTGAATTGTTGTAAATAATAATACTATGTAACAAAATATCGTAGAAATATGGCGATTAAATCAAAAGAAGCTTTAAAAATTTACATTTGTGGTAAAATAAAATCTAGAAAATTTTTTCATATCGACTTAAGTTCTTTTGTCAGAAGTACACAGATTTAAAAACACAGATTTCTTTTTATAATTTTAGAACATAAAATTGACATTATTCACATCCGGTATGCACTTAAACATATGGTGTGAGATCGGATAAATGTGTTAACATGTTTTTCATCTTAAATTTTTCCGCAGGCATTATTTGAATCTTTTCTACCCTCCACACCACAGTTTGTCATTTCAATTGTAACGCATAAAAAAAAAAGGATTTAAGACCCTATTTAATTACGGATCCTTATAACAACTCTAGTCGATACAGCTATGTCCGTAAGTCCTGTCCATTGAAATCATGCTCATTCGCAGAATGATAATATTTCTTTATTTCGAGTAGGTTCGCATTAAAAATCGGGTAATCGGGCCATTTGTTTTTTATCTGATTTTATTTTTTTTTTCTGTAAGAAATATGCTTTGTATATATTTAAAATCATATATGATGTTTAAATCAAAGAAAAAATGTTAAATGTTGTTTGCTTTTTGAAACATTTTGTTTACATGTGCTATAAATAATGAAACAGGTGCAAATATTATAAATGTAAAAGCCGTGTGGAGGGCATCAAAAATACGGCACAGCCAAATTAAACACTTATTCGTTTCTTAATTTTTTTATCAAATTATCTTTGGAACATATAACAGTTATTATGTTTAATGACAAGGTTGTTTATTTGATGTTAGTTTGATTAAAATAAGTAATGAAATAGAAGTGCTTGCTAAAATTACTAAATATTTTCAACAAATTCCAACTTGGTCCTACCAAAAGTCGGCAAAAAATAAAAGGTATGCTGCTAAATTGTTTCCAATGTTTTTAGAAATTATCAGAAGAATTTGGGCATAGTTACGAATCCTGGTTCGGGCAGAAAGAAAGGTCTGCAGCCCGGTTAGCTCAGTGAACGCACTAAATGGTGCGAAAAGTTAAAGGCAATGTAGATTTGAAAACATACAAAGTTCAGAAATAGTAAAAAAAAACGTAGGGACCAAAAACAGAGCACGGAAGTTGAAATCATGTTTCATAACAAAATGCTTCTACTCCACAAAGAATGACGAAACCTTTGTACTGTCGCAATTTTTATGTTTCTAATGATGGAGGAAACGTAGAAGATAAGTTTAGGACCCAAAAGCAGTGGGCGGTACTCAAAAATACGACTATTTATACTAAGGAGTGTTTTAAAGAAAATTAAATTTTTTTTTTAATTTTTTTTCCCCGAAAGATTGAAGAAATAGCTATCTAAAAAGTTACATGGATGAGAAAAAAAATACCTGTTTGGCGAAAACGTCAAATTTTGACCCCCTATAACTCAGAGAGTTCTTGACCGATCTTGTTGAAAAATTGTATCTTAAGTACTATCCAATAGGACTTACCTTGGTGCAAATTTCATTCCGATCGGAAGAGAAAGGTTTCAAAAGTTGGGTCACTTGAGATGAAACGCCCCATATATATATGTATTTTAATTAGATACAGGTCAAATTCTAAATGATTCATACGCGGAAGAAAATGTGTCCCTGGTATGGAAGTTCTAACATGACAACGACTGAAAACACCTCTAAAGTTGTAACAGAATGTAGTTAGTGGATTAGAATAGCCAAGCCGATCACTAGATCTTGTTCCTATAGGAAATCTATGGAAAATTGTTAAATCGAAAGTACGGACACGTTAAATCAGGGGGGGGGGGGAAACTAATTTCAATGGATAAAATCAACAATTTAATTGACTCCTTGCCTTAACTTTGTGAAGCAGATCTAAAAACAAATTGATTCCTAAACAAGTAAGAGTGTTAAATTCGGCTGTGCCGAATCTTTGATACCCTCCACATCGGTTTGAGTATTGATAATAAATGTAAACAAAATATTGGAAAAAGTAAACAATTTGTTAAATTTAATACCAAAAAAATTATTTCAGAAAATTATTTGGGTTGGTTTTCATATTTTCTATTATTTCGGATTTATTTCGGTGTTTGCTTTTTGGTCATCGAGGTTGCTGATCGGCATGCATTTAGGTTATATACCTATACGCATGCGTTTCCGGTTATATGACATAACTTCCCGTTTAATTTAGTTTTTGCTAATTAAATAGCTCGCCCTAACCTCCATTGCAAAGGTAATGGTTGTGTAGGGTGGCTACATGCATTAAATCGTTCTAATTGGAGATGGATGTATAGTTTCTTTTAACTGACCAAATATTTCTTCATTGCGGCCATATAGGTCGGATGGAGTAACAAAATAATAACCAAAAAAAAAACTCTAAATTAAAATATTGCCATATTTGGGAAACATAGAGAATAAATTTATAATAATAAATATTCAAATTAGGGATGCCAAACTCAAAAAACCAAATGTCCCAAACATTTTAAATAAAATAATTTGTTATCTTTATTTTCTGAAAAACTTCAAATATTCATCAAAAAAAAATTGTGAAAAATAATATATATGTATGTATAAATAACATTCTCATCAAATTGCGTGTATTTATGGAACAATTTTTATGTTCGCATTTCTTAAATATCATTTGAGGTTTTCTAAATTTCATTGAATTTAAATTAATGTTTTCTGTATGCGATTCTGTAAATTTCAACGATCCAGCAATCGCAAAATATATCGACAGCTATTGTTGTTTGCACTAAGGATTAAGTGATTCACTAAGTACATACATCTTAACGACAGTCGACAAATCTATTTTTCTATTTATTTAAATTTTAAACGAGTGGCATCTCTGTCAAAATAAGCGAAAAACACAAAAGAATAGAAAAAAATAAATTACTTCGTGTTTGACAGGATGATTTTATGTTTATGTTTAATCTTTATTTTGTTTACTAATATTTCTGTTTATTTATTTGAAAAAGAAATAAAGAATTGAATATGCTATTTCATTTTTTTATTTATATAAAAAACTTTTTTAATAAAAGCAAAATATTTTCACTATTTTATGATTTTTATTTATGTATGACGACATTTCAACCTAAAAATTTAAGTTTTTATCGATTGAATAAACAACACAAAAATGGTTCTCGTTTAGATAACAACAACAGCTGACTTTAACAATAGCGAATATCGTTTAAAAATTTTACTGATAATTTTGCAATTTTCTTTTTTTTAACGATTCGACTATCGTTAAAAGAAGTTATTGAATCGCGGTACTGAAAAGCTATTAATTTCTCCTGAATGGCAATATTTTTTTAAATGTAAACACATTTGGTGTTTTTTTTTTTTTTTTTTTTTGGAATTTCAATTTGTGTTTAACGAATAAAATTTATATATTAAAGATGCAATTGATGTCTTCTAAATTTAAAATTATTATTTCCGACGTTTTGATATGATTTTCTAAAATTCAATTAATATTTTCTAATTTATAATTGGAAATATTAATTTCAGTTTTTACAATTCTTAAATTTGAATGGAAAATTTAAAAAATGCAATTTTTGTGAATAATAATGCTTTAGTAATTATAAACAGTTTTTAAAAATTAGATGTAATCGCAATCAGATATTTTGTAGGTAAAGCAGAATCATAGTTCCATATAACTATGTAGAACTGTTTTGAAAGCAAAAAACTCATTGATAGCTCGATAACTCTATTTTGTAAAGACAACAAAAAGTTAATATGCCAAACTTAAGTTCATATTTGTAAAAGAAAAATGAAAAAACGTATGAAATAATAAAAGGCGAGCCTGTGTATACTCTTAACATTGTTCTGTATGATATCTATTTGAAAATATTGACATTCATGTTAAAATATAAATAACTATTGCAAAGCTAATTAGAGCAAAAATTGTGGCGCCATCTACTGCGGCGTAGTCACGCTGAGCAAAATGAAGTGACACTCTGTTAATGCAAAAGAAATGTATTTTCCCCACAACAAAATATTGCAAAATTTTATGTAAAAAAAATAATATACCGATTTATTTCTAACATGCAGTTATTATGGATATGCATACATATATAGAATATATGTACATACATTATTTGTATTATTTAATATGTGTATGTATGTATGTGTAAGTATTACACACAAAACATACAACATCAAACGTTATTTTTGTGTTTTTCTCTTTAAATAAATTAATACATAAATTTTTTTTTTTTTTAAATTTACATTGTTTTTTTTATTAACAACTAGGTATTTTAGCATTATCTGCTTTAGATGTTGGTGAATTTTTACTCCCTTTATATCAACTCGTAGTGTCGAAAAAATTTTGGATCGATTTTAACCCTTTCCGTGACCCAATCGATCTGAAACTTTGCAGGCAAGCTCGTGGCAATAACAGCAATGATCTAAAATAATTTTTTAGTGATGCCAAAATAATGGAAACTTTTACATTTTTCTACCAGAGTTGATAAAAAAATGTACAAAGGGTTAGTTTTTATTATAATATTACCACAACTACCACAAAAACAACATGTCGAGCTATGACAACAATACAACATTTAGAATAACAACAAGAATAATATAGAAACATCATGTTTTTCATTTTTTTTTAATTTTTCAGGGATTTCCCTGGACCTGTTCCACCGATTTTAATGATTTTTGAAATAGAAATCTTCCCATGAATTTGGTGAATCATTCTCTCTAAAAATGGTCACCCTAGCTGTCATATTGAGGGGCGAGATCGTGACAAGAACAACATAGAAAATTATATTTTTTCAAGACTTTTTTAGTTCTTCATTCAAATCTCGGGCCCTAATCGACCGATTTGGATGATTTTAAACAGCAAACTTTTCAGGATATTAATGAATCATTTTTTATGTCGAAGAGCACCCTTGCTGCCCGATTGATGCTGTCATCGTGATTTCCACAGACGGACAGACGGACAGACGGACATCGCTATATCAACTCCGGTTGTTATAAGGATCACAAATATACATATATTATGGGGTCCAAAATTTTTTTTCTAATTATTACAAACGGAATGACAAATTTATATATACCCTCTGCACACTGGAGTGGAGGGTATAAAAATATTGAAACCAAAAATAGGGGAAGTTTTCAATTATTTTATAGGTTTGAAATGTTGTATTAACAGCATAAAAACGAAGACTTCTAAGTTTTGTTATTTTTCTGAAATTATGGTATTTTATGTTAATATTATTTACATTTTAAATAAATAAAACATACAAATTTTTATACTAACAAATGAGATTATAACTTTATTATCCATTTTATCAGCTCAATTCAGTAAATTATGATTATGGGCTGCTTACAACTGGAACAAGTTGATAACTTCTTAGATCTTGGTGTTTTATTAGATTCAATTCTTAGTTTCGTTCCTCATATTATAATTACGGTAAACAAAGCCAGAGGAGTACTTGGTTTTATAAAACGTTGGTCTAAAGAGTTTAATGAACCGTATGTAACAAAAACACTATACACATCTCTTGTGGGACCGATTTAGGAATATGCCTTTATTATATGGGACCCTACCTATCAAACTCATGTTGATAGCATTGAATCGGTGCACAAATAATTCCCACTATTTTGCCTACGCAGTTTAAATTTTAACCCTTTAAATCTTCCGTCGTATAACTCGCTCACTCTTATTTAGCTTCCAACCTTAAAATACCGTAGATCTATGTTAAACGTTTCGTTTCTTTTGAACATAATTAATGGCAATGTTTCCTATGGTTTTCTTATCAACAATATTTCACTTAACATCGCCCAGCTGCCAACACTTTTCTCCTCACTTTTATTTCTCCAGTTTTATAGGTCAGATTATGCGAACTGTGATCCGCTTAGACGAGTCTGTATTGAATTTAATAAGCATTACAAATTTATTGCTTTTTCTTGGAATACAAATGTTATAAAAAGTAAAATAATAGTTTATCTGAACACATAACTTCAATTAAATTTTTTAATTTTTTCATTCATGTTTGCCTATTTTTTAAATGTTCTTGTAAATAGTGTGTAAGGATTAATTCCATAGATTAATAAATAAATAAATAAAAGTTCTAAAAAAATTCGTCAAAAATATATTTTGGTAAAACTTTCCATTGTTTTGTCACTTACTGTATGTATGATACTATGAATCATATGACCATTTCACTCGAGCCGATTTTACATATTTTCATAGTGTTCCTCTCATGGTCGATGAAAGGCTATATATAAAATTTCATCAATTCATATTTGCGACCTGTTGTTTGATGACGAGGTTTACGTATGGAAGGACGGATGGACATCGCTGACTGGACTCAGAAAGTGATTCTAGGTCGAACGGTACAATAAAAAATGGGTCTACGTCAAATATTTCTGGTAGTTACAAATATCAGCACAAACTCATTATACCCTTACCATGTAAGTTATAAGTTATATCTATTGAGCCTTTTTTAATACAATAATAGAAACTTAAACATAAAAATAACAAGAGAGTAAATAACTTAAGACTATAAAGTATTATCTTAATTACAACAAATTTGAACAGCACCATGCTTAATCGATGAAATTATTACAGTTTTAATGAAAAGTAAGTGTGAGTAAAATGCTCTTGCTCCCGGAGCTAACATATCTGGAGAGTGAATCTCTTAAAATAGTCTTAAAACTACGACTTCAAAATAAACTAAAAACTAAAAGAAAATAACACAAATCAGAACAAAATAATAAATGATAATAAAAATGTACTATCCTCTATGAGTACCTGGTGTACTTTTTATATAAAAATTAATGGATAAATTTGTATTCAAATCAAAATTTGGAGGAATTTCATTAATATAGCCAATAGGTGATAAGTAGTTTGTATTTGACCAACTAAAATTTCTTTGTTCAATAAAAATGTTTTTAATAAAATTATTTTCATGATTTGATAATCTTGAAATAAATTTTCTTAAAACATCACATATGCATAAGCCAATTGGAGTAGTATTTGATTGATTATAATTAAAAATTGATTCTAGGTTTTTACCAGTACAACATCTTATAATTTTCCGTTCAAAAATTTCCATTTCCTTTATGACCGTAGCTGAAATATTGAACCAACTAGGAAAACCGTATAAGAAACCTGGTCTAATACTTGTTTTATATAATAAGAGCTTAGTTTTCATTGGTAAACTCTTATTAAACAAATATAAAAGAGAGTCATCAGCATACAACAGACCAATTGAATTTGTAAAATTATGAGGAAAATCGTACATAAATATATTATATAAATATGGAGCTAAAATTGCACCCTGTGGAAAGCCACACGTAACATTTCCAAAATCCGATAAATCATAATTAAATTGTACGCAAAAGGTTCTATAAGAAAAAAAACTTTTAACTAATTTAATAATGAAAGGCTTAAACCCTATTTCAATCATTTTATGAAGTATACCATTGTGAAAAGCATGATCAAATGCCTTTTCGACAACTAAAGAAATTGCAACAGTGCAAAATCGTTTACGAAGATTACAAACGACATCATTTTGAAATTTTATTAAAGCGTCAGTTGTTGAATGTCCATTCTTAAAACCAAATTGTAAATCTGGAATGTAATTTCCAATAATTCCTATGTCCATTTTCTCTCGAATTGGTCTCTCAAAAAGTTTTCCCAATTTTGAAAGCAATGAAATAGGTCGTAAATTGTTTATATCGGTTAAGTTTGGTTTCTTTTTTAATGGTATTATTTTCGAAATTTTCCAAGCATCAGGAAACTATGAATTGCTTAAATAATTATTAAAAATAATGGTTAGAAATTCAAATGCTTTTAATGGAAGTTTCTTTAAAATGAAATTGGAAATTTTGTCTAAGCCGAAAGATTTTTTGTTAATTAAATTTTTCGAATGAACTGCTAGTTCTTCTAAAGTAACAAGATTTCACACAGATTTTGTGAATTTGTGGCAGAAAAATTTTCGTTAAAAAAATATTGAAAATTTGCAGTTCTGGAAATAGTACTATTAATATTTATTTCAATTTGTGAGAAATCTCTATTAGGAAATGGACTATTATAATTATTTAAAAAACGATTTTTCAATTTTTCCAAATTGAAAGTTTCATTTTCTATCAACATGCCGTCAACAGATAAATGTTTAAAAGTTTGATTCTTTTTATAACCTATTAAATTATAAATCTTTTTATGAGCTGTTGGGTCAGGTTTTATTTTTTCAAGATGCTTCTTAAAAATTTATTATTGTTCAAGTTCTACTTGTCTTTTAAGAATAATATTCAACAGCTGTATTTGTTTTGAAAGCAATAAAATATAATATAATATACCATGTAGTGGTATATAAATAGTAGAGCAGATGGATATCGCTAGCTACCTTTTGCATGCTGCGCTTTTCTGGTAATTGTCAAAGGAAATGTAAAAAAATCTATAATATCATAAAAATTTAGTTGGGATAATAATCGCTGATAGCGCCGAAAATTTGTTTTATTTTTTCTTGTTATTCCGAGATTGTATACAATTAGTCTACAACGAAACCCTTAATTTGACACCACATTAATTTTTTTTCGAATTGATCAAAATATATTGCCTAGTTTTTTCATTAACAAATACGTGGAGGATATTTATTATATTTATTGTTTGTAGAACACCATACTAAAGTTGGCCAGTAATATTTATTTGTTTATCATTTATAGTTCAATATGTATTAATTAATAATGGCTTCCGCTCGATAGTTATTGTTTACACTCGGTAATATTTTTTTTGTCATTTTAATGCAACGCTGTAAGCTTTTTGGTTTATAAATATTTAGTCATTGTATTAAGCTGTTTCTTGTTGAGGCAACAGTGCGTATAATTAATGTTAGGTTAAACATACTGCAAGGCGTATGAGTAATCTTTTAAATGGAATTTGTTTATGGGTTATTGCAACTAAACTTGAATATTTTCTTTCAATTTTCTTTAATTAATTAAGTATTTAAAAAAATCCAACGCATCTTTTATTTATGTTTAGATGAAAACAATGCTTAAAAAAGAGTCTAATTCCAAGTGTCCTCAAAGTTCGTCCCATCCAGGAGGACTCAAATGTTATTTAATTTTGAACATTTTTTAACCTGGTTAGATATACGAGTATAAAGTACAATGTATGATTTCGAAAAATTTTCAGTTCTGCATGATACAAGCAGATTTCTACATTAGTTTTTATTTTTGTTTGTGCCATTTAAAAATCTTACGTATTTTGTATTCCTGTAATTCGAGAATTCAATTATTCTTAAAAAATATAAAAAATTAAATAAATTAGAAAGATTTAAAACTTAAACAAAATTTTCTTAACCAAATTGATAGAAACATTTAATTAAAAGTATCGATTCTCCCTTGCTGAAAGCCGTAATTTTATTTTTGAATTATACCTTAGAAATATATAAAGTATATCCATATTAAATACAAAATTATTCTAAACCAGAGCTGTTAAATTTTGACTACGATTAGTTATCAATTACATTACATTTTAAAAAGAATTGTAATGATTATATAATCCTCTATTACGCAATTCCTGATTACTAATTGATTACGATTACAAATAATCTAAAAGTAATAAGAATTACTTGTAATTACCACAAAATAATCAAAAAGAATCAAAAGTAATCAAAAAGCAATTTTACATTTTTTGATTATTTTCCAAATCCATTGAATTTCCATTATGTTATTTTGAAAAATTTGCATTTACAATATGAAAAAATTCTAATCAAATAAATTGAAATTAGATATTTTTTTTCTTTTGCATAAAAGAAAACATATACACATATTTATTTTAATAACAGCACAATTTAAATAATTCATAGGAGGATAAAAGACTGTATCTGGTAAAATGGCTAAGCGATTCCTAGTAAGACTCCCTGTCTAACTCACAAGCAGTATAGCGCAAAGTGTTCCCATAACCCATAATAAATCATTCAAAGCCGAATTGTGATTTAAATAGCTGAAGAACTGATTTTTTTTATTGTGGATCGTCGGTCTTGTGTAGAAAGGCTTGTTTCAATTTCATCATCTGCAAAGTTTAATCTTCAAAGTTTAATAATTCAAATTAATGTACGCGTTAGCTCACCATCATTAAAGTCAAACAAATCGGGCATAAATTATTATTTTTACCAAAAAAATATATTGCTTTGGTAATGAAATTGGATATAACTACGATGAATTCGGTCCAGACCGACCATATTATACTCTAAATGCATCTTATATGTCCAATTAATTAGATATAGAAAATGAGCATAAACCAAATTTGAGTAGCATTGTTTTTGCCAGATTTGAAAAAGTTTTATATGGTGACTTGATCGAAAAATCGACCGATGCTGACCGTATTTAATAAAGATACTTACTGCATGTAAAAACATATACAAACCAAAGTTGATTAAAATATGTGCAATATTTTTGTTTTTTGATAGATTTAAGTGAAGATCTGGACATAGCTTCATATGGGGCTATGACTGAAAATTGTCTTATAGGCTTTATTTTCTGACTAATGATAAATGGAAGTAATAAACATGCACAAACAAAATTTGATCGTGATCTGTATGGTAATTTGGATATTATTGAAATTTTGGTCGATCATATAGGGGTCATTTGTATGGGGACTAGGTCTGAATCTGAACCGATTTGCACCAATTTTAATGGCGTTCATATACTAGATTTCATCAAAATAATTGTTGAAATTTCAAGATTAAGACCAGTTTATCTTGAATTCTGCTCCATGTTTTCGTCAATAACTGTTGTATTAAAGAATTCATAATTTTGTATTTAATGTTAAAAAATTCGTTTAATTATTTCTGGTTTGTCAAAAAAAAATCAATTTAAAAAGCTCATTTTAAAGGCCGTATTTTTTAAATATTTGTTTTATAAAAAAATAATTTCTTTCTTTAATACACGAAATTACCAACAATAAACAACTAAATTGTCAAATTCATAACATTTTACAACAATAAAATATACTAAACAGAAATTACACTTACTCAACACAGAAGACTTACAAAAAGAAAATACTAAAAAATACATTAGCAATATTTCAAATAACTTAAAACAAGTGCTATACTCTTATTTAAAAAAAAAAAATAACAATAACAGTTCCTACATAAAATTACTAACAATAAACCAATAAATTGGAAATATTTTACAACAACCAAATATACTGGTTATCCATCTGTAATGAAATTTAACGATATCGAATCTAGTGATGATACTATAAAAAGTAACATGTTTGCAGACTTTTTTGCTAGTACATATTCTGTTGCTCAATATTGATCCAACAGAGCTATTCATATCCATTCAACACAAATCAAGCTATATCTTTTCCCCTAACTGATAAGGCAGAACCTGTTAAGAGCCTGAAGAAACTTAAAATTTCATTTACTCATGGACCTGATGGCGTACCTAGTTCTATACTCAATTATTGTGCTACTTCATTGGCAACACCACTGACTCTTTTGTTTAATGCGTCAATAAAAAACGGTTATTTTCCAAAATTTTGGAGAGCTTCTTACATCATTCCATTATTTAAATCTGAAAATAGATCGGATGTTTCTAATTACCGTGGTATTGCTAAACTTAGTGCAAACCCTAAGCTTTTTGAGAAATTTATTACAGATTTTTTGTGCTATCACTCATCGTCCATTTTGTCACCATTTCAATACGGATTTCGGAAAGGATGATATACCGTTACAAACGAGCTTCATTTTACGACAATAATTAACGATGGTTTTGTCAAGAAAAAAACAAATAGATGCAGTATACACCGATTTTAGTAAGGCTTTCGATAAAGTAAACCATAACTTTCTACTGATCAAATTGGAATTATTTGGTTTAACACCATTAAGCCTTAAATGGATAAAATCATATATTTCTGAGAGAACACAACGATTAATGTATAATAATATGTCATCTATAGATATAACTGTGACTTCTGGTGTTCCTCAAGGCAGCCATCTTGGACCAATTCTTTTCTCCCTTTTCATCAATGATCTTCCAAAAGTGATTAATTTTTGCAACGTTTTAATGTACGCTGATGATGTTAAAATTTTTTTAAGTTATTGTCAACATAATGATCATATTCATCTTCAATCAGATCTCAACAATTTCTTTTCGTGGTCTAACCGTAACCTAATGGAACTAAATTTGAAAAAATGCAAATGTATGCGTTTTTCTAGAAATAACGTTTTTCCTGGTAACTACTTTTTGGGCGGATATCAGCTTGAACTTCTTGACATTTTTCTGGATTTAGGGATTCTACTTTATCTTAAATTAAACATTGTATCTCACATCACCATGACAGTTAATAAAGCTAGTGGTACACTCGCCTTTATTAAAAGATGGGCAAACGAATTTATAGATCCTTACACAATTAAACAACTTTTTACATCTCTTGTAAGACCTATTTTGGAATATGGGTCAATAATGTGGGATCCCTTCTATAACATTCATATTCAACGAATCGAGTCTGTACAGAAACAATTTCTACTCTTCTGCTACGCGGCTTACCTTGGAATTCTGCAATTAATCAAATTAATTAAATTTACCTACTTTGGAATGCCGCAGGACTATGCTAAAAGCAACATTTATGATCAACCTAATTAAAGGTGAAATCTGTTCTGACTTTCTTATCAACAATATAACTTTTAATGATCCTCAACGAGTATCACGCCAATTCCAACCACTCTTTGTTAAATCTTTTCAAACCAACTATGCTCTAGCTGATCCTTTTAGAATAATTTGTTGTGATTATAATAATCGTTATCAATTAATTGATTTTTCGTTGAACACTGATGTAATTAAGCATAATATCATTATTTCCTTAAATTCCTGACTATTTTTTTTTATTTGTAAATCTATTTAATTGTTTCCATATATGTACATTAAGGATATTACTTTTTTTTGCATTATTAGTACCCATAACTACGTTGTAGCCCATTATGTTTTGACCATAAAAATCATATTCCGAGGTCATTTGCGCAAAAAAAGTTCCCGCCACCAAGCAAATATTTAATTTTTTTTTTTAAATTAATTTTCTTCATTTATTATAAGTACATAAATTAAGGTTGAACAAACATTTACACTTTTACATAACTATTTGTTGTATGAAATGAACTTCAAATTTAATGTGCGTGAAGATTTACATAGCGGATATAAATCCTGTACCGTTTTGCTTGCTCTTTCAGCACATATGTTGCTTCGTTGCTGCCCCGGTATCGCTGATGGTTCTTGAACCCAATGTCTAAAAAAACATTCACGAGCACTCTTATATGTTAATAAAGATTTTTTTAGAGCCTCAAAATTATTATATTTAAAACAATGACCGGAAAACCAAACATCGTACCACGGACCACATATGAACTCACAAATGTTATATAATTTTTGGCGATATTTTGTAATAAGTATAAAGGTCAATATTGCTAAAATGGCTCTGGAGTTCCATCGAGCATTGTGTATTGGTGGTATTGCTTTAAAGTTAATGTATGGAAATTTTTTATTTTTCTGATAGTATGTAAAAGCTTTACCAAGTTCATATAAGTACTGCATATCATCACGCCAATTTATTTATGTGTTCAACTTTGATTCGTTCTTCATTCTGTTTGTAACTTTTCTTAAGATCTTCGTAGTTATTTGTCAATTCGTGAACAAAATCATAACAAATATTAGGCGAGGAAGGCTTTCCTTCCAAGCATTCGTCCATTATATGTCTTAATACAAGATCAAGAATATGATGATGGCAGCCAATATATTGTGGTGGAACTAAAGCCAATGATTCCGGAAAAAAGTTACAACTCCATTTTTTTCCCAGTGTTTACGCTGGTCGTATCGCAGAAGATAATTTTTATTGAATTCCATAAATTGAATTTTTTTCGAAACTTCTTTAATACCATTAAATAAGGTTAAGGCTTTACCATTGTCCAAAACAAGTACGGCTAATTTTATTTCTTTGCATTCATTTTCTAAAACTATCACCTGAATTTCTTTATCACTATTTCTTTCCCATCAAAGTGAATACACCAAAATTCATTTTGCAAAGTTTCTAAATAAAAAATTTCTTGTCGTTCAGCGGATTTCATCACAGCTTTATATAAACCGGCTTGGGATGGTGTTGATATATTAACTCCTGATTTTGCTAGATGCTTACAAATTTTGGCAGTTTTTTTTTTTTGTGCTACCATGTACTTGAGTTACTAGGTTAACAGCTGGATTTAAAGGTTTCTTCACATTTTTTTTCTCTTCCTGGAGGTGTGTAATTGTCATCATCACTAACTGAGTCATATTCTATACCAGATTCAAAATTAGAGTCACTACTGCTATTAAGCTCATAATCTATTTCGGTACTGGTTTTTTTCATGTCGGCATTGCTATCAATAAATTTGTGATCGTATATTTTGGACGTTATAGTAAACATTTTATTAAAATCGCGGCTTTTTGAATGTTTTAAAAATTTTTGATAGTTTTGTATCAATTTTTTTAGTTTTCTTTTTATAGATCTTAATGCAAATGCTGGCACACGATTCTTCTTACACAAACTAATTAATTCTTTCGATATAATATCGTATCTTTTTGTTTTGCACTTTTCTTCTTTAAGTAATGCATTAAATCGACCAATAATTACTTTTTCTTTAGGCATTCATTTTAACTCGGACGCTTTTTATTATCGCAAACTTATTGTTTTTACTTTCAAGTGTTTTTAATGACTTAGTCCACGTTATGACATTTTTTTGAGTACTTAAAAAGCTATTTTTATTAGACATTTTATGAAGAGCGAAAAATAACGCAACCGAAATCAAAAACTTTTAAATAAAATATTAATTATATGAATTAATAACTATCATTAAATACAGAGCCTCCTTCAATTCAATTTTTATTATTAAAAAAATAATAATTTAAAATTTTGAAAAAAAAATTTTTTTTTTTAAATTTTTTATGTATGATTTGCTGTCTTTATCTTTAGATCCCTGCATCTTAAAAACTACTTCAATTATCGACTTTAACAATAAGCACTGTGTTACATTTTTGCGCTCCTGGCGTATAAAAATTAAGTTATTTTGGTCTAAGTTTAATATATAATTCTAAATAATAAAAAAGTATAAACTACAAACTTCATCGCGTTGGTGGCGGGAACTCTTTAACGTCAGCGAAAAAGTAATGACGCAGTTTATCATATTTTTCCATGGTCTCTACAGCTATGATAGGTACCTTTTGAAATTAGCAAAATGTAAAAAAGTTATACCCCTAATGTACATACATATGTAATTATATCATTTATACAGGTCTGTAAGGATTTATTCCATTGACCTAATAAATAAATAAAAAAAACATATTTATACTTGCGACCTGCAGGTATTACGAGGTTTACATCGACACACAGACCGCGGGTGGGCAGATGGATGGACATCGCTAAATCGACTCAGAAAGTGAACTCAGTGCACAAAGAATTTCTGTTGTGAGACAAGTGTCCTATGAGTATGAATTACGAGCTTTCACCCGTTATACGATCTGGCAAATTGCAATTTTTCGAAAAAGTGGCTAAGTTTTATTTTTGCATAAAAATTATAACTCTAATTTCTAAATTATTATCAAAGGACGCACCAAATAGTTTTTAGAGGTCGAAAAAATAACGGATAACGTTATTATGTGCAACATTTAGTGAAAGTTTGCTCGAGAATTCGAGAAATGTCACAGCATCAACGGCCTTTGAGCAGTCGAGTAGGACAAAAAGGTAACTTTATTACACGTGAAACTAGATATTGTGTATAGTAAAACTGCGTTTTCAGTTTTTCTGCAATTTTCTCCTTTTTAATGAACTACAAAATTTTAAAAATATAAAAATTACTAAAAATTAATTAAATTATTTCTACCCGGTTTATGCCAATATGGATATCAGATGAAAAAGACGACAGTCTCCAAAAATGAAAGCAAAAAATTAAGATATTGTAAATAATGTCTCCAGAAAAAAAAAAAATATTTTCATGTTTTCATCTTCGTAAATAATGTCCTGTAAAAATTTTATCCTTTAACATTACAAAAAATATTGTTGCTGGCTATTTTTTGATGAGAATTATTATTAATTTTTCACCAAAATCTAACAAGGTGCAAAACGTGTTCTTTATTATCCACTTTATGCTTTAATATTTTTGATATTTTTACTTTCTTTATATTTTTAAATGTTATTCTAGATAGCATCTGTATTCGAAATATTTCAACAGTATCAAGTTTTTGAGAAAATTAGGTCAAAGATCACAGAAACATTTTCTCCAAAATCTGACGAGGTGCAAAAACTAAAGTAATTTAGGTTCTATTTTTTTTATTCTGAAAACGCGATCTCAATTTAATTTTTTAATAAGCTTCACTTTCTTTTTGTTACATTAATTGTTCTTTTCTCTATTTATAGTAAAAAACAAAATTTTCATTCTTCAGTTGATATTTTAAAATCTGATCTGATATTTTTTATAAGAAGTTCGGAACAGTGTGCAAGGATTTACATTTTAAATTATTTTTTTTTAACATTTCGTCCCGATAAATTAAAAGTCAAATAGTTTTCATTTCCACCTTTAATTTGAAATCCATATTGATATACGGATTGAAATATTTAAATTAACTGTCAGTAATTTTTATAGCCCTAAAAAAATTGAGTACACATTTTTCCTTTATTAGTTTATAGTATTTTTTATTTTTAATATGAGGCTAATAACATGATTTATTATTAAGGGTTAATTAACATATGTTTTTTGAGAAAAATATATTGGAAATTCTTTAGAATATGAAAGGATAACTATTTTAAAAGACACTACTTAAAAATTTTCATTCTGAAAAATTAAACTTTATTTTTTTATTTCTTGAGATTGTTCTTTCTCTTTCATTTGATACCAACATAAAATAAATTTTCAGAATTTTCATGTCCTTAAAATTTTTAAGTCCTTTAAAAAGTAGAAAAGATCAGAAAACGAAAAACGAAGCACGCAATTTTACTATATATGATCTCTATCTTCATGTGTATATGGTCATGTTCAAGTCCAATAATAACTGTGGCACGGTTTTATGTTATTACTAGCAGATTCCAGAGCTCGAAATTCGAGTGCAATTTCTAGGCAGCTCTACTTATTTTTCAACTTAGCCAATTCACAAACCAACACTTTTATGGTTTATTATTGTGAACGAAAATAAAAAAACTCATTAACAAACACATTAACAAATTTAATAAAACACACATACCTTTGTATAATTTTATGTATGTGTTAGTAGCAATTTTAAATGCAATTTACTCAAATAAAGGAAAAAAAATTAAAAATCTGTAAATCTGCAAAACAGCTAAAAAGAAATACCTTTCAAATAATACACGTTTGGTCAAAATCGGGATAAAACGGTAGAACAAAACATCGGTCACAAGAAATCGCCTAGCCTACTAATATTACAGATTTATTAGTAGATAAGTAGAGGTCTATACGTATGAGTGATATTTATACCCTATACCACTATGTGGTTTGGGTATAATGACTTTGTGCTGCTGTTTGTAACAACCAAAAATATTCGTCTTAGACCCATCTTTAATTATACCGATCGACTCTGAATCACTTTTTAAGTCGAAATAGCCATGTCCGTCCGTCCGTCCGTCCGTCTGTGTGTCCATGTAAAGTTTGTAATGAAACTACAGGTCGCAAATATGAATATATTTTGATGAAATTTGATATATAAGCTTCCACCGGCCACGCGATGAACGCTATTGAAATTGGTGAGAATCGGTCGATGTTCAGACCTAGTCCCCATACAAATGACCCATATGAAATCGACATAAATTGCCATAAGTTCCAAATTATCATATAGATCTCAGCCAAATTGGGTTTGTATGTGTTTATTAAATCCATTAATCAGTAGTTCGAAATTACTCCCTATAGGAAAATTCTTAGTCATAGGCCCCATATAGAGCTGCTTCCCGATCTTCACTTAAATCTATCAAAAAACAAAAATATTGCACAGATTTTTCTCAAATTTGGTTTGTATATATTTTTTCAAGGTATAAGTTACTTTACGAAATATGGTCTGGATCGGTCTATTTTTCGACCTAGTCCCTATATAAATATAATATCCGATATGAACTTTTTCATATCTACAGTGAAAAAAATTAATAAAAATGCCACTCAAATTTAGTTTATGCTTATTTGCTATATCCAATTAGTTGGTTCTTGAGTTCTCAATAATTTAAGTTAAGGGAGTAATACAAAAGGCCTGAGGACGTTAAACTTTTCGGAAATTTTACTACATATACTGGCATAGTACTTTCACACCGACTGGTTACTTCTCACTCCCAGCCAATGACCCCGAGCATCTAACATTTTTTTTCATATATGTAAAATCTATTTTTTTTCACGAATGCCATACATTTTAACTTTTTTTTTTAATTTTTCAACTTTGTCACTGATTTATGTTTCTTTTGTCAAACATGGAAGTTTAGGTGTTAAATGTTATATCTCTTGTATTTGTTGAGTTCCGGATATTGGCCAGCAGGGAATTATTTAGAATTTAAACAGAAAATATTTAAGTACTAATCTTAGGCATTAATTGGAATTATTACAAGCCAGTAATTAGCTGGCGCTCTGATTTTGCTTTACTTTAATACAATGGCAATTTGTATAAAATTCTCTGAGAACAATCCTAAACGAAGATTCAGAGAATTGTGCTTCATATGCACTTGAAATCGGTACTAATATATTGTACTAAAGATTTCACTAAAATATTTAAACAACCACGCATTTAGGCATATCTTTGGCTTTTTGTCTTATTAACAATAAGGGATTTTCGCTAATATTTAAATAGTGCAGAAATATGAGGATCGATGTTATGTAATTATTCGAGCAAAAATTTTCGGAAAAAAACAATTTTTCCACTACTTGGAATTGATGAACTTTTTCTTGAGTTGTTCCAACAACGAAGTTCTACATTTCACAATTTAGAAAAATTAGCGAAAATTTGACAATTTTTAATCGACTTAAGCAAGCGAAAGCTGAGTTGAGAATTATTTAAATTCACTTTAATTACATATATCGAAATGTTTTATATTTTAAGAAACTTAAGAAAAAGTAAAAAGCTGAAAATTAACAAGAAGGTGTTTGTTTGAAATCCTTAACTAATATATATAAATTTCGAATTGGAAGATTTTAAAATTCTAAAGTTATTCTCAGTTTTTAAAGTTTTATTAATTGGTACACATTAAAATTTATTTGAATAAAAATATAAAAAATTTCACTTTCACCCAAGAGTGAATTACTAAAAGATCCATTGTAATATTCAGTTCGGTTTCAAATATAGCTGACAGCAGTCTAACTTATTTTCATTGAAATGTTGGATACAAAAATCTTTTAAGCAGCACTTTAGTTTTTTAAAATATTTATTAACTACTTACCTCATCACTTCTTAGTTGATTGTCGAGTGAATCAACATGTTCGAAAAATTTCCAACTTAATTTTTCAGAACTGTTCGATGAAGGCAACAATGAAATTAATAAATTTGTTGGTTCAGAGCACTTATCATTTGTAGGTTTTGTAGAAGCCAATTGCTGTGAATTAATGCAACATAAATTGCTATTGGATGTTTTTAAATAATGACTTGATAAAGACGAAGATAAATGAAAATTTAATTGTATTTTACAGTCATCACTATCATTCAACATGGCATGGAGTTGAAGGGAGATCAAATATGTATTTGTTTTTTATTTCAATTAAAAAAGAAAATATTAAATGAAATAGCGAAACATTCTAAAAAGATATGAATTTTTAAAACAAGATCAGTTAAGTAATTTGAAGAGATAAGAAATGATCATATTTTTGTTACACGAAATATGATTTTAAAGCAATATTTAATAATTGTGGTCGAAAATAAAAATAAAACAATTAAAAAAAATTTAAAATACAAAAACAATTTGCTTTTGTATGACGTCAAATTAAATTATTTTCCAATCAATTACACTTTGAATTAGTTGTTTGAAATTGTGTGTGTTTTAGGCAACACTAAACAGCCTGCTACTACAATTGCATTCTTGTGGCATTTCCAAAAATGCAGTAAATGTAAAAAGATTTATCACTTGGTCATAGACAGTACATCTGCAATTATATATTATTAAAATACTAACACAATTGTGGCACACAATTAAAACATATTGTGCATTTTAAAAGGGTTTAACAAATTTTACACATTCACAAGCATTTTCCCGCACTCACTCGAAATACTTTCTCATGGACAAAAATCATTCATTTGCGAAACAATTAGTAACAGTCTAAAACCACACAACAACCTCACTATCGCTACCGAAAATTGAGCCCGACATATTTTTTTTTACAAAAACTTGTTTTAAGCACCTCGTGTATAACTGAGTTTATTTGTTAAATACTTTCTGATCATTCAATTTAAATAAAATTTTGTGTCAAAAAATCTTTATATTGTCCCGCGGTATTTTTTAAACAACCGTACACGCGCACGTTTTGCCAAGTACTAAACTCGTATTTCTATTTGCTAAATTTTCATCACTTTGGCTTACACGAATGCACAAATTTGTTTCGCTACGAACAAAATTTTTACTCAACACATTTTCTTTTCACTCTTTGTTTGTTTCTGCTAACACATATACAAGTATTTTCCATTGCTATGAGCTAGAAAGCTTTTAAATATCATTTGCTCCTAACTTTGCAGATTTTTCAAAAGAGTGAGAGAGATATACAGTGAGTGTTATTTTTACACTCTGTTTACAATTCGGTTATGTTTATGCTTAAATTATGAAAAACACGTGGTTTTATGTTTACGTTAAGCAATGCAACAATTTGTTTCTATTCTAACTAGAAGCACGTGCTTTGTAAGATTTAGAGTGACCATGTTATAAAATTATTTAATATAAATTGTTTGGTAGTACGAGATAAAAGTTTATAACCAATAAACTAATAACACTATGCAGAAATACTTCTTGTCTTAACTTTGGAATTACGTATTCGATTCTAACTAGAAGCACGTGCTTTGTAAGATTTAGAGTGACCATGTTATAAAATTATTTAATATAAATTGTTTGGTAGTACGAGATAAAAGTTTATAACCAATAAACTAATAACACTATGCAGAAATACTTCTTGTCTTAACTTTGGAATTACGTATTCGATTTTTTGTGCAATAGGTCAAAAAACTTTAAAATTAAGTTTTCTTTATATCATTTCTTGATATAGCTATTAGTTTTTGAACTATTGAGGCGCAAGTGGAAAATAAATTATGCGAGTCCGATCTCAGAGGAGATGTGTAAACATCGAGTAATTAAAGATATTTTTCTGGCACTTTTTAAAAAAATCTAACAGAAAGCGTCATCTATGTATCACTATAGCTTTCAACTGTATGGGCTCTGCTTATATAAAAAAAACATTTATTATTATTTATTATTTCAACCGGTTAATTTTTAATTTTTAATTTTTAATTTTTAATTTTTAATTTTTAATTTTTAATTTTTAATTTTTAATTTTTAATTTTTAATTTTTAATTTTAATTTTAATTTTAAATTTTTAATTTTTAATTTTTAATTTTTAATTTTTAATTTTTAATTTTTAATTTTTAATTTTTAATTTTTAATTTTTAATTTTTATTTTTTAATTTTTAATTTTTAATTTTTAATTTTTAATTTTTAATTTTTAATTTTTAATTTTTAATTTTTAATTTTAATTTTAATTTTAAATTTTTAATTTTTAATTTTTAATTTTTAATTTTTAATTTTTAATTTTTAATTTTTAATTTTTAATTTTTAATTTTTAATTTTTATTTTTTAATTTTTAATTTTTAATTTTTAATTTTTAATTTTTAATTTTTAATTTTTAATTTTTAATTTTTAATTTTTAATTTTTAATTTTTAATTTTTAATTTTTAATTTTTAATTTTTAATTTTTAATTTTTAATTTTTAATTTTTAATTTTTAATTTTTAATTTTTAATTTTTAATTTTTAATTTTTAATTTTTAATTTTTAATTTTTAATTTTTAAGTTTTAATTTTTAATTTTTAATTTTTAATTTTTAATTTTTAATTTTTAATTTTTAATTTTTAATTTTTAATTTTTAATTTTTAATTTTTAATTTTAAATTTTTAATTTTTAATTTTTAATTTTTAATTTTTAATTTTTAATTTTTAATTTTTAATTTTTAATTTTTAGTTTTTAATTTTTAATTTTTAATTTTTAATTTTTAATTTTTAATTTTTAATTTTTAATTTTTAATTTTTAATTTTTAATTTTTAATTTTTAATTTTTAATTTTTAATTTTTAATTTTTAATTTTTAATTTTTAATTTTTAATTTTTAATTTTTAATTTTTAATTTTTAATTTTTAATTTTTAATTTTTAATTTTTAATTTTTAATTTTTAATTTTTAATTTTTAATTTTTAATTTTTAATTTTTAATTTTTAATTTTTAATTTTTAATTTTTAATTTTTAATTTTTAATTTTTAATTTTTAATTTTTAATTTTTAATTTTTAATTTTTAATTTTTAATTTTTAATTTTTAATTTTTAATTTTTAATTTTTAATTTTTAATTTTTAATTTTTAATTTTTAATTTTTAATTTTTAATTTTTAATTTTTAATTTTTAATTTTTAATTTTTAATTTTTAATTTTTAATTTTTAATTTTTAATTTTTAATTTTTAATTTTTAATTTTTAATTTTTAATTTTTAATTTTTAATTTTTAATTTTTAATTTTTAATTTTTAATTTTTAATTTTTAATTTTTAATTTTTAATTTTTAATTTTTAATTTTTAATTTTTAATTTTTAATTTTCAATTTTTAATTTTTAATTTTTAATTTTTAATTTTTAATTGTTAAATTTTTAATTTTTAATTTTAATTTTAAGCGTAACAAAATTCATTTATTTTTGGGCAATTGTCATTTTCCATATCGAAGCATTAATGTTGTTAATTAATGTTGTCACATCTGTGACAGCATGCGGCTACATGACATTTATATTGACTGCTAGGGTCAGTTCAAGCTTTATGTGCACTTTCAACAACGCCATGTAAAATGTAAAATATAGCTGGAAAATGTGAAAAAAGCATTTTACGGAGTTGTAATGTTCTGAAGAATTATGAATTGTATTATAAAATGGTGAAAAAAAGAAAACTTCGACATTTTAGCAATTCTGAGGCACTAGATGCAGTTTTTTCGAGAAAGTTTGTTTTACACTAGTTTTCTCCAAAAGTCTGTAGCTACAATTGTGCTAAAGACAGAAAAAAGAAATTCCAATTGGTTATCGAGATATATCCATTGCATGTTCTTCGGAAAAATCAAGTTTTGGCAAAAATATACATGAGGCTATAAAATCCGTGCAGCAGTTTAACTAGCAAAACCTAAATGGGGTCTCTTTAGATTCGATAAGTGCTTCGAAAACCGCATACCAGAAGGAGTTTGCATTTTATGTGTTACATTGTGTTATATAAATCTTACGAATATACATAATTACAGTGCAACATAGCATAACAAACCACTCAATAATTGTTATAATTATTTAAGGGATAACATAAATAAAAAACAAGTAAGAAAATTATAGTCGATCTAGACCGACTACATCATACCCTATACCATTCGTTTTGAGAATTGACCTTAGATCCATCTAATTGGGTATTTAAAAATAACATACGCAAAACAAATTAGATAAAAATATCTGCAAAATTTTTGTAGATATAAGTGAAGATCGGGAAACAGCTTTATATGCGGGCTATGACTGAGAATTATCCTATAGGATTAACTGAATAGTAGATGTTATAGACACACACAAACCCAAATTGACCGATATCTGTATGGTATTTTGGATCTTGTTTAGCAATTTAAGTCGATGTCATAGGGGTCACTTGTATGAGGACCCAGTCGGAAAAGGTACGGATTTTCACCAATTTCAGCAGAGTTTGTCCTGTGGCTGATCAAAGCTCACATACCAAATTTCATCAAAATATGTTCTTTGTTGCGACCTGTAGTTTGATTAAAAGGTTTACATGGACACTAGAGTGGTCCTTAAAAAATGAAAATGCAATTTTGGGGAAAGGCGTGGTCCAGTTTGTTACCTTTCCATATAAAACTAATAAATGTGAAGTTTGGGGGCAATCTGATAAATCAAAGTCGCGCCAGAAATCGATTGAAAGTTTCAAGAGTGTTTATATGGGATAAATGTGACTTTTTTTTGGGATTTTACGAAAATTTCGTTCTATTGTTTCATTTTTCAGACAAGCTGTTGTAAGAATCGGGTTCAGTATTAAATTGTCTATCCAAATAGCTATAACAATTCAAAATTGAATATAAAGTCGCCAAGAAATAGCAACTGCCCCAGACCAATTTTGTGCAAAAAAAAAACTAGGTTATGAAATTTTATAGAATTTTTTTCAAGTTTGAGAAATTGATTAAAGCCATTTTTTTGTCTCTATACTTATAAGTTATTAAATATGAAGTATTGTTTTATTACCACGTTGTTAACCTATTGCGCATTGACACCGAAAATGGGAAATTTTTTGGATAAAATTTTGAAAACTCCTTTTTCAAGTTTTAAAAAATTTTCTTAAACAGAATTTCAAAAAATGCATCTGGCACTTTAGGGTTTTGTTAAATACATATTTCAAATTATCTGTGTGAATTATAAAGTAAATGCCTATGCCAGAATTTTTTTGACAAAGATTTTATTTTTGCGGATTTGGAGAAAAATTGGATTTTTGTAAAATATTCTGCAAATGTAGTCTTTCTAACTACATTGTATCAAAAACTCATCACTTTCCTACTTTTAAATATTATATTCTATCTTAATAGCCTAGGGTTTCGAAAAAAATAATATGACCCCATTAACCCTTATGGAATTGGGGTCACATATGACCCCAAGCTAATAAAAGATAATTTATTCAAAACATTCAAATATATGGTAAGTGCTGTTGATTTTTAGCTGCGACGCTTAACATATAACAATTAACATATAACGTAACAATTTTTAATTTTAATATAACAAAATTAAAAAAAATTTCGTTTTTTTAACGAACTGAAACCGCTACAAAAAACCTATAACCATAAAAAAACAAAAAAATTCAGGAAAATCTGAGAATTGACGAAAATCAATGTTTTTTAAAAAATTTGACGTGATACAGACATTTCCACGAGTCTGCCTGCAAAAATTCAGCTCGATTGGATCACGGAAAAAGGGCTAAAAATCGATCCAAAGTCTTTCACACAGGCGGACAGACGGACACTACGAGCTTTATACTTTATACAAAAAAACGTGTATTTTTATTTTTTCTCCCCTTTCCGAAGAAGTATATTTGGTTCACAGGACAGAACAAAAGCTCTTTTTGTAACGCGGTGTAATAACCTAATATGTAGAACTTCCATTCCTAAAATTTGGGATATATATAATTTTTAATTTTTAATTTTTAATTTTTAATTTTTAATTTTTAATTTTTAATTTTTAATTTTTAATTTTTAAATTTTAATATTTAATTTTTATTTTTAATTTTTAATTTTTAATTTTTAATTTTTAATTTTTAATTTTTAATTTTTAATTTTAAGCGTAACAAAATTCATTTATTTTTGGGCACTTGTCATTTTCCATATCGAAGCATTAATGTTGTTAATTAATGTTGTCACATCTGTGACAGCATGCGGCTACATGACATATATATTGACTGCTAGGGTCAGTTTAAGCTTTATGTGCACTTTCAACAACGCCATGTAAAATGTAAAATATAGCTGGAAAATGTGAAAAAAGCATTTTCCGGAGCTGTAATGTTCTGAAGAATTATGAATTGTATTATAAAATGGTGAAAAAAGAAAACTTTTCGACATTTTAGCAATTTTGAGGCACTAGATGCAGTTTTTTCGAGTAGTTTTCTCCAATAGTCTGTAGCTACAATTGTGCTAAAGACAGAAAAAAGAAATTCCAATTGGTTACCGAGATATAGCCGATTTCTGTATGATACTTTGGATCTTGTTTAGCAATTTAAGTCGATGTCATAGGGGTCACTTGTATGAGGACCACGTCGGAACAGGTACGGATTTTCACCAATTTCAGCAGAGTTTGTCCTGTGGCTGATGAAAGCTTACATACCAAATTTCATCCAAATATGTTCATTGTGGCGACATGTAGTTTAATTAAAAGATTTACATGGACACTAGAGTGGACCTTAAAAAATGAAAATGCAATTTTGGGGACAGGCGGGGTCCAATTTGTTAACTTGCCATATAAAACTAGTAAATGTGAAGTTTGGGGGCAATCGGATAAAGAAAAGTCGCTCCGGAAATCGATTGAAAATTTCAAGTGCGTTTATATGGGGAAAATATCACTTTTTTTGAGATTTTACGAAAATTTCGTTCTATTGCTTCATTTTTCCGACAAGTTGTTGTAAGAATCGGGCTCAGTATTAAATTATCTATTCAAAAAGCTATAACTATTCAAAATGGAATAAAAATTCGCCAAGAAATAGCAACTGCCCCAGACCACTTTTGTGCCAAAAAAAACTAGGTCATGAAATTTTATAGAAATTTTTGCAGATTTGGAGAAAAGTTGGATTTTTGTAAAATATTCTGCAAATGTACACTTTCTAACTACTTTGTATCAAAAATTCATCACTTTCCTACTTTTAAATGTTACATTTTATCTTAATAGCCTAGGGTTTCGAAAAAAAATAATAATTAAAATAAAAAAAATAATATGAACCCAAGCTAATAAAAGATAATTTATTCAAAACAATCAAATATTTTGTAAGTGCTGTTGAATTTTTAGATGCGATGCTTAACATATAATAACGAAATATGTAGAACTTCCATTCCTAACATTTGGGATAAATCCGAGAACGTTAACCTATTATTTGCCAAGGCCAGCTTTCGATTTTAAGATATTTTAAAATAAAAATTACCGAAAACGATTTTTTCTATTAAACTCGATGAAACCACTGTTTAGAATTTAATAAAAGTAATTCAGTAAATTTTTATTTATTTAACCCTTCAGTGCTCCTGGGATCAAAATAATCCATTGTGATATATATTTGATGCTATTATCTGCTTATTGCTAGCGAATATAAATTAAAACAACTTTTAACCAATTTTGTTATAAAATTATTTTATGTATAAAAACTGTCTAGTTTTTTTTTGCACAAAAGTGGTCTGGGGCATTTGCTATTTCTTGGCGAATTTTTATTCGATTTTGAATTTTTATAGCTTTTTGAAAAGATAATTTAATACTGATCCCGATTCTTACAACAACTTGTCGGAAAAATTAAAACATAGAACGAAATTTTCGTAAAATCTCCAAAAAAAACAAGTCATATTTTCCCCATATAAACACACTTGAAATTTTCAATCGATTTCCGGCGCGACTTTTCTTTATCCGATTGTCCCCAAACTTCACATTTATAAGTTTTATATGGAAAGGTAATAAACTGGAGCTCGCCTATCCCCAAAATCGCATTTTCATTTTTTAGGGACCACTCTAATGGACACACAGACGTACAGACGGACAGACGTACGAACGGACTGACATCGCTACATCGACTCAGAAAGTTACTCTGAGTTGATCGGTATGGAAAATGATTGGTAGTTACAAATATTGGCATAAAGTCATTATACCGTTACCACATAGTGGTATAGGGTATAAAAAACTATAGGGAAGGTTAAATACTCTCATTTAGCGCAATTGATAAGCCCGCCAATTCAGTTAAAGTCGAACGCGACCCGCTCACTGTGAATAGATTTTATAAATGATTTACTTTTCGTGGATGGAAATCACTTGATGACCTTAACTTGTTAAAAAGATTATACATATACCTGCATAATTTACAAATGTGAAATGGGAACATATTTAAATTCCATTCATGCAACAATAATTTATTGATAACAATAAGAAATGAATAAATAAGTTTTTTTTTTTTTTTTTCATCGAAAACCATTAATTCCTGTAATATTTCCAATCTTCAATATTTTGTTTAATGAAATTTACTGCGTTTTATGCTTACAAAGTGAATTGTTTATTAAAGTTTTCTATAGCTGAGTATCTAAATAAATTATTCATTGTTATGTGAGAAGGAGTATTCTCATACACATAGCTTAAGTCAAACATACTCACGAAGAATTACGTGAACATGGAATATGTGGTAATGTGTATGTGATAAATAAATTAAAAGCATTAAAATGTCTTTAGCAAAAGCTTACAAAATTTTGTGTAAGTCATTTTTGTTGTAACTTGCCACCACGAATATTATAAGTACTTTACACATATACATAGATATCTTTGAATGTGTAAGTTAGTAAATTTTAAAAAGTTCACTCTTTGTTGTTGTTAATTGTTCTAGCTACATATACATAGAAGAAAAAATGAGAGATCCAGCATAATGTTTTGTTGAAGAAAAGTGAAATGAAATTATTTCTTGTGTGGCTCTCGGAAATCATTTTAGGCATGATCGTTTTCATATTTGAAAATCTTAAACCTGGGGAGCAAATCGTTGCATTCGATATCGAGTAAAATCGATCAAAATTCCATATTTTGGTTTAATATTTAAAAAAGACGGGCAATCGTCAGGCCTCGTTACATTTTTAGTATCAACTATGGACCATAACTCGTTAACTGTGACAGAGTGAAATTACTCTTAATATTTTATTTTGGGAAATAAAAAAATAATTTCGATCGAAAAATTTCGGTAACGAATGCAACGATTCGACTCCTGATTTAAATTTATTGATATGCTAGGAATATCAATAAAAAAAAAACAGACAGTAGAATTGACAATTGTGATTAGACCAGGGGTTCCCAAACTTTTACGAGTCGAGACGCACTATTAAAACCATATATTTTTCGCAACCCACCTGTAAAAAAACAATGAAAGACATAAAAACTTTAATTTATATAAAAAATTTTGGTAGACTTTTTTTTTTTGCTAAATCAAAGCATTTTTTGCCTTTTTTTCAAAAAGGGCATTTTTTTTTTCACAAGAAAGCTTAGGATTTTTCCTTTAAGAACTTTTTGGTCGCTTAGTAGGATGGGAGTGGGATATCTATCAAAATAAATTTTTTGTAACTCAAGACAACGGTTTTTCAATTTTTCACAAATGTACTATTTTGAATTTTTGCCTATTTGTGTGCAAAACCTTCCAAATTAGACTTATACTGAGAAACTAGACAAATTAAACTTTCCGAAGGTATGTAACATACCCAACTAAGATTTCATACCCTCGATACTGTAATACCCAGAATATGTTAACCTCAGGAAAAAAATCAATTTTTTTCTATAGAAATGTTAATTAAATTAATATCTCTATAATAATAATATTAAAAATAAAAAGATAAATAATTTGATAAAATTTAATCTTAATTACATAAAATCCATTTATATCATAACTATTTTTATACTTAATTTATTGTAGCTGATGAAGTATTTAAATCTTGTAAATTTTTAAATACCCAGTCTCTCATCTAGCTTTTTTGTCGCCTTTATTTACTGCGTTTTTTTGTGAATCCTTTCTTGGCGTTACTAGGTTCAGCTGTTGATTTCGCTGCTGGTTTATTTGTTGGCTTTGGAAAGAAATCGCATTGAATAGAGGCAGAAAACTTTTTCAACATGAGTCTTCCATCGACAAGCGGTATAAAAGCATGGTATTGAGCGGTGCCATCGATTGCTACCGCAGCATCGAATCTGCTCTTCAGTGTTTTCAATGTTTCCTGATGATCCTCTTTGCTACAAAAAACTATTTTAGTTTCTTTACAATAACTCTTTGCCCAATGGAATAAAGCAGTCGAGTCTAAGATGCGATCTTGATGAGAGCACTGGAGGCTATACTTCGCTGCATTTCTTTTAAGGTTTGCTCCAATACCATCACATGCTCCTTTACCATAAGCAGTAGGATGAAAATGCCACTCAGCTGGCATTCCAAAATCTTTTTCATGAGCCATAAGATTTGCGAAGCTACTTTTGTTTTTAAAATGTTGACGAGCTCCGTCCGAAACGTAGTATACCTTCTTTACTGTAAATTTAGATTTTAGATGTTTTAGTATTATCTTCTGGTACTCATAAACTGCAACGGTATCATGTTTTAAATCGTCGGATATGATTGCCATACTCTTGTGTTCCAGTTTTTAATTTTTCATATAGTAAATAACTACTGTGAATATACTGTGGCATCCTGAAGAACATATTTATAGCAGAGTTCAGAAAAAAATACACACTGAATAAAAAACTCGTACATATATGTAAACAAACATAACTTAGACCAACACACACATATTTTTATTTTCATACCAATTATGTTTGTTTTTAAATTTTCTTCGGTGCCCAACACAACCATGACTGTGTTCGTTTTAATATTTCGTTATTTACACGCACATTTTTGTATCACATACTTTTTGTTTCAATCACACATAAAGCACACATTTTTGAGTGTTGCTTTATTTGAAGTTCACGTTCTGGTACGTGTACTGAAAAAAAACACAGAACATGTACAATAAACAGGTTCGAGTTCAGTTATATTTTAAGTCGTGTTGTGGCTCGGGTAGTGAGAAAAAACAGAACATGTGCAATAAACAGGTTGGAGTTCAGTTATATTTTAAACATGTGTGCTTTATGTGTGATTGAAACAAAAAGTATGTGATGCAAAAATGTTCGTGTAAATAACGAAATATTAAAACGAACACAGTCATGGTTGTGTTGGCACCGTAGAAAATTTAGAAACGCACATAATTCATCGGAAGACATCGGTTTTAAAAGTTGGTGCACTTGACATGAAATCCCCATATTTATTAAAAAAATTAAAAACTTTAATTTATATATATATATATATTAGGGTACCCATTTAATCGGGTTTCTGGATTAATCAGTTAGTCTTTAATCATACATTTCAATCTGACAATTAACCGAACAAAACGCAATCAAATTATTCGATTAATCGATTAATCGAATAAAATAAAACAAAACAAAACAAAAAAAAGCAGTGTTCAAACATTGTACTTGGTACATTTATTAAAACAAAACAAAATGTAAAAAAAAAAACTTCAATATATAAAATAAAGGTGCAATTCACAAATCTTTGTAATAATACAACAAATATATAATATATACATAAATGTTAAGAGATCATATAAGCATTTTATTTAAGACTCAATAATTGTATGTACTAGCACAAATTTTTATTGCGATCTTAAAAATAATCTTTTAAGAATAAAACGTTGTTTAGATTTTTGGCTTTTAAACGGTTTTTTTTTCCTTAGTTTTTATAAAAGAAGATTTTGAAAAAGCTTTTTCGCTCATTGTAGAAGTAGGTGAAATTGTCAATAGTGCATTAAAAAGCCACTCTAATTTGTGTGTTCTCTTCTGAGATTCATCTAAATATTTCAAATCATCCAAAATGTCGTCTCTATCTATTTTACGTTTTTTAGATGGGCACTGTACACTTCTTATAGACGATGAGAGTTCTGATACAAGGTCAGTTTCTTCAAGATCACCTACTTCAATTTATTGTCCGAAGCAACTTGTTCATTATGCTTTCAAAATAACCTAGTATAAAAGTAGCATGCATATTCTTTAGTTTTGGATTTTGACGAGTATTGAGACAAGTCGTCACTACTAGGGAAAATTCCAGATTTTTAATTATTAATGAGTTTAATGTTTGGTTTCTTCGATCTGCAAACCGTATTTTAAGTTGACGAACTAACTCTTTTGCAAAACAAGTTTTTAATGTTAGTAATTTTTCTAATAAAAATCTTATACTACCCTCAAAATCAATAAGAGTAGCAGTATCTTTGCCTCTTTTACAGCAATATCAAATGTTTTTAAAGTGCTATTTAAATTTATTAAAAGTTTGATTTCGAAGTCTGAAAATGGGGTCAATGATAAATCTAATAGGGCATGAGTGACACATTTATAGATTCGTAAGATATTGCCCACCATATTCGAAAGAGAAGACCATCTATGCTTAAAATCATGCACAAGACGAATTTCTTTGCCTTCCTGTTGTTTAACATAATGTTGCAACTGTTTTTGTTTTTCATGTGATTTGTTAAACATTCTTCCGTTCTTTTATTTCATATTTTAAATTGCATTCACTTTGTATTTCAATTCCATCAGTGCCTTCATCTTCTTCTGATTCTTCAGCTGAACTCGCAGTTTCGTTTTGATCAGTTTTGGAATATAAAGAGTCGGTAATACACAAATGTATACCATGATTCACACATATTTGTGATTCCGATGGTATATTTTTACCGTACTTTACCATTGTGGCAGCGCCGTCATGGTTTGAACAAACTATATCCCTCTCAAAATTTAAGCCAAATTCTTGCAGTTTCTTATTAATAATTTCGTGAATATTTATTGCAGTCCCTTTAGCTTTGATCTCTTCTACTCCTAGATTGTACACTTAAAAGTTTGATGACCGTAACTTTATATTTATGTACTTTAGATAGGAACGTCACTCCACTCATCTACAACGATGGAAAATCGACCATTTGATTGTTGTAAGTTTTGAATATTTTGTGTAAGTTCAGACTTCGTTTTTAAATAAAAGTTATTCAGATGTTTCGAAATGGTTGTTTCACTTGACGGCATGTTCAAACCTTTTGATCGCAGAAATGAGTTTATGATCTTGGACTTTTTAAATGATCGCACGAACATTCCGTCCTCTGCAACACTTCTTGAGACAATTTCTTCAAAGCACTGAAATTGATTCTTTTCCACAATTTCCACAATTTTCAATTTCTCCTGCTGCACTTTCACCAGATATTGTTGGTTGTTCTTCGGAATTTCGATGGTGAGGCGTCATGTGATGAACATTTTGCAAATGGTAAAGAAGCGAAGAAGTTGTATTGCCATTGCACTTTAAAACTTTTGAACATTTTTGACAATAAGCTTTTGATTTGTCATTGTTGTCTCCTTTGAAATGCTTCCACACGTAACTCATAATCGAATTTTATAACCTTGGTTATGCTATGACAGAGGATAACGTTTTTAATCAGCCAACTTAACTTTCTCATATGAATAGTTTTTATATTGTTTTGTTTTGACAATTCTGCGAACACTCAGCACACAGCCAAACTCACATATAAAGAAACCACGTGTGCGTGTGTGTGTTAGTAGTAAACAACATAAATGAAACGACGCTTTCTGTCAACAAACTATCAAATCTGTTAGAAGTGTTTGGAAAGTTATAAAATTTGTTCACAAATCGTTGCCGTATGAGTTGCCACATTGTAGGAGTTTTTCAAGATGGACTGCTTGCCATAAACACGTATGTTTATTTATTAATCGATTAATCGCACTGATTTGTTAGAGTTAATCGTTAATCGAAGAAATGAATTATTAAAATGTTCGATTAATTTTATAACACGATTAATCGATTAATCGAATAATGATTAATATATATATATATACTGTATATATTTCAGCATATTTAAGAGGATACATGAGATGAATGAGCTCGTTTTCTATTTTTTGCAATAACATCTTCAACTTCTACTTTTGTGTTTGTTATCTTCAGGCGAAGTGAGTTTGACAACTGTAATTTGTTTCGATATTTAATCTTTATTGAAATCATGGCCGAAAATCCAACTTGCATATATATGACGTTGTGAAGGGAAGTAATGTTCTTACCGCTGCAGTGTGTAGAGTGGGATATGGTTTTTGCACTGACAACCAAAAATGTAACAATTTTCTACGGTCAAAATTCAATTTTACAGCACTATCTTCATGCAACTTAATCAACTCCTCGTCCGCTTTTGCCGATATACCGGTAACTAAATCACTTTGAATTGGATTTATAACCCATGTATATTTCTCAAAATTTTTCATTTCTTCATAGAAATCAAAATCAAAATTTTCCGTAAGTCTGTCCAAATGTTCAATTATTAAAGGAATTAAATCATTATATCGTGTTACTTCATTTTCAATGATAAAAGTTTGAATGTATCAAAGCAGCCAAATTTATAATCTTGAACATTATTTTGCCACAATATAAGATTTTTTGTAAAAGCTCTAATTTTGCTATGAACGGAAAATATATCAGTTCCATTTGTTCCTTGTAATTGTAAAATTTGTACACTTACTTGGCTATACTGGTCAAGAGTAAAAGAAGAGCTAGTTTATTATTTTTGCTAGAACGTTTTGCCAGATTTTCAGGCTTAGTTTATAAGTTGAGACAATAATATACGAGGGCGGATCAATAAGTCCGTGACTTTTAGAATGAAACACAGTTTTTTTGCAAAAAAAAAATTTGCTTTTCAACATAATCTCCTCTTAGCTCAATACACTTATTCCAACGTTTCTCCAATTTTTGTATCCCTTCCCAAAGAAAAAGGATTTTTCGAGGTCCATAAAATAGGCATTTTTGATGAATAATTTCATCGTTGGAGCTAAATCTCCATCCACCGAGCCATTTCTTTAGGTTTGGAAATAGGAAATAGTCACTGGGGGCTAAATCCGGAGAATATGGCGTATGAGGTACCAATTCGTAGCCCAATTCATGGAATTTTGCCATTGAGACTGCACACGTGCTTATGGTCAATTGAGAGCAAACGCGGCACCAATCTTGCAGACATCTTTCTTAAACCCTACTGATCATATAAAATCGACACCAAACTGCCTTATGAAATGCCTATAGCATCAACAACCTCACGCACTTTTACTCTTCGATTGGCCACTACCATATCGTGGATTTTTGCAACATTTTCGGGTGTATTGACCTCAATTGGCCATCCAGAACGTTCAGCGTCATTTGTATTTATGCGACCACAACGAAAGTCATTAAACCACTTTTTTACCATTGAAATCGATGTAGCAAGTCCCCGTAGTATTCATTACGGTTTTTGTTCGCAAAAAATAATGTTTAATGTGCACTCGAAATTCTTTTTTTTTTTTCATTTAAAAAAACAACACGAGGTTGTATGTTTTGAACAACTGTTAAACGCAAAGTATATGACGGAAGTTGCTCAAAATTGTTCAGTAGTCTATTAACAGATGGTACTTAATGGGTGCTGTGTTGTATGTCATAAAACTGTGAGCGAAGTTCGAAAAGTCACGGAGTTATTGATCCGCACTCATATTATAATTAACATTTATTTTGTCTATGTCCTCCTTATGGTTCATTGCACTGTTTGCTTTTTGTCTTGTTATTAGACTTTCAAGTAACAACCTTTTGTTTTGTTTATTCTCTATGTCTAGTATTCTTGTTTTGGCAAAATCAGGTGTATGTGCATGTTCTAACATATGTTGTGCAATGCCTGTGAACTTCTTTTCTTTTTTAATGTCTCTTTCGTATTCTGTTAGCTGTTCAACAAAGCTGTTGTATACTCATTTTGTTTATATTAATTTAAATAAATAAATTGCAACTTCTTGGCGAAGTTCAACAAGTCATGTCAGGACTTTACCTGTCGAAGTAGGAAGAAGTAGAGATTTGTGTAGAATTCCTATTTCTTCGCAGAGTTTTTGAAATAAACGTCATTGTATTGGTTTGCTCTTGATAAAATTTAAAATTTTTATTGCAGTCGCCAAAACAGTATTGAGACTTTTTGGTCTATTTTTGGATACAAACGCTTCTCTATGAATAGTGCAGTGAGTCCATATTGCATTTGGACATTTTTGAAGGTAGCGTGTCACAGCACCATTGTTTTTACCACACATGCTCGTGCACCGTCGTTACATATTCCGATGCAGTTTTTCCGTCGTTAAAATTTGTTAGGTTGCATACTTTCATTAGCAAGAATTTCTTGGTAAATAAAACACAGTGGACGTGTGATCATCTTCTGTACTATTCCATGTAAATCCAATTTTTAGATATTCTGAATCATATTTTCTTTTCCAACGTTTTGATGTTTGGATACTGGTTGAAGTATTCTCACCAAATTTTCTCTTATCTGTTTTGGTTTCTACATTACTTTGTTTTTCTTTTTCCTTTTCTTTTTCATTTCCAATTGTTTGTTTTTGTCCAGGATTCTTTAAAAAATTAATAGTAATGATATGAAGACTTTTATCTATTACATGAAATACTAATTACTAAATTTAAAAAATACTTACATTTGATTTTAGATAAAATTTTTTATTAACGAAATACTATTATTAACAATATAAGTTTTCATTAACTGCACAAAACCGTACTTACTGGAGAAGAAACATCATTTTTATGCAATGGTTGCCCGTTACTCATGGTTGGTTGTATGTTTCAATGTAAATTAGTGGTTACTATGATGCGATTTATTCAAAATAAATTGTAAATACATAGGTACATACAAAAAATTGCCAAGGAGTTTAATTTTGCAAGCACCTAAAAATACGCTTTTGCCACAAACATAATACTGTACAAATAAATATTGGGGCAACTTAACTAAAGGCAAATTACTAAATATTAAAATAAATATTAAAATTTTTGGCGACCCGACTTAAGGGGTTCGCGACCCACTAGTGGGTCCCACACTTTGGAAAACACTTGATTAGACAATTCTGAAGTATTTGTTTCGTCTGGCGATATAGGACTCCACAATATGATTCTCCGTTAAAATATATTATTTGAAAATATCTGTAGCTAATATGCCCAGTTCTGCTTCGCTACGACTACCAAGACTTATTAACATGTATTGTTGCATAATCAATTTTTCCTACGAAGTTTTTATTTCACAATTATTTTATAGATTATTTTTATTTCAATGTTTGCTAATATACAACTTTTTTTGTTTTTTCATTCGTTGCAAAAATTATAAAATTTTTCGGCCTTCCTACTTTGGAGCAAGCTACATATATTTGCCCATGAGAAAAACGTGGATTTTCCAAATTAAATCAGGCAAAACTGAACAATTAGCCTTGAATTTAGAATATGATTTGGCAATTTTTTTTTTTAATTAGGCGATTTTTGATGCGATTTTTATTTTTAACTATTTTTATTTATTTATTTATTTAAAAAATATTTTACAAAGATTAATTTATAAAATACTTATAGGAAAATAGTGTGGGCTACTGGGCCATGACACTATGTATGTTGAATTTAAATTTCATTTAATACGTTGGCGGAGTTTAGAATGTACTTAATTTTTATACCCTATACCACTATGTGGTTTGGGTATAATGACTTTGTGCTGCTGTTTGTAACAACCAAAAATATTTGACCTAGACCCATCTTTAATTATACCGATCAAATCAGAATCACTTTCTGAGTTGATTTAACAATGTCCGTCCGTCCGTCCTTCCGTCCGTCTGTGTGTCCATGTAAACCTTGTAATCAAACTGCAGGTCGCAAATATGAATATATTTTGATGAAATTTGGTATATAAGCTTCTATCAGCCATGGGATGAACGCTATTGAAATTGGTGGGAATCGGTTCATGTTCAGACCTAGCCCCCATACAAATAACCCATATGAAATCGACATAAATTGCCATAAGATCCAAATCGTCATATAGATCTTACTCAAATTGGGTTTGTATGCATTCATTACATCCATTAATGAGTAGTCCAAAAATGATCCCTTTGACCCCATATAGAGCTGCTTCCCGATCTTCACTTAAATCTATTAAAAAACAAAAATATTGCACTGATTCTTCTCAAATTTTGTTTGTATATATTTTTGCAAAATACAAGAGACTTTACCAAACATGATCAGGATCGGTCCATTTTTGGACCTAGTCCCTATATAGATATAGCATCCGATATGAACTTTTTCATATCTGCAGCCAAAAAAATTAATAAAAATCCCACTCAAATTTGGTTTTTGCTTATTTTCTATGTCCAGTTAGTTGGGCCTAAGAGATAGGGTTTCTAAACGCATGGTATAGGGTATCGTATAGTCGGTCTAGACCGACTATAATTTTCTTACTTTTTTTCAATGAATCTTTATTGTTTTAGATAAAGATTTCTTCTAGCGGTTCATCTGTTGAGATTACTGAACAGTGTTCGCATTGCCTTGGATGTGATTGTTCGGAGAAATGCTGAGTACTGAATCTCGTGATTCCGAGTCTAGTTCTAGCAAAGGTTATACAGTCTTTTCGACTGAAATTCATATTGTAAGGCGGTCTAGTTATGCTCTTATTGTGCGTTCTTAGGAAACTATCTGAATTATTCAATAATTGTTGCAGTTGAGCTTGCTGATAATTTTGGCAATTTATGTTTTTGCCAATTTTTGATTTTAAAAATTTTTGTTTCTGCAGATTTTTGTTTTCTCGATTTTCGATTTTTGGCGGTTATTGTTTTTGTCGATTTTTGAGTTGACGCTTGCACCCATATTCTCTAGGAGTACCCACCCCCATTGGTAGTTAATGTACTTGTCAAATTTTCAAGACTATCGCCTTCATAGTGCATGGTTCCTATGGTTCCTTTCAGATTTCAGGAAGATAGTTCCAATGGTTTACCGTCCGATAAGATACAAACAACCAAAAAGCATACATACTTTCGCTTTTATATATATAGATAGACAACCCGACAGCCTCAGTTGCTAGTGCTTTAACCTATATTTGAATTATTTGAATTTTAATAAACATCAAATAAATAAATATATAGATAGATACATACGTACGAGTAAAAGCTTTCTACGAGGCAATGTGACAAAAACAGTTTTTTATTTCAGAGCTGCAGGGTCACTTGTTTGTGAAAGATAGTTGATCGTCTTTGAAATACAATTGGGAATTTTATAGTTGCCATACTACGTAAAACTTCAATACTTTCACAATTATTTGTTGCTGGGTTATAACACAAGCAGCTTAAAAGGCTAGAATTAATGCTATTCTTTTGCTAGCCTCGAAAAGCAGTTACAACAACATGTAAAACTGCATAATGCCAGCTACTGAAACAAAAAAAAAAAAATAAAAAAAAAACCCAATGAAACACTACTGCCATTGTTTTTCTTAACATAATGAATATGAACTCGTTAAGCAAAAGTTTTTCTATGGCATATTGTTACGTGGAAAAGGCTGTAACTCAGCTTTTCATTTTCAAACACATGAGCTGTTCAGTTGTATTGTTTTCTCTTTTAAACTTTAACCTCATACATTAAATATAACAATTGTTCCCAAATAGCATATTTTACACATATGAATTTGTGAGTCTTTCATGTTTTTATTTTTCATTTTTTTTAACACAAACTTGTGTTAGAAGTTTACGACGGCATTTATGCATTCATAATTTGTAATTATAAAAAAATAATGAAAAGTTTTCCCTCTCAAAAAAAATAATGTAAATATATATAAAAGTTTTTAAAAGATGTGCATAACCACTTGGACACCTGAGTATTATAAGCGTTAATGAGGATCTCATAGTCATTACGTAAGGCTTTAGGAAAATTTTAATGCAAAAATTTTAGGTTAGATCAACATCTAACGAAAATTGTAAAATGCTCCAACCATTGTAGAAACTTTAGGAGTATGTGACATTCCGAGTAAGTGGAAAAAATATATTTTGAGTTCAACTCAACTGAATGAAAGAACTAAAAAATTTTTAGTAGGCTGGATGGAAGAAAATATGGTGCACATATCTTGCAGTGTTCACTTTAAAATTATTATACAATAATTTCGTTTCATGGTCTAGCACGATTATGCCTATATTCTTGTAAGTAAAAGGGTTTTTCTTTACCCTAACTAATGGAATTACACAAAGTTTCAAGAGTTCCGATATCATTTTACAGTAGATATCTGATAGTTGATGTTTACTTTGTATGAGACGTACCACGCCATCCAGCTCGGAACAACTTTAATAGTGATCCTAATACATGATTTATAAATCTATACTAATATAATGAAGAGGTCACTCACTATTCACCTCCGTTACTATTCGCCTGATTTTAAAAATGTTGGTTTCAATATTTAGGACGGTCCTTAAGGATCGACATAGGCTAAAAATTTTTTAAATATGTTTGGTGGGCGTGGCACCTACCATATAAAGGCAACTTTTAATATCATATATATTGAGTACTATGACAGAGAGAGCTTTGCAATTTTGTGTGATGTCACCTATTATTTATGTTAGTAGCAATGCTGAAAATGAGTGGGATCGGATAAGTGGGCGTGTCACCTCCCATACAAAGTAATAACTCATTATTATATATCTCGAGTACTAAAGCAAAGACGGCGTTGCTAATTTGTCTGATGTTATATATTATTAATCTGAGTAGTCGGACAAAAAAATTATCGATATCGGACCAATGGGCGTGGCACCTCCCATACAAAAAAATTTCATATATCTGGTGTACTGTAATGGGCGTGATTGGAGCTGTGGGCGTAACACCCTCCATACCAAGTAAATATATAATATCATATAAGTGGTGAACCATAAAAGGGAAAGCCTTGAATTTTGAACGAGATATTAATACGAGTAGTCCGATAAAAATTTGACGGGATGAGATTAGTGGGCGTGGCACCTCCTATAAAAAAATATAGAAATAATAATAGTACTACGAAAGCGACAGACTTACAACTTTTGACAAGTACTTATCAATGTGAGTTGTCGTGTAAAATATGGGCGAAATCGCCAAATTCAAAAAGTCGCCAAATTCAAAATTTGCCAAAAATCGAAAATCGCGAAAAATGAAAGTCCCCAAAAACAAAACTCTTCAAAATCAAAAATGGAAAAAAGCTAAAATCGCTAAAATCAAAAATCGTCTAAATCAAAAATCGCTAAAATGAAAAAAAGTGTTGCCAGACTTAATTTGGAAAATGCATGTTCTTCTCATGGGAAGCTATGCACGAGTATATGTACCTTGCTCCAGAGTAGCAACGCCGAAAAATTTAATAATTGTTTCACGGAATGAAAAAACAAAAAATATTGTGTATCAGCCAGCATTGAAATAAAAACGTGTAAAATAAATTAAATAAAATATTTTAATTGCACAATAAAAACTTCTTAGGAAAAATTGATTATTAAATAAAACATGTCAATAAGTCTGCGTAAGTCGTAGCGTAGCGCGACAGGGCATACAAGTTCATTACAAAATAGGGATAACTACTGCAAAACTTTTTATTCTAAATATATACTTAAATCATAAATTTTAGTTGGATATTAGTTAATATTTGATTAGAAGCAAAATGAAGTGTATATGTTAAAAAAAAATATATTTTCACTTAAACAAAAATTATTGCTGAATTTTACGTAAATAAAACAGGGACTGAAACCGAACCCGAACCCGAAGCTAAACTGGTTCTAGCTCTCTGTTAATAAAAACTTTGAACCCGATATATCCTATAGAAAATTCATCAAAAAATTGCATTTCTTACATTCAAACAAAAAAAAAAAAATAAATAAATAAAAAAACAAGTAAGATTGTTAAATTCGGCTGTGCCGAATCTTTGATACCCTCCACCTCGACTTGAGTCTTGATAATAAATGTAACTGAAAAACAATTTGTTAAACTTAATACCAAATTATTTCAGCAAATTCTTTGGGTTGGTTTTCGTCTTTTCTATTATTTTGGTGTTTGATTTTTGGTCATCGTGGTTGCTGTTCGGCGTGCATTTAGGTTACCTATATGCATGCGTTTCCGGTTATATGACATAACTTCTCGTTTAATTTAGTTTTTGCTAATTAAATAGCTCGCCCAAACCTCCATTGCAAAGGTAATGGTTGTGTAGGGTGGCTATATGTATTAAATCGTGCTAATTGGAGATGGCTGTATAGTTTCTTTTAACTGGCCAAATATTTCTTCATTGCGGCCATATAGGTCGGATGGAGTAACAAAATAATAACCAAAAAAAAAAGCTCTCTCAACGTTTTTATTAAAATATTGCCATATTTGGAAAACATAGAGAATAAATTTATAATAATAATAAATAATCAAATTAGGGATGCCAAACGCAAAAAACCAAATGTCCCAAACATTTTAAATAAAATAATTTGTTATCTTTATATTCTGGAAAACATCAAATATTCATCCAAAGAAAATTGTGAAAATTTATATATAAAAAATAACATTCTCATCAAATTGCGTTTATTTATGTAACAATTTTGTGGTCGCAATTCTTAAATATCATTTGAGGTTTTTAAAATTCATTGAATTTAAATCAATGTTTTCTGTAGTCCGATTCTGTAAATTTCAACGATCCGACAATCGCAAAATATATAGACAGCTCTTGTTGTTTGCACTAAGGATTAAGTGATTCACTAAGTACGGACATCTTAACGACAGTCGACATCTCTATTTTTCTAATAAGCGAAAAACACAAAGACAGGATGATTTTATTTTTATGTTTAATATCTTTATTTTTTTACTCAAATTTCTGTTTATTTATTTGAAAATTAAATAATGAATTGAATATGCTATTTAGTTTTTTTATTTATATAAAAAAGTTTTTTAATAGAAGCAAAATATTTTCTCTATTTTATGATTTTTATTTATGTATGACGACATTTCAACCTAAAAATTTAAGTTTTAATCGATTGAATAAACAACACAAAAATGGTTGTCGTTTAGATAACAACAACAGCTGACTTTAACAATAGCGAATATCGTTTAAAAATTTTACTGATAATTTGCAATTTCCTTTTTTAACGATCCGGCTATCATTAAAAGAAGTTTTTGAATCGCGATACTGAAAAGCTATTAATTTTTCCAGAATGTCAATATTTTTCTTAAATGTAAAATTTTTTTAAATGTAAACATAGGTATTTGGTGTTTTTTTTTTTTTTTTTTTTTGGAATTTCAATTTGTGTTTAACGAATAAAATTTATATATTAAAGATGCAATTGATGTCTTCTAAATTTAAAATTTTTATTTCCGACGTTTTGATATGATTTTCTGATATTCAATTATTTGTAATTTATAATTGGAAATTTTTAATTCCAGTTTTTAGAATTAATATTTTCTTAAATTTGAATGGAAAATTAAAAAAGTGCAATTTTGTATTTATGTGAATAATAATGCTTTAGTAATTATAAACAATTTTTAAAAATTAGATGTAATCGCAATCAGATATTTTGTAGGTAAAGCAGTATAATAATTCTATATAGCTATGTAGAACTGTTTTGAAAGCAAAAAATCGCATTGATGAACTCGGTAACTCTATTTTGTGAAGATAACAAAAAGTTAATATGCCAAACTTATGTTCATATTTGTAAAAGAATAATGAAAAAACGTATGAAATAAAAGACCAGCCCGTGTATACTCTTAACATTGTTCTGTATGATATCCAGTTGAAAATATTAACATTCATGTTAAAATAGAAATAACTATTGCAAAGCTAATTAGAACAAAAATTGTGGCGCCATCTACTGCGGCATAGTCACGCTGAGCAAAATGAAGTGACACTCTGTTAATGCAAAAGAAATGTATTTTCCCCGCAACAAAATATTGCAGAATTTTATGTAAATAAAATAATATACCGATTTATTTCTAACATGCAGTTACATGGGTATACATACATACATATATATAATATATGTATATTATTTGTATTATTTAATATGTGTATGTATGTATATTTTGTATATTTTTGTGTTTTTCTCTTTAAATAAATTTATACATAATTTTTTTTTGTTAAATTGACATTGTTTTTTTTTTTATTAACAACTAGGTATTTTAGCATTATTTGCTTTAGATGTTGGTGAATTTTTACTCCCTTTATATTAACTCGTAGTGTCTGCTTGTTGAAAAAAATTTGGATGGATTTTAACCCCTTTCCCGTGACCCATGCGATCTGAAATTTTGCAGGCAGGCTCGTGGTAATGACAGAAATTATCTAACAAATTTTTTAGTGATGCCAAGACAATGGAAACTTTTAAATTTTTCTACCAGAGTTAATAAAAAAAATGTACAAAGCGTTAGTTTTTATTATACTACTAACCCAACGACCACAAAAAAAAACAAGTCCAGCTATGACAACAACACAATATTTAGAATAAAACAAAAACAATATAGAAACATCATATTTTTCATTTTTTTTTTTTACTTTTTCAGAGATTTCCCTGGACCTATTCCACCGATTTTAGTGAGTTTTGAAATAGAAATCTTTCCATGAATTTGGTGAATTATTCTCATTAAGAACCATCACTGTAGCTGCAGTATTGAAGATGTGATCGTGACAAGAACAACATAGAAAATTATATTTTTTCAAGACTTTTTTTTAGTTCTTCATTCAAATCTCGGGCCCTAATCGACCGATTTGGACGATTTTAAATAGCAAACTTTTCAGTATGTTAGTGAATCATTTTTTATGCCACCGAGCACCCTAGCTGCCCGATTGATGCCGTCATCGTGATTTCCACAGACGGACAGACGGACATCGCTATATCAACTCCCGTTGTTATAAGGACCACAAATATATATATTTTATGGGGTCCAAAAATTTTTTTCTAATTATCACAAACGGAATGACAAACTTATATATACCGTCTGCACACTGGAGTGGAGGGTATAAAAACAGAATAAACTAAAGACTATTTGTGGCGAACTTGTGACCAGCACACAGACTAGACTAAAATGGGAAACCCCCTTTTTCTGTTAAAGCTTACGTAGCAAACTTTATATTTGTGAAAAAAAAAAATCAGTAGACAAACATTTTCATACAACCAATGCAAATAGTAGCGACGCAAACCGTGCATTAGTGTAATCCATCCGATTATGAATGAATGAATAAAGTGATCTTATTTACAACAAATCAATAGACACAATAAACAAAATTAAATACAAAAAAAATATTTCAATTAAAATTGATTCTGCTTCTCGTCTTGGTAGATGTATTGTAGGCATAAATATTCAATATATTTTTAACGGAAAAATAAAAATACGAGATACGGACAATATTTAATTATATCAGATAACGGAGAAAATAGATCAGATCTGCTGAATTACTAAAAGACGAGTATGAAAACTTTGATATGAAAAATGAATTCGACGTAGCTGAAACAAATGTGCTTCCTAATATTAAACTGGAAGGAGCACATTCATTTCAGATGAGTTGCTTATAGAGTTTACAGTTGGCCGTGCTCGATAATATATGGAGTCCTTCTTCTACGAAAATACTGGATCAATGCACAGCTATTTGCAAAAAACTCCGAACAACAAATATTTCTTCTTCAGTTAAGAACCTAGGCTTTAAAAAAGTTTTACTAGACTGCCGAGCTATATGGATTTCCATTTACGACATGATTCAAGCCTTGCTTGACTACAGAAGTTTTTTTCCGAAATTTTGGATGCTGGATTAACTATGAATGATAGTATTTGGAATGATTGAAAGGATTCGGAGAAATTTTTACACCTGTTAGAAAATTAACGATGAAACTGCAAGAACAGATGAATTTAGGCATTTTTTATAATTTAAAGAGAACAAGAGAATTTTATGATAGAATCTATCTATCCTCAGAAAATAATGAAAATATGATCGAAACAGTTCTAAACCAGAAGGAAAGATTTTCTATATCAAATTCTTCAAATATTACCACTTCAATTGATAACTTAGTTAAAAATAAATTTGAAATATATGAAAAGTATCAAAGACTGGGAAAAGAAAAAAAAAGCCGTTGAAAGTATTAAGCGGTTCAGATTATAGTCGCAGTACCTGCTACCAGGTGAGCGTCAGGAGCGCCTTTGCAGCCTTGAAATTCATTTTGTCTCCAAATTTATAAAAAGAAAAATACACAAATTACAACATCGAAAGTTATTGTTGTGGTTCTTTAATAATAAGTTATTTAGTTCGTAACAAAACATATGAAAATTTTAAAGTTGCATGATCATATTGCAAAACCAAAAACTTTGGTAAATTTACATTGTTAATCTTTTATTAATAACTAAGTACTTTATCATTATTTGTTTTTGATGTTAGTGATTTTTTGTATTATAACCATACTTACACACTCATGAAACAAAGGATATAAACGCGACAACCACAATAACAACAACAGGTATAGATATTATAATAATTAAGAAAATTTTCTTTTAAAGATTTTGATACCTTTTCAATTATATCACGGAACTTATTGAACCGATTTTGATGATTTTTAGTAGAAAACTTCTCAAGATGTTATTGAACAATTTTCACTAAAAATGACTACCCCAGCTGACTAATACAGGCCGAGATCGTGACAAGTACAACATAGAAATATAATATTTTTGCAAGACTTTTTTATTTTTTCATTGATGTCTCGGGATCTATTGAATCGATTTTGAGGATTTTAAATAGAAAACTTTTTAGGGTGATAATGAATCATTTTCACTAAAAATTTTTGAACAAACCAATAGAGGACGTGATCGTGATTTCCACAGACGGACAGACAGACAATGCTATATCAACTCCGTACATGTACATGTATCTTATGGGGTCCAGCTTTTTTTTCTGAGTATTACAAGCGGAATGATAAACTTATATATGTATATATCCCCTGCACACTGGTGTGGAGCTTATAAACATATTAATACAATATTTAACTTTACATTATTTAAAAAAATAATGTTAGTGGCTTTTATAAAAATTTGCAAAACTAATAACTGTCTTTTAAACTAAAACCACAACCATTTAATATTTAAACCAAAGGACAACTAAAGTTAAAAATAAAAACGGTAAAAGGAAATAAAACATAAAAAGAAACGTGACATAAACATTTCTACATTCATGGTCGTCCATCTGCAGTCACAAAATAGAATTTGTAATCAAAATCATTCATATACATGAAGAGCAGTTGTTCTCTTTAAAATCACGTAAAGTATGAGTGGAAATATTGTTATTAGTTACTTATTTTTTTTTGTTTGTTTAGAAAAAACATTTGCAAAAATGAATTTAAAAAGTATGTTTGAGATGGAATTTGAATGATTTGAAAATACCGTACCAGCTAACCTTATCATCCTATTGACTAAAATCAGTTCCAGTTGAATCTGCATGGCAGCGATTGATTTAGCTTCTATGGTGGGACAATAGTTGGAAAATTAGGCATATAAACCTTCAGATATTCTACGGGTATCACAATATGGCCGGTGCATTAGACCTAAATTTACTTAATATTTCAAATTGATATTATAGAGATGTTTAATGATATTTTTATATTTTAATCTTGAAGTGCTTGCTTTCAATAGATACGCTGGTATTAAATTTCTAGGGAAAATCCCTAAAATTTGTTCAGAGTTATATCTAATGTATATGAGCCCATGTTGTAGGGTATTTTATAAAAAAAAAACTCAACTCTCTTCCTTAACTAAGCTGTTGTTTAATTCCATTTATGTTGAGTTCAGTTATTTTTTATTCATTTCATTCAACTGTTCGTTTTTTCGCCATATAGAACATACATGTTGCTGTTGGCTATTCATAGCGTTGCCCTGGTGACAATTGTGTGGCAAATGAAGCAATAGAAAAACGTTTTCTATTTATGTAATCTTTTTTTATTTTTTATTTTTTTTGAGCTGCAGCATCATGTCATTGTCTAACTAAACTCGTACAGGAATTGACTGTGTTATTGTTTTTGTTTTGTATATTTATTTATTATTTTTTTGAGTTTCCATTCCATGATGATGGTATTTATGTGTCATAATAAAATTTTCATAGAATTGGAACGAATGAAGAGCAAATAACTGGGATAGAAAAAAATATATACAATTTATGCTGATTGTTTTCAAATTAAAGTGTAGTCATCTTAACAACAATTAGCAATTGTTTGTTTAGTTAAGGAATCGTTTTTTTTTTAACTAAATCAAGTTTCCGCAATTAACTGGATTTGTATATTAAATTGTAGGGAATCCCAATCTAAATTTAAATATTAATAGAATTATAAAAAAATTTTGATAAATGTACTTTTAAATTACATTTATCAAATTTTTGAAAATTTGTGTAAGTTTTATTAAAAATGTTATTATCGTTATTTAGTCTTTATTGATTTAAATAAAAATGAACCCTGACTCTCACTAAAATTTTGTTTTAAATTGTAACCTTAAAAGTTGTTTGAAAAAAAAAAACAAAAAATTATTTGATATTTTTATTTAGTATCACTAAACCACCAATACCAGCTTTCACAACAATACTAATAATCACAACAAAAACCAGGTAATTGACTGGAAACGTGATCAGATTTCAACATTCATTGTCGCCTTTAATGGTTTAAGTCTGCAACAATTTTTTTTGCAAGCACCCAATGCTGACAGCGTCAAAAAAGTGGCTCAATTCAATACAAAGGAAAAAACAACAACATGATATCAATATAAAATAAGTAAGAAAGTGATAGACATTTTAGGTCGACTAAACTTTACCATATACCATGAGTTTTAGGGTGAGGTGGTAAATATAATAATAATTGAGCCCATATAAATTGAGCTTGCCATTTATTGTGTAATTTATATCGGGTGTTTGTGCAGATATCATCCTATCATGATGATTATATTTTCGAAAATCGCTAATACATTTTAAATACATATAGAAATTTTATTTAAGTACAATTTGTGCATATTATTTTCATGTAAATTTTTAGATAGATTTAATTGAATATCGGGAAGCAGCTTTATGTAGAGACTTCGACAATGAGAATTCACCTAAGGCATTTATTTATTTATTTTTGTGTTATTTATTTACATTACTTAAATTTTGTACTTACAGCTGAACATGCAAAATTATGCTTTGCTAGCGTTGCTTATATCAAACACTATTACAATTATGACATCTCATATGGATAGTATGGTATTTAGTTCCAAAGATGTAACTTCTAACATGATCCGTGTACTATGTAAACAGCATCCTGGTATTAAGTTGTGTCATATAAACGCTCAGATTCTAAAGAATAAAATTGATGAGTTTCGATATTTCTTTGAAGGCTCTGGTGTAGATATTGTGTGTGTGGTTTAATGGATCTGTTCCTGATTCCATTATCGAGTTAAAAGGTTTCAGAATATATCGTTGTGATAGGAAAAGTCCTTGTGGTGGTGTGGCTATATATGTAAAAAAGGGATTGTTAGTAAAATTTGTTGCATCTCTAAGTTTATTGATAGTCCAGGCAATTCCACTGATAATAAAATTGAATATTTATTCGTTGAGATTGTAGCCGATGATCGTAAATTACTTGTAGGATCTGTCTACAGACCAAACTGTAGAGTCAGTACAAACTTTTTTAACAAAACAATGGAAACACTTACTCTTAAATATGACGATGTCATAATATGCGAAGACTTTAATTCCAACATCATCACTGAAAGCCATCTTATTAATAACATGAAGTCGATTGGTCGAAATTAAATCAAATTAAAAAGAATTTAAATTAAATTAAAAAGAAATTAAATTAAATTAAATTAAATTAAATTAAAGTGAAATTAAATTAAGTTCAAACGAAATTAAATTAAATTAAATTAAATTAAATTTAAAAAAAATTAAACTCAATTAAAAAGAAATTAAATTAAATTAAATTAAATTAAATTAAATTAAAAAGAAATTAAATTAAAACGAAAGAAATTAAATTAAAAAGAAATTAAATTAAATTAAAAAGAAATTAAATTAAATTAAAAAGAAATTAAATTAAATTAAAAAAATATTAAATTAAATTAAAAAGAAAATAAATTAAATTAAAAAGAAATTAAATTAAATTAAATTAAAAAGAAATTAAATTAAATTAAAAATAAATGAAATTAAATTTAAAAGAAATTAAATTAAATTGAAAAGAAATTAAATTAAATTAAAAAGAAATTAAATTGAATTAAAAAGAAATCAAATTAAATTAAAAATAAATTAAATTAAATTAAAAAGAAATTAAATTAAGTTAAAAACAAGTAAGAGTGTTAAATTCGGCTGTGCCGAATCTTTGATACCCTCCACCTTGGTTTGAGTATTGATAATAAATGTAAACAAAATATTGGAAAAATATGCATGCGTTTCCTATATGCATGCGTTTCCGGTTATATGACATAACTTCTCGTTTAATTTAGTTTTTGCTAATTAAATAGCTCGCCCTTACCTCCATTGCAAAGGTAGTGGTTATGTAGGGTGGCTATATGCATTAAATCGTGCTAATTGGAGATGGCTGTATAGTTTCTTTTAACTGGCGAAATATTTTTTCATTGCGGCCATGTAGGTCGGATGGAGTAACAAAATAATAACCAAAAAAAAAAAGCTCTCTCAACCTTTTTATTAAAATATTGCCATATTTGGGAAACATAGAGAATAAATTTATAATAATAAATATTCAAATTAGGGATGTCAAACGCAAAAAACCAAATATCGCAAAAATTTTAAGTAAAATAATTTGTTATCTTTATTTTCTGAAGAACTTCAAATATTCATCCCAAAAAAATTGTGAAAATTTATATATAAATAACATTCTCATCAAATTGCGTTTATTTATGAAACAATTTTTATGTTCGCAATTCTTAAATATCATTTGAAGTTTTCTAAAATTCATTGAATTTAAATTAATGTTTTCTGTAGTCCGATTCTGTAAATTTCAACGATCCGACAATGGCAAAATATATCGACAGCTATTGTTGTTTGCACTAAAGGTGCTATTACACGATGTGTTTTTTACATATGTACTGTCATTTTTTTTATCCATATGAAATTCCTCATGTCTGTCGAAATTGTCTTTTACATACGATTCATAATTTTCGCTATCACACGTGCATATGTATTTCCGTATGACATAACCTCTAAATGTAAACAACAGCTGATTTAATTTGTGAATTTACAAAAATTTATTGTTAGAAAAAATTATATATTTATTAATTGTTAATTAATATTAAACAATTTATTTTTCTTTCAATATTAATCTTTATAATTTACTCTGTTTTCCTTTCGCCACAAGCAGTGTTGTATTTTCATATGTTTGTCATGCAAAAATAGAACCTGTTCTAATTGATAAATGTACAAGTGACTTTCCTCATGTATTGTACATAAACAATGTTTCATATGTATCACACGATGTGTACAACTTGCGTTGTGGGAAAATTTGACAGTACATATGTAAAAAACACATCATGTAATAGCACCTTAAGGAGTAAGTGATTCACTAAGTACATACATCTTAACGACAGTCGACAAATCTATTTTTCTATTTATTTAAATTATAAACGAGTGGCATCTCTGTCAAAATAAGCGAAAAACACAAAGAATAGAAAAAACAAATTACTTCATGTTTAGCAGGATGATTTTATGTTTATGTTTAATATCTCTATTTTTTTTTACTAATATTTCTGTTTATTTATTTGAAAATGAAATAATGAGTTGAATATGCTATTTAATTTTTTTATTTATATAAAAAAGTTTTTTCTTAGAAGCAAAATATTTTCATTATTTTATGATTTTTATTTATGTATGACGACATTTCAACCTAAAAATTAAAGTTTTTTTTATCGATTGTATAAACAACACAAAAATGGTTGTCGTTTAGATAACAACAACAGCTGACTTTAACAATAGCGAATATCGTTTAAAAATTTTACTAATAATTTTGCTTTTTTTAACGATTCGACTATCGTTAAAGGAAGTTACTGAAAAGCTATTAATTTCTCCTGAATGCCAATATTTTTTTTAATGTAAAAATTTTTTAAACGTAAACATATTTGGTGTTTTTTTTTGGAATTTGATGCAATTGATGTCTTCTAAATTTAAAATTATTATTTCCGACGTTTTGATATGATTTTCTGAAGTTCAATTAATATTTTATAATTTATAATTGGAAATTTTAATTCCAGTTTTTAGAATTGATATTTACTAAAATTTGAATGGAAAATTTAAAAAGTGCAATTTTGTATTTATGTGAATAATACTGCTTTAGTACTTATAAACAATTTTTAAAAATTAGATGTATTCGCAATCAGATATTTTGTAGGTAAAGCAGTATAATAATTCTATATAACTGTGTAAGCAAAAAACTATTTAATAACTCGGTAACTCTATTTTGTAAAGACAACAAAAAGTTAATATGCCAAACTTATGTTCATATTTGTAAAGGAAGTGTGAAAAAACGTGTGAAATAAAGTCCAGCCCGTGTATACTCTTAACATTGTTATGTATAATATCTATTTGAAAATATTGATATTCATGTTAAAATAGAAATAACTATGTATTGCAAAGCTAATTAGAACAAAAATTGTGGCGCCATCTACTGTGGCATAGTCATGCTGAGCAAAATGATTGACACTCTGTTAATGCAAAAGAAATGTATTTTCCCCACAACAAAATATTGCAGAAATTTATGTAAATAAAATAATATACCGATTTATTTCTAACATGCAGTTATTATGGATATACATATATAGAATATATGTATGTATATTATTTGTATTATTTAATATGTGTATGTACGTATATGTAAATATTACACACAAAAAATACAACATCAAACGTTATTTTTGTGTTTTTCTCTTTAAATAAATTTATACATAAAATTCTTTTTTGCTAAATTTACATTGTTTTTTATTTATTACCAACTAGGTTTTTTTAGCATTATTTGCTTTAGATGTTGGTGAATTTTTACTCCCTTTATAGTAACTCGTAGCGTCTGCTTGTCGAAAAAATTTTGGATCGATTTTAACCCCTATCCCGGACCCATTCGATCTGAAATTTTGCAGGCAGGCTCGTGGTAATAACAGAAATGATCTAGCAAATTTTTTTAAGTAATGCCAAAACAATGGAAACTTTTAAATTTTTCTACCAGAGTTAATAAAAAAAATGTACAAAGGGTTAGTTTTTATTATATTATTACCACAATGACCACAAAAACAACAAGTCCAGCTATGACAACAACAAAACATTTAGAATAACAATAAGAACAATATAGAAACATCATATTTTTCATTTTTTTTTTTTACTTTTTCAGAGATTTCCCTGGACCTGTTCCACCGATTTTAATGATTTTTGAAATAGAAATCTTCCCATTTGGTGAATCATTCTCACTAAAAATGATCACTGTATCTGCACTATTGAGGCCGTGATCGTGACAAGAACAACAAAGAAAATCATATTTTTTCAAGACTTTTTTTTAGTTCTTCATTCAGATCTCGGACACTATTCAACCGATTTAGACGATTTTAAACAGAAAACATCTCAGAAAGTCAGTGGATCATTTTTTATGCAAACGAGCACCCTAGATGCCCGATTGAAGTTGTCATCGTGATTTCCACAGACGGACATCGCTATATCAACTCCGGTTGTTATAAGGATCACAAATATATATATTTTATGGGGTCCAAAATTTTTTTTCTAATTATTACAAATGAAATGACAAACTTATATATACCCTCTGCACACTGGAGTGGAGGGTATAAAGAAATTAAATTAAATTAAAAAGAAATTAAATTAAATTAAAAATAAATTAAATTAAATTAAAAAGAAATTAAATTAAATTAAAAAGAAATTAAATCAAATTAAAAAGAAATTAAATTAAATTAAAAAGAAATTAAATTAAATTAAAAAGAAATTAAATTAAATTAAAAAGAAATTAAATTAAATTAAAATTATTTAAAGTCTATTTAATTATAAATATTCTTACGGACTAATGTATTTAATGTATATATAAATAGGTATAGATAATAAATAAAATATGACGATTTAATTATTTAGATATAGAATAATTTTCGGACAAATCGATGAAGTGGTAAATTCCATTAAATCACACAACCGGCGAAATGGGTCATTATGAGCAAAGCTTAATGGAAAATAATTAATATATAGGAGTATAAAGATTATTTTAGGTCTCAAAGTAATATTAATTTGAATTGTACTTAACAAGTAATTGGAGTCAACGTCGCCATGGAATAAACTGAGCAGAAAGGAAATGGTAAGCATAGTTATAAAACTTTTCGGTGTTGGTAATTTGATTAAAGCAAGACTGGATTTGTATGAGGGTAAGACAAGGGTGTTTCATGCCAGTCCACGTAAACAGAATATAAGAAATTGTTTCTGGACAGATTCGACGTAATATACATGAATAATGCAACACGGATCCCATATTATAGAACCATATTCCTGGATAGGATGCACCAGGGATGTCTAGAGCTGTTTGATTACATATGGATCAAAAAATTCTTTAGTTCGTCGGTTCATAAATCGTAAGCTTTGTTTATTGCCAAATATATATGCGGACGAAAATTAAATGATATAATATAATGCCAATATCTAATAATGTATCAAGCGAGTCCAGTTCACAATCATTCACAAAATAAGTAATGTGTAGATTTCTATGTCTTTGAAAGGACATCTGCTTGCATTTTTTTATATTGAGCTCCGTTAGGTTTATATTGTGCCATCTACAAGAATTGTTTAAATCGGATTGTTATAAGAAATGTTGAATGTAATTTTGAAGAGAGGAAAATAGTTTGACATTATAAGCGTATAATGGACTTTCAGAATGTTCAATAACAGATGAGTGATCGTTAATAAATAAGGCAAAATCTACTGTACTAAGATGACTACCTAGTGGAACACCTGAAAACATTTCGATTTTTTAGAGGCAGCATTTTTAAATTTAACCCGCTGAGATATGTTCGTCAACCAACAATTTAACCAGAAAACTAAGGAAGTACGGAAACCCATAAAGGTTAACTTGTATAATAATAAATCATGATTCTCCTTATCAAAGGCTTTACTAACGTCGGTGTAAATTACACCGGTTTGCATACGATCGCCAAATCCGTTATTTATAATTGCCGTAAGTTCCAGAACGTTGGTGGTGGTAAAACGAGATTTACGAAAGCCGTGTTGATATGAAGAAAGTAAGGATAATACTTGATGAGATAGCGAGTCTGTTATAATTTTTTCTAAGGGTTTGGAGATTTCACTCAGTTTTAAGATTCCTCTATAATTAGACACATTGATCTTATTGCCAGATTTATATAAATAGATGATATAAGATTCCTTCCATAGAGATGGTAGGCAGATATCCATTACGCAAGAACTGATTAAAAAGTATTGTTAGTGCATATGACAGGGAATCAGCACAGTGCTTAAGAGTATTATTTGGAATTCCATTAGGATCAGCATCACAAGCATTTTTCAGTGTTTTCATATTTTACTCAAAACAGTGATGTTGTTAAGGGAAGTTTCGGCTATTTCAAATGGAGATAGTTCTGATTGATTAAAGTTTTTTATAGGATATATTATGGCAAAAAAAATCGGCAAAAATATTCCTGATTGATAAGTCATCATCGGCTGAAATTGATCCAAATTTCAAAGAATTACGATTTTTTCATGCTCGACGTTTGGATTTACCAAAATCGTAAAATGTTTTGGATTCTGCTTTAAATTATGTTTCGTACGAGTTCATTAGTTGGGTTTATATGTTGTTTAGGTCTATCGAGGATAGCGTCCGTATTCTAGCTATAAATTACTGCCATCGGAATTACTGGTGCGAAGATATTCGGTGGTCTAAGAAACTCAGGTATCTTGAAGGATTTCGTTCAAATGAGTTATTTTCCAGACCATAATAATCAGGGTGGATTATATAATTTTTGCTTTTTGATTTTGCTATAAATAGAAAATCATACATTCCTTTATTCGGGTTTTTTTATTCGAAAGTACAATCCTCGCTATTAACTAGTGAACACTGCTTTATTCATATGACTTCCTGGGCTACCCTTGCAGTACCCCACACAAGCAAACCTGTTTTTCCGTACATTTTCAGCAGTATGGATGACTGCACTAATTTTTTTCCAGAGCCTCAATCGACGGTAAGTGATTAGAGTAACACTTATCTTTAGGAGCTCAAATAGCAGTCGAACGGGGCCAAATCGCAGCTACGCGTTGGCCAATGCACATCACCGAAATGGATAACAACACGATTTTAGAACTTTCCACGCAAAAGATAGATTGTTTCATGGCTTATGTGGCATGGCTTGCTATCCCGTTGACACCAAATATCGTCCAGATCCATATCTTCGAAAATAGGCCACAAAAATTCAACTATAAATGTAGCTATAATCACCTTTCCAACAGTTCATCGTTCAGGATGCATTGACTTTTCAGCAGCCATGTGTGAATCTTCTGTGCCCCAGATGCTACAATTTTGCTTGCTGATGTAAACACCGAGCAATAGTTTACATTTTATTGAGGGTTAATGACGTTTAGTACATGGATTAGTGAAAAGGTCCCTATGAAACATGTACTATTATTAGAAGAAACCGCTAATGAGTTTCGTTGAATTGTGTGTTTTTCTTACCTGTGTTTCCTTTTCCAATTGAGTGCTTACAAGAGCGATTTGCTGCCACTACCCGAACGTCTGAGCAATGTTGCACTACCGCATACCCTTATTCATGCTCTTAATGTGGTCGACTACATAAGAAGGAAACTAGGGCCACTCCTTTCTCCATATTCCGCACACTCACCACCGAAGATATGGCAATGATGCCAAGATATACTAGAAACTAATCGAATAGCCAGGGAAGTAAATCCTATGAAGAAAAAGGAATGAAAAACAATCACTCTAAAACAGCTCGATGAATTTCTGGATATCGTTTTTATGTTGAGTTTGTTAAATCGAATAATGAGTCTGCTAGGGAATTGTGGGGCCCAACCTATGCCCCAATATATAAACCGCATTTTCATTCGCTCTATTTATGCTCATCAAAAAATGCATTCGCTTTGATAACGGAAATACGCGATGGGAGCGATTAATCAACAGTGAAACTGCTGCTATTGACGATGTTTGCCAAATTTGGCAGGCCAGTTTGGTAGCAGGTAACATTCCGCACGATTCGCTGACAGAAATTATTTCCATATAGAGGACGCCCATGGTTTATACAATACATTTCGTCTAAGCCATCCAAGTACGAAATAAAAGTATGGTGGCTGTGCTACTGGAAATCATTTAATCCCCCCCAAAGGAATGATTAAATATGGAAAGTAGCCTGGTCAAGAGCATGATATAAATCAAGGGCAGAATTATGTGTATCAATTAGTGGAAATATATGTGAATACTGGCCGCAAAACTCATGCTGACAATTTTTGTTCCACGTGGGATGTCCTGCGCGTCCAGTTTTCCTTTCACTGCTTGGCTTCTACGAAGGAGATGTATGACTGCGCTCATATGTTCTGAAGAAAAATAAAGCGGTATTATTGCTGTTTACAATACACCACACTGGCGATGTAGAAGCAACTGAAAAAAGGAAGCCCATGGTTATTCTCGAGTACGATGTTAATAAATCCGGGGTGGATACAAAGGATCGGATGCTTGTCATATATTCTTGCAAGCGATCAACAAACCACTGGCCGTTTGCATGTTCTATAATATGGTAGACATTGCTGCATTAACTGCATTTATAATTTTTGCAATTGCTAACGACACAATTAGCACTGTCTAATATTGAAGCACCATCTAATATATAATATTATAATATATATTATAATATGTTATATGGTCCTTATTATATAATATATTATATGGTCCTTGGCTGAGCATTCAACATTGTTCCATCGTTGCAAGAAGAAGCATCACAACAGTGATATTTTATTTCCTCATATTATTTCATATTAATTACAATCGAAATTGTCAAAAAAAAAAATATATATATATCATTAAAAATCATCAAAACAAACGCCATTCAGCATAATAGCGTATAATTTGTTATGGGTCCCTGCGGACCTTTTCGTTATTTTAGAAGCAACGCGAGACTCACTAATCGGATGGTTAAAAAAGTACATTTTCTAATAAAGTGCTTAAAATAGTACCCTAACATAAAAAAAAATTTTTAAGACCTTTTCTTAAGAAAGAAGATTTTATAAAAAAAAATTTTATTTGCTTAAAAAAAGTACCATTTCTTAAAAGGTACGTTTTCAAAAAAGTGAATTTTCTTAAAAAAGTACTTTTTAACAAAAAGAAAGCACATAGAAGTAAATGTCAGTTTACTGATTCAAGTACAAAACTTTGATCCTTGTGAATTACAATTCCATAAAATATTTTGACTTTATAATAGAGGATTTTATTTTTTCGAACAAAAATAAAGTATTTTTAATTTAAAATTTTTTCGAGCAGACAGTAACAGTTATTTTTTGATTTTTAATTTTTCGACCATAAAATATTTTTTGATTTTTAATTTATCTGTCATAAAAAAGATATTTTTTGATTTTGAATTTTCCGAGCAGAAAAAATGTTATTTGTAATTTTTAGTTTTTCAAGCGTAACATAACAGTTATTTCTTGATTTTTTATTAAAAATCGGGTGCCGTGATGCAGGCAGACTAGATTAAAAAATTAAGTCCTCTTCGTTTGCAATATTTTATATATATATTTTTTTAATAAAGATAGCTTTTTTTTGTCTTCTAAAGTACCAATATCTGTAAAAGATTAGGCCGGCCAAAATTCAAGAGTTACTTTGAAAATACACGACATAAAAAAAAAAAAAATAATAATAATAATGGACAATGGCCCACCATGTGTGTTAAGTCTGGGAAAATTAGAAAAACCAGCCAGCGACGCAGGAACATTCTTCTTTACCACCAACAACACGAGCTCTTACACATCGCTAAAAATAATTCAATATTTGGCCTGTCAAAACATCGAACAAATGGGCCATCGGCAGTACAATTCTGATTTGATATTAACATAAAATAGCTTAACTTCAGTAAACGATTGGGCAATTCACAATGGGTACTCTATCGTTGTATCTGTTGTATCATGTATTACTTTATAATAGTGCAAAATTGTTGTTGGTAATTTTCATTGAAAAATCTGATACAACGATACAACTTCATTTGCTATGTTTAGTAAATGTTGTATATTGTGTCATAACATATCAGTCCCAAGTGAAAGCCAGTTTTTGTGAAAAAGAAAAACAAATACATACAATTTTATCAGCATAAATAATAATAAAATAAAAATGGCAAATAATGCAAATAACGCAAATAATGTTTTTTTATTACATATTTTCTCTTTCAGTCTCAACCAAAACATTTTATATATTTTTTTTGTATTCTAAATTAAAATGTAAGAGGTACGTAACTTATGACCAAAAAGCGACCTTTCCTCGTTGGATCGAAAATCGAAAATTACTAAAGAAAACGTTTTATACTATGAAAATAAAACTGACTGTTCACAACAAATGATTGTATTGTGTATTTTAATACAACATACAACACCTGTTTTGAATTGCCCAAATAACAAGTTTAAAAATTATTAATTTTTATGCTGTTGACAAAACATTGGAAACCGTTACTATACAATTATTGAAAACTTCCCCTCTTTTTTTAGTTTCAATATTTTGATTGCCTTGGGTATCCATTATATTTTAGTACTGCTTCACAACGCCGCGACATGGAGTCAATTAAAGTGTTATCCATTAAAATTTTTTGTCACTAAATTAACTGTCTCTATGAGCTATATTGTTTGTGTAAATTTGTGTACGCAATTTTCGATCTATGGGCGATCGCATGGATACATTAAGTCATTAGGAATTTGCCTGTATCCAATACCAATTATAGTATCGTTCACTACATGAATTGCACCCATTCTTTGGCTCGAAAAGCTATCCCATACCATAATATTGTCACCGCCAGACAACAGTTTTATTTGTATAATTTGGGTTTAGTCTTTTTCGCTTTGTTCGTCGTACAAGCGTTCTTCTATCATGGCCTCTCAAATTAAACTTGAACTCATCTGAAACAGTATTCCATTTCCGTTTCTACCAGTTCATGTTGTCTTTCGCAAAATTTTGACTAGCCAGACGATTATTCTCGGATAGCGGTGGTTCTTCACAGAACGATAACAACCAAGATCAGCCTCAATTGCTCAACGGGAAACAGTTCGAGCATATATTTTTAGTTTTAGATCGTTAACGACTTCTTTAGGTAGCATTTTTGGAAATTTTTAAACTGAATGTTAAGTCATACCGTCCGTCACCTCTTTCACGATATTTCTTGATAACTTTTAAAATTATGAATTAATTCATAGAATATTTCTCACAAGTTTTCTCTTGCTTAAGAACATCAAAAGCGAAAAAAGCAATTTTCAGTAAAGCTCTAATGGGGTAAGAAAAAGTACCCCATTATAAGTAGTACCTTTTTGAATAATCATCTGTTCCCAATAGGAACCACAGGACATAATAAAAATATATCTGTTCTAGAAAAAAATAACCTTCCTTTAAATACCTAGTGATCATCTATGTATAGCATACGTATGGTTTGCCAACAATACGTGCAGTTTTATGGCCTCTTAGCTATACGACTCGACTCAAAATATGACTGTGAGTCAATGGGTATAAGAAAAAGTGCATTGTAAGCTATTTTTGCTAGTTATAAATATGAACACATAATACCCTAACCTCAGACTAGTGTAGGGTATATCAATGAAATAGAATTTTATAGTGTCTAAGACAAAAAACAAAACAAAAAAAAAACAAAAAAAAAAATGCAAGACTTATTTTACACAAATATACATATAAAAAGACACTTGCTCAAAAAAAAAAAAAAAGTGGAAATGAAATCAAAGCACTCATAGTATTAAAAAGAATGAAGATACTAAAACAGAGAACACCATTTACAATATTTGTTACCGAAATTGTCAGCTTGGTTTTTTAAAAAAAAGGGCGCTGTACTCTTATAGCTTCTCTTACTGATAACTTTATAATGAGATTTTTTTATATCAGCTGAGATTCTTAACCCTAGAACACTAATACTTTTTTTTATACGTTAACACTAATTATTAGTCGAATCGACTAACATATATCTAAATCCGATTTTTTCTAAAGCCATATCGTTATAGAAATCATTAGAGAAATCATATCATTATAGAAATCTTTTAAAATTCTATATTTTGTTTTATTTTTAATGTAAATACACAAAAAATTTGAATTTTTATTATAAAATTCATTTAAATATATTTATGTAAAAGTACATTTTAAGGAACACTTTTTGAGATCAATTGTATAAAATAACTTAAAAATAAAAAAAAAATACATAACTAAAATCACAAAATTCATTAAAAACAGAAGAAAATATATTTAGTAAAAACTAAATACCAAAAAAATCTATTTTTTTTTTTTATTTTAAAAACATTTGTTGCAGACTTCTATTTTGTATTCCCCGCAAACACTTCGTCATTCGGCGCTTCTGGTAAGGACAAAAACTGCAAATTTTTCGCTTATTGGTGATTATACCCTATACCACTGTGTGGTTTGGGTATAATGACTTTGTGCTGCTGTTTGTAACAACCAAAAATATTTGACCTAGACCCATCTTTAATTATACCGATCGAATCAGAATCACTTTCTGAGTTGATTTAACAATGTCCGTCCGTCCGTCCGTCCGTCTGTGTGTCCATGTAAACCTTGTAATCAAACTGCAGGTCGCAGATATGAATATATTTTGATGAAATTTGGTGTATAAGCTTTTATCGGCCATGGGATGAACGCTATTAAAATTGGTGAGAATCGGTCCATGTTCAGACCTAGCCCCCATATAAATTACCCATATGAAATCGACATAAATTGCCATAAGATCCAAATTGTCATATAGATCTTACTCAAATTGGGTTTGTATGCGTTCATTCCATCCATTAATGAGTAGTCCAAAAATGATCCCTTTGACCCCATATAGAGCTTCTTCCCGATCTTCACTTAAATCTATTAAAAAACAAAAATATTGCACTGATTCTTCTCAAATTTTGTTTGTATATATTTTTGCAAAATACAAGAGACTTTACCAAACATGATCAGGATTGGTCCATTTTTGGACCAAGTCCCTATATAGATATAGCATCCGATATGAACTTTTCATATCTGCAGCCAAAAAAAATTAATAAAAATCCCACCCAAATTTGGTTTTTGCTTATTTTCTATGTCCAGTTAGTTGGGCCTAAGAGATAGGGTCACTAAACGCATGGTATAGGGTATCGTATAGTCGGTCTAGACCGACTATAATTTTCTTACCTGTTTTTAATTCATTTGTATTACTTTTGGTCTCTACACTATTTTTTGATGTTATATTTTGAACATCTTCCCGTTTTGAGGCACTTAAGTTTGTCATATCCATGCGTTTATTCAACCAAGGAAGTACTAACTTAGCGTGTAGCTCTTTCATGTAATTTTTACGATTTAAGGGTCTTTTACCATCTTTATGCATATTATGGCAGTAAATACATAGCTGTTAATACTTGCTTATCATTCCATAGAATATGCACATAGGCCATCTTTTGATTTTTCTACTACATGACATAGTGCTACACATTTGGTCAAAGGTACCGAGAGTGCCTTTGGATTGGTTGTAGAATTCTATCATGTGTGGTTTATTTGATTGACTATTAACAGTCGCTTCCTCACCGCAATAGGATAGCAAGTAAACCATTTTATTTGGTTTTGGTTTATATGATAGCAGAGTTAATTCGTTGTCAAAGCAAAATATTGATGTTCCAACCCGACGGTCTTTAGAATTAAACATTTCTTTGGGAATTTTTTTTTTGTTTGATCGCAAAGTTCCTAAAATGGTAAGTTTGTAAGGCTGGAGAAGAAGAGACTTAGCTAGGGGAATGGACGTAAACCAATTGTCCATGGTTACATTCCGGTTAGACCCATGCATAGTTCGTATAAGCTCTTTTTCAAAGTATTCACCAAGAGGCAGGCCACCTGTATTTGTACTCTTTCCTAAATAAGGGATTGCATCTACCATATACTTGGTACCACTATCGCATACCATCACAATTTTAAGCCCATATTTATCCGGCTTATTTGGTATATACATCCGAAAGGAACACCTGTCTCGAAATGCTAGAAGGTGTTCATCAATTGTGACATATAAACCAATAAAAATAAAAATATCCCATATTTTTCTAATTGGCGTAAACCTATCATTGATCATATTATTTAATCTTTCAGACTTATCATCAAATCTTAGACAAACTATCAAAAATTCGAATCTCACTTTAGACATTGTAGAAACATACCTGTTTCCGGAATATGGTGCGTCAAACGTTTCGCTTACATTTAGGTGATTATCTTTAAAGGCGACGGATAAAATCAGCAACCCTATGATCGCCTTTATTTCATCCTTTTCTGTTTTTCTTTGAGTATTCCTAATAACCTCATAGTTTGCCTGCTTCATTTCGATTTCAACATTTGTCCATTTAATAATTTCGTTTATAATTTCATCATTTAGAAATAACTCAAAACTGGACAATGTATCAATAATATTTTTGCTTTGGTGCGCAGGTCCTTGTGGTTTGTGAACAGTATTTATAGCTGCTTGCCTGGTTGAAGTTTTGGGCTTCTCTGTGCTCCATACAGGTTTGTTTTTTCCACGGAAAACTCTTGCTGTTAACTTTATGATTGAGGAATTAGTAGAATTACTGCATATTCTAAATGTCCAATGACCTGTTGTCGGATATTCGTCGTCCGAATCTAACTCCTCATCTGAGTCATCGTGATCGTTTACTTCAAGAATGTCTTCTTCATCACTACAATCAGGTTCTTATGCATCGCTTTCGTCGGACAATTCTAAAAATTTTGTTATAAAACATATTCAGAATATATGGAAACTTTTTATCGAGTTTGTAATTATGATTGTGCAAAGGAAAGACTTAGGTATTATTTACAAGCATTTCGGGAAACTGGTGATCCTTCTTTGGATATGTCGAAAATAATAACATATATTTCAAATACTACTCGTGATGCAACAGTGGAAAAACGTGATAAAATACTTATTAAGGCCGAGCTAACTCCTCGGTTCAATAAAAACTTACAAGCACTTATAATTTATAAAAACAAGTTGTTAAAAATTAGAAAAAAACGTAACTCGGATATTGAAAGTACATTAAAAAGAATCAGTAATATAATTAGGAAAGCTTGCAGGGAATCCAGAAACAACTATTATTATGATAGTTTAATCCAAATTCAACAGGAACCAAAGAAATGTTGGAAATTTTTAAATGAAAATCTTTGTAGGAAAAACAAAATTCAAATTAATGTTAGAGATGGTAATGGAATGTTTATTTTAGGTGACCAACATAAAAGTGATATGTTTAATAAGTACTTTATTGAGATTCCTAAAACGTTGGAACAAAGAATTGATTGCTTGCCATGTGACTCGTTTAATAATTTAAGAACTTTACTACAATGCCATAGCTCATTTTATTTTTCATACACAACGGAATTGGAAATAGGTGATATAATTTCAGAACTTGATGCAACGAAAAGTTGTGGACATGATGGAATTTCAACTAAAATGATGATAGTATGTAAGGAGGTCATTTCTTCATATTTATCAAAACTTTTTAACCAAATGATTGATACTTCAACGTATCCTGATAATCTGAAAATGGCAAAAATTGTTCCAGTACCGAAAGAATCCAATGCTACACTTATAGAAAAATTTAGGTCAATAGCTTTATTACCAATAATTGACAAGATATTTGAAAAAATATTATATATATAAGGAATTGTCGACATATTTGGATACAAACAATTTGCTATATGATTGCCAATATGGCTTTAAATAGGGATGTGGCACAGAAGAAGCTGTAATAAACGTAGTAAATAGTATATGCAAAGGTTTGGATGATGGTTTTAGTGGTGTAGCTGGCATATTTTGTGACTTCTCCAAAGCGTTTGATCTTGTTGATCATGATATATTGATTCAGAAATTAAAATATTATGGTGTAAATGGAGAAAGTTAGTTTATTAGTTAGTTTTATTAAAGAGCTATTTGACCAATAGGAAACAGTATGTTGAGCTTAACTGCAAAAGAAGTTTTATAGGTTATGTTGAATATGGAGTTCCACAAGGAAGTGTGTTGGGCCCATTGTTATTTAAAATTTATCTTAACGATATAATAAATCTCAATTTATTTGGAAACATAGTTATGTATGCTGATGACTTAAGTCTTTTTTATCCTTATAAACACGAAGTTGCCTTAAGAGCTCACATGGAGTACGATGCTGCGATCATTATGGAGTATGCAAGGTTAAATAAATTGGTATTAAATGCAGAAAAAACAAAGTTATTGCGATTCAGGCCGTACTTAATCCACAACCAAGAATTTAGCATTTGGGTAGATGGAAAGCAAGTACTTGAAAGTGATTCTATAAAATATCTTGGTATACACCTACAAAGTAATCTTTCATGGGACGTTCATATTGAAAACCTAAGGTTAAATGTATTATCTGTTGTTGGAATTTTATACAAATTTAAAAATAAGTTTAACATAAGGACCAAGTTAGTTATTTATCAAGCCTTAATACATAGTCACCTTAACTATTTGCCAATTATATATGGTCACAAAAAAAACAAATACGTTTAAATCGCTGTAAAGAGCGCAAAACAGAGCATTGAAAACGGTTTTTAATCTGCCTTTGACTTACTCGACGGTATCTCTGTATAAAAATGTATCGTTGACAATTCTTCCAACATATAGCTTATATAGAATGCAACTTATGCTTTACGTTTTTAAATCGCTAAATAATATTGGCCATCATACAATTTGCTTTTCAAGGAATCAAACAGTTTTTAACACAAGAAATAATATGAACTTGAGAATTGCTAGGTGTAGATTGGAAAAAACAAAGCAAAGAGTTGAATACACTGGTAGTTTGGAATATAATGATCTTCCCCAATATCTTAAACATATTGAGCGAATTTCTGAGTTTAAGACTAACTTAAAAAAACATATATTTCAAGATTTGGAAATGCTTCTACTGTAATACATATTTGTATGTACATATTTATTTTTTTTTTCTCTCTTTTCCTTTTAAATATAATATAAAATGAACATTTATATTTTTTATTTTTTTATTTTATTGTTTTTATTATTTTTGAAGTATGTATGTATATTATATTGTTAAAGTTGTATATTATTATTTATTGCCAACTCGCCTCAATAATGTCTAACGACGCTGGGGCACAACACATTGTTAAACTTAATATTATTATGAATAAAATAAATAAAAAAAAAATTGTCAGGTAAACCTTTTCTGTAACTCATTTTTTCGTTCTGTAACAAACCATAAAATAAAAATATTAATGCCCGTGTTCTCAATAGGCGATTATCTTTTATCCCAACGAGAAACTGCCGATTGAAGAAATTTGGTTTTCTCAATGTCTGGTTTGTTTCTATTTTGTCGCAAAGCTAATCGGCACTCATCTGCCAGTTATTTATTTATCGTACAGATAAATTATTCTCCCAACTTTCATATCAATTTTGAGAGGCATTGCCAACTTAAAATAATTCTCCCAACTTTCATACGTATTTTGAGAGGCATTGCCAACTGAATATAAGGTTTTTGTCGGTACATTGAGAAAACCAAAATTGTTAACCGGCAGTTTATCGGTCCAATAAATTTATGTCCTGGTTAAGTAACAGGCAGTTTGACGATACATTGAGAAAACCGGCATAAAAGTTAAAAGTTACGTTAACACTAATTATTAGTCGTTTCGACTAACACAAGCTCTATAACTAAAAAACAACAATACCTACTTCAAATATGCGACTGTCCACAACAAGAGAACACCGACGACTGAGTATACACGAGCGTTAACAGCGATCGACAAATAAACAAAAAGCTATGTAAGAAAATATGAGCGATGTTAGTCGAATCGACTAACATTAGTATTCTAGGGTTAATATCGCTCATTCTCCTTCTCATATCTCTCTAGTCACCAAATTGCTTCTGCTGACCTACTTCCTGGTAATAAATTGATTTGTATACATATTTCTTAGACTATATTCTCCGTTGAAAAAACTGTTTCATCTTAGGCATTTAAATATAAGGCCTTATTTTTTTTTAAAATTTTATATTGAGTTAAATAAAAATCAATTAAAATTAAATGTTGTGAATGGTGTCCGTTGGTATGGCTGATGCTATCTATGATGATGTCGATAATGGTACTACTTTCGATATGGTCTGTAATGTCATTTCTATTTCTCTTCTAGTACTGATAAATTCATGACGAATTGTGATTGAATTTCCGTTTACTATTGGTCTATTGTTTAGACAAAAATACAGTTATTGTTATGTACATATATAAACTGAAAAAAAAAGAAGATATAAAATAATTTTCTATAGAATTGTATTTCGTTGTTTATTATTCTTTTTTTTTTTTTTTGTTCAATATTCCCTCGTACTTTTGAGGAATCTAATATTTTTTTTCTCAAATATTTTCATGTATGTGACATTTGTGGTATGCCATGTGCTTTTTTTCCGGATCAAAAGTGCCTTAATTTTAGAGATTTGTTGTACAAATTGTTTGGAATACTCGTGCACTTTTAGATACTCATACCGTTATACATAATAGCACCATGCTTTCAAAATAATTGTGTGTCTATACGAGCGAGATTTTGTTTTTGCCACCAAATGTGGCTGCTGTATTGTGGGTGACTCGATTGTCTGGGTTTGAGATTTCATTACTGAAATTGAAAGTTTAAGTTCAAGATAATAGAAATTTGCAAATAGTAACGACGGTGTTGGAAGTGTTTTGTATAAATGTACGTACATGTTTGTGTACTTGCCGCTTAAACTTTTGGTTGGAATAACAAAATATAATCAATATATTCTAGCAAAATTTAAAAACCTAAAAGTTGAATGAAAAAAAATATTTATTTTAATTAAAATCATAAGGAAAACATTTAATGTAGGCATCATATTGTCTTTTTAATTTATGACAGAATTGTGCTAACTATGGCACTTAGAAGAAGTACTCATTAGTATGATTTGATGACAGTTGTACGGTTAAAAGCAAAATAGCAACGAGTTTGTTAAAGGAAAAGTTTGTTAAAATTGTTAAAACACGCATGATTAATGTCAATGTAATAAAGTAATTTTAGTATTACTTATACGTACCAGTGTTTCTGCTTATTAGTAAATTTTTTATACCTTATACCACTATGTGACAAGGGTAAAATGAGTTGACTTTACACTGAGTTGACTTTACACTGATCGATTTGAAGATGTCCGTCCGTCATGAAAATATATTATGATGAAATTTCATTATACTCATATAAACTTTTGTCGGCCATAAGCTAATCGCTGTTGAAAATCGGTGAATGTTTAAACCTCGCCCCCCAGTGTCATACCCCCTGGAACCCCCTGGGGGTTCACCATACAAACTTTTCAAAAATTCATTATTTTTGGCACTGTACATAAAAAAAATCAGCGAAATTGGTATGTTTTTTTTTTGGAGTTTATTTTTCTATTTAGAAATTTATTTAGTCAGAGAATATGTAAATGAAAAAATCAATTTAACTTAGTAATAGAAAAGAAACTAAAAAAAATATTGCTTGAAGTCTTTTTTGCTTTCAAGTCTGGGCAATTTCGCACGGCCATAACAGCCTCTACATTTTCCGGTATTACTCATTTGGAAATGCTAGCGAGCAATTGAACGTGTCATTCCGTTCCTTGTATGTGTAGTGGAATTTTTGGATCATCTTGATTTAAATATTCTTTCAATGTATCGTACGGAATGCTTCGCGTGAAAGGTGGTTCAAATACGTTATTTATATCATTCAAATTGATCACTTCCGTGTAACTTGTGCAATTAAAGTTTATATCTGGTTTCTTATAAACTCTAAGTTCCGTTGGGTCGTCAATATCGGTTCGAAAGCGTAGAATTTTCTTTATAGCACAGTCGCACTTTTCTTTGCTATCATCAAACAACATTGATAACAAGATATTATCCGAATGCACATAATATGAATTATCTGTAATTACTTGATCAACAATCTGCGTAAACGAGGTTCTAGAAATCGTGACCAACTAACGAACTTGAAAAATACTGCACTACCGTACACGACAGAGCTGTAACACTTGATATTGAAGTACATTGGCATATAACATTTAATTATAAATTCAACCAGAATTCTTAAATTCTCATCTAGATGTTCCGTTGTCACATATAATCGTAATAATCTAGTGGCCTTGGTAAGCCACAGAGAATGTACAATTTTCCCTGGTTTGATGTTAGCCAGATCCACCGAAACCATGCCGCTAGAAATTGCATGGGTTATGTCGTATAAGTACTTCGAATCGGTGGAAAATTCTTTCTGGAGCAGGGGGCATATTTTTCAACTCAATTTTCTGAAAGCCGCCCACCGCCTGAAAATATATAATAATAAAATAATTAAAAACGGTTGACAATTATAATAAATAATGCATCACATCATATATTTTTATCTTTGAAAAAATCATCGTTGAAAAAATCATCCATGATCCAGTCTTATGTAACCAATCAAATCAGGGAAGTTGATTTTTCATCTCTCCGTGACTGTGCATGACTCTGTCTAAGTTAATCTTTTTTCACAGCAAGTGTATGGAACCATGTTTCAGATCGATCGGATGGAGGTAAATAACTTTTAGATCACTGCGTGACTATGCGTGACTCTGCGTGCCTACCCCAAAATTAATCTGTAGTCACAACAAGACTATGGGCCAAGTTTCAGATCAATTGCATGAGGGGGAATGGCAGACAGACAGACAGGTCAAAAGTCGGGACATCAGAATTCGTTTTAGAATTCGGTTGGGCAAATATTCTTATTTTATTCCCTAGAATATGTTCTTCCTTCCCACTTGAGCGATTTTTTTGCCTTCCTACAAACCAACCAGCCCTATTATACATACTTTATGCGGTCCAGATTGTTTTCTAATTATTATAAATAAAATGACTAACAAATACATACCGCGTCCACGGTGATGTGGAGGGTATACAACATTATATCGTGAAAAGGATAATTAATAACAAATAAGACATAATAGGTAATTATATACTAGCAGTATACCCGCTACGTTGTTAGCGTAATTATTATATTAATTATTTAAGCCATAGTAATATTTTAAAACAATAAGAAATATAGTGTGAGTGACAATACGATGGAAACTTTTAACAAAATATATTTTTGACGACTTGGATGGAATCTTTTATTAGTTTAAACATTTGTACGTTTTATTTATTAAACAAAGAAGAAATATTAATAATACTTCAAAAAAAATTAACAAAACTTAAAAGTATTAATATTTATGCTGTTAACAAAACAATGGAAACCTTTACTATACAATAACACTGTGGAATAAAATGATGATCATGATCTTGGGGGGTGGATGATTTCTATACCGAACGATTGTATTAATTTATTTTAGTAAAACTCCCGAAGTGTTTAAACGTTTTGGGTCCATTTAAATATATAATTTTTTGGTCAACACTGTTCGCAAGATTAATGCTAGCCAGACGATTTTATGGATTTATTCACAGAATATTTCTCACAAATATTCTTTTGTCCTCGGCCATCACTAAAATCATCTACTATTCTAGATGTTAACACTTCATTAAACTTTATTCTTGCCATTATTTTATAATAATTGAAAGAAAACATCTGAATTTATAAATATTTATATAACAGTTAAAATTTAAAAATTTTTTTTTCACTGGTTCTTCTATTTGTTATTATTTTAATCAACTCTGGTAAAGAAATTTAAAAGTTTTCACTGTTTTGGCATCACTTAAAAAACATATTTATTTTCGTTTATCTATTTTTTTTTTGGTTGTATTTTTTGTAACAAATGTGTTGTCTTCCAATATAGAATACACCCAATAGTAATTTCGTAAAAGAAATACATAATTTTATCACCAAGCGTAATTGTTAAAAAACAAAATTGGCAAATTTTGAATTTTGTAAAAATTTCCAATGTATTGCGACCTACTCTATTTAAGTACCACTTTTTTTATTCATTATAGGTTCGAAAATTATTCAAAAATAATATTATTTGTAATATCGATGGCATAGTTTGGAAAGAAGTAACTCAAGCCATAGGACAAACGCTATTGAAATTGGTAAAATGGGTGCATGTTTAGACCTTAGCCCCATTCAAATGACCCTTATGATATCGTCTTAGCTTGCCATAAGATCCAAATTACCAAATAGATCTCAGTTGAATTGGGTTTGTGTATGTTTATTACATCCATTAATCCGTAGACCAAAAATAAACCCTACACACAGAAAACAGATTCGTTGTGGCTTCCAAATTTATTGCCAACCGAATTGCGATGAAGTTAATGATCGAATTTTGAGTTGATTGCAATTACAACTCTATTGTCTTAACAGTAAAAATTGTATCAAAATAAAATATGGTTTGTTATTATAAAATTTCTGTTGATACAATCGAAAATTCAACAATTCGGTTGGCGAATTTTTTTTCTGTGTGTATCGGACAATTCACTTAAACCTATCTAAAAGAAAAATATTGCACAGCTTTTTCTCGGTGTGTATATGTTGTTGCAAAATATAAGTGACTTTACCATAAATGTTCAGGATTGGTCCAATTTTCGACGTAGATTTGGTTTATGATTTTTTTTAAACCCAATTAGTTGGACCTAAGACCAGTTCTCTAAACGCATGGTATAGGGTATCGGTCTAGACCAACTATCATTTTCTTTCTTATTTTCTTAAGAAAATGTACTTTCAAAGGAAAATTTACCAGTTGAAAAGTATCAGTTTTCGCATTTTTTTGGCCGTTTTTACACCCTCCCCCCCCCAAGGGATCGAATTAAAACAAAATTTATTCTTCTCCGATGTATGTGTCTCTGGTGGAATCTATATGGGGGATTTCATGTCAAGTGCACCCACTTTTGAAACCGATGTATTCCGATGTAACCAAGGTTAGTCCTATTGGCTAGTAGTTTAGACACAATTTTTCAACAAGATCGGTCCAGATCTCTCTTAGTTAGAGGGATCAAAATTTGACATTTTGACCAAACAGGTGTTTTTCTCATCCATGTAACTTATTACCTATTGTTCTTAGAAAATTTTCTCCCAAAGAGTTTAGATAGCTATTTCTTCAATATTTCGGAAAAAAATACTTAAAAAAAAATTTTTTTTGTAGACTTTTTTTTTTTTTTTTTTTGCTAAATTAAAGCATTTTTTGCCTTTTTTTTCAAAAATGGCATTTTTTTTTTCTCTTTCATAAGAAAGCTTAGGATTTTCCTTTAAGAGCTTTTTGGTCGCTTAGTGGGCTGGGAGTGGGATATCTATCAAAATAAATGTTTTGTAACTCAAGACAACGGTTTTTCAATTTTTCACAAATCCACTATTTTGAATTTTGTCCTATTTGTGTCTAAAACCTTACAAATAAAACTTATACTGAGAAACTAGACAAACTAAGCTTTCCGAAGGTATATAACATACCTAACTAAGATTTTATACCCTCGATACTGTAATACCCAGAATATGTTAACCTCAGGAAAAAAAAATCGCTTTTTTTCTATAGAAATGTTGGAAAATTATTATTTTTTTTATTTATTTTTAATAATAATTCAATTAATGTATAATAATAATAATATTAAAAATAAAAAGATAAATAATTTATTAAAATTTAATCTTAATTGCATTAGATCCATTTATATCATAACTAGTTTTATACTTAATTTATTGTAGCTGATGAAGTATTTAAGTCTTGTAAATTTTCAAATATGCAGTCTTTCATCCAGCTTTTTTGTCGCCTTTATTTACTGCGTTTTTTTGTCAACCCTTTCTTGGCGTTACCAGGTTCTGCTGTTGATTTCGCTGCTGGTTTATTTGTTGTCTTTGGAAATAAATCGCATTGAATAGAGACAGAAAACTTTTTCAACTTGAGTCTTCCATCGACAAGCGGTATAAAAGCATGGTATTGAGCGGTGCCATCGATTGTTACCGCAGCATCGAATCTGCTCTTCAGTGTTTTCAATGTTTCCTGATGATCCTCTTTGCTACTAAAAACTATTTTAGTTTCTTTACAATAACTCTTTGCCCAATGGAATAAAGCAGTCGCATCTAAGTTGCGATCTTGATGAGAGCACTGGAGGCTATACTTCGCTGCATTTCTTTTAAGGTTTGCCCCAATGACATCACATGCTCCTTTACCATGAGCTGTAGGATGAAAATGCCACTCAGCTGGCATTACAAAATCTTTTTCATGGGCCATAAGATTTGCCGAGCTACTTTTGTTTTTAAAATGTTGACGAGCTCCGTCCGAAACGTAGTATACCTTCTTTACTGTAAATTTAGATTTTAGAAATTTTAGTATTCTCTTCTGGTACTCATAAACTGCAACGGTATCATGTTTTAAATCGTCGGATATGATTGCCATACTTTTGTGTTCCAGTTTTTCATCTTTCATGTAGTAAATAACTACTGTGAGTAGAGTTGCTTGGTTGTTATTGAAGTGGAATGCTTGTATGGCATCCTGAAGAACATATTTATAGTTTTCTGCGAAATCATATGAAATAACGAATTCACCAGACTTCAAATGTATCTTCAAATCCTTGAAGAATGACCATTGCTCTTTGACTAAAAAGTCATGGGTTCTGAAGTTTAGCAATCCTGTACACATTTCATCCACAAAAGCATTCACATTTAAAATGATTGTTTTCAATGTGCATCTGTCAGTCTGAATCCAAGAATCAAATTTGACTTCCTCTATATATTCTCGATCTAAAGAGTTGATTAAATTTTCTTTGATGAATGTGGTTTTCGGGCAATTGGTACATTCACCTAAGTGGCAAGAATTTGTTGCATTAGGACACATAGTCAATTTAAGGCAATCGCGGTAATCGTGTAAATCTTCTTCCGAATCATCTATTAAATACTTTAAGTTGACTTCCTTCAACATCAGTTTAATATTGTCATGGTAAATGCAAACGCATACTGTGTGAGTTCCGCTGCTTCCTGCTAAAATGCAATGCTTTGGCCTCATTTGGAGAAATTTCGTGAAGCCAATTTTAACATCCTCGTGTTCAGATTGAAATGTTGCAAATAATTCTTTCAAGTTACAGAGAACCATTCTCTTCTGTTATGCTATGAAGGTATGTTACATACCATCGGAAAGGATAATTTGTCTAGTTTCACAGTATAAGTTTTATTTGTAAGGTTTTGCACACAATTAGGAAAAAATTCAAAATAGTGCATTTGTGAAAAATTGAAAAACCTTGTTTAGAGTTACAAAACATTTATTTTGATAGATATCCCACTCCAATCCCACTAAGCGACCATAAAGCTCTTAAAGGAAAAATCCTAAGCTTTCTTATGAAAGAAAAAAAAAATAATGCCCTTTTTGAAAATAAAGGCAAAAAATGCTTTAATTTAGTAAAAAAAGTCTAAAAAAAAATTTTTTTTTTTAAAGTATTTTTTCCGAAATATTGAACAAATAGCTATCTAAACTATTTGGGAGAAAATTTTCTAAGAACAATAGGTAATAAGTTACATGGATGAGAAAAAACACTTGTTTGGACAAAATGTCAAATTTTGATCCCCTCTAACTCAGAAACATTTAGACCGATCTTGTTGAGAAATTGTGTTTAAACTACTATCCAATAGGACTAATCTTGGTGCAAATTTCATACCGATCGGAAGACATCGGTTTCAAAATTTGGTGCACTTGACATGAAACCCCCCATATTTATATAACGGTTAAATTTTTTTTCACTGGTTCTTCTATTTGTTATTATTTTAATCAACTCTGGTAAAGAAATTTAAAAGTTTTCACTGTTTTAGCATCACTTAAAAAACATATTTTTTTTCGTTTATCTATTTTTTTTAGTTGTATTTTTTGTAACAAATGTGTTGTCTTCCACTATAGAATACACCCAAAAGTAATTTCGTAAAAGAAATAAATAATTTTATCACTAAGCGTAATTATTATACCCTATACCACTATGTGGTTTGGGTATAATGACTTTGTGCTGCTGTTTGTAACAACCAAAAATATTTGACCTAGACCCATCTTTAATTATACCGATCGAATCAGAATCACTTTCTGAGTTGATTTAACAATGTCCGTCCGTCCGTCCGTCCGTCCGTCTATGTGTCCATGTAAAGCTTGTAATCAAACTGCAGGTCGCAAATATGAATATATTTTGATGAAATTTGGTATATAAGCTTTTATCGGCCATGGGATGAACGCTAGTGAAATTGGTGCGAATCGGTCCATGTTCAGACCTAGCCCCCATACAAATTACCCATATGAAATCGACATAAATTGCCATAAGATCCAAATTGTCATATAGATCTTACTCAAATTGGGTTTGTATGCGTTCATTACATCCACTAATGAGTAGTCCAAAAATGATCCCTTTGACCCCATATAGAGCTGCTTCCCGATCTTCAGTTAAATCTATTAAAAAACAAAAATATTGCACTGATTCTTCTCAAATTTTGTTTGTACATATTTTTGCAAAATACAAGCGACTTTACCAAACATGATCAGGATCGGTCCATTTTTGGACCTAGCCCCTTTATAGATATAGCATCCGATATGAACTTTTTCATATCTGCAGCCAAAAAAATTAATAAAAATCGCACTCAAATTTGGTTTATGCTTATTTTCTATATCGAAGTAGTTGGACCGAAAGATAGGGTCTCTAAACCATGGTATAGGGTATCATATAGTCGGTCTAGACCGACTATAATTTTCTTACTTGTTAAAAAATAAAATTGGCAAATTTTGAATTTTGTAAAAATTTAAGTACCACTTTTTTATTCATTATTCAAAAATAATATTATTTGTAATATCGACGGCTTAGTTTGGAAATAAGTAATTCAAGCCATAGGACAAACGCTATCGAAATTGGTCAAAATGGGTGTATGTTTAGACCTTATCCCCATTCAAATGACCCTTATGATATCGGCTTAACTTGCCGAATTGGGTTTGTGTATGTTTATTACATCCATTAATCCGTAGACCAAAAATAAACCCTATAAGACAATTCACTTAAACCTGTCTAAAACAAAAATATTGCACAGGTTTTTCTCGGTTTGTATATATTGTTGCAAAATATAAGTGACTTTACCATAAATGTTCAGGATTGGACCAATTTTCGACGTTTTATGTTTTTTTTTAAACCCAATTAGTTGGATCTAAGACCAATTCTCTAAACGCATGGTATAGGGTATCGGTCTAGACCAACTATCATTTTCTTTCTTGTTTTCTTAAGAAAATGTACTTTCAAAGGAAAATTTACCAGTTGAAAATTATCAGTTTTCGAATTTTTTGGCCGTTTGTACAACGCCCCCCCAAGGGATCGAATTAAAACAAAGTTTATTTTTCTCCGATGTATGTGTCTCTGCTGGAATCTATATATCAAATTTCATACTCCCAAGTTACTTTGTAAAGAGAATACAAAAAGTTACACTTTTACACTTCCGTTTTTGCCCCCCCCCCCCCCCACCCCTTTAACAACCGAATTTTCAAAACCTTCCGTCTCATTTGATGTTTCTATCTTTTGTGGAATCCACAAGCTATATTTTATATTTTTTTTTGTTTGTTTAGAAGATACTAGATATATAATTTTTACCCCTCTGGCCGTTTTTCTTCCCCTACACCTTAGAATTACCGATAAATTCATCCTTGACTGATGCCCATGTATTCGGTGGAGTCTGTATGACATAATGCATGTATACAGAATAATATATTTAGAAGATACAAAAAGGTACCATTTCCTCTTTTTTGACCGTTTTTACCCCCCTTAAAATACGAATTCCAAAAGTTTTCATAGCATCTAGTGGAATCCACATACTGTATTTCATATTCCTAGATTCATTTGTTCAGAAGATACCAAATGTAATTTTTTTTCCTTTTATTTTCCCCTTTTTTAGCTCCTTAAAGCGCGAATTTCTAAGAATCCCTATTTCGGTTCGAATTTACCTCCCAAAAGGACTCCACATTCCGAATGTCATATTCCTGGGACCATTTTTAAAAATATTCCCTTTTGGGATGCTTTTACCCCATTTACCCCCTTAAAGTGCGAATTTCTAAAAATTTATATTTTGGTTCGAGTGTACGTCCCGAAAAGGAACCTACATTCCAAATTTCATATTCCTGGGACCATGTTTAAAAATGTCTCTTTTTGGGCCGTTTTTATCCCTTTTTACCCCCTTAAAATGCGAATTTCCAAAAATACGTATTTTGGTTCGAGTCTGCGTCGTAAAAGGAACCTACGTTAAAAATTTGATATTACTGGGACCTTTTTTAAAGATTTTTTTTAAATGTCCCTTTTTGAACCGTTTTTACGCCATTTTACCCCCTAAAAATGCGAATTTCCTAAAATCCTTTGGTTCGAATCTGCGTCCCAAAAAGAACCTACATTCCAAATTTCATACTCCTAGGACCTTTTTTAATGATTTTTTAAAAATGCCATTTTTACGGCCGTTTTTACCCTTTTTTACCCCCTAAAAATTTTAATTTCCAAAAATGCAGTCTTAGTGGATCTACACTCTGTAAAAGGAACTTACATGCCAAATTTCAAATTTCTAGGTTCAGCGGTTTGGGCTGGGCGATGATGAATGAGTCAGTCAGTCAGTCAGTCAGTCAGTTACTCACGCAACTCTTTTATATTTATAGATAAGTTCAAGTATCGAAAAGTAAAAATTATATTATAACTTAATAGATGGAATTAAAAATTAAAAAACAGTTAAAATAATGTTCATTAGAAATAATTTATTATGGCTTGTAAAAATGTACGTGACTAGATCAATAAAAAGCATCTTTTATTACATGATGAGTCCATGTTAAATTCATTGGCAATGATTCACAACATTCCGATCCAAAAATTACATCTGTATCATGACATTGGATGCTCTTTATATCTGGATTGTTATGCTAATTGAAAGATGTTTTGGTTTCCCAACTTTCGAAAGTGCTGCCATTTTCCCGATCTTACAAATTTATTTAGTTTCGAAATTACCTGTGTTCTCGCTGAAAAAATTTTATTAATTTTTTCACAGAAAATTCGTTTCTTTTTAAAGGAAATATTAATTTTAAAATATTTTTATGGTTTTTAATTTTTGACATCCATGATATTATTCATGTATCTTTTATCAAAGATTGGCCATTTGTGGCACTGAAGTTACACATTAACAGTTTAGCTCCATTTAGAATTATTTGACTAACAATGTGCTATTTTTTACTTCTACTTCTGCATACCTCAATTTTTATATTAGTTTTTTTTTTTGTTTTGTCATATCACTTTGCTGCATTTTTATGCGCTGCTAGTTTAAGCTGCATTCTATTGTGTTGTGTAAACAGAGTAGAAAAAAAAAATTTTGCCTTCGGAGTTTGTTTCATCATATACATTTATTTTTTATATATTCTTTTTTTTTGCTTTATTTTGTTTGGTGTTATCCCTTCGTTTTCATTCAGTTCTTGCCATATTTTTTTAAGGTACGTGCACCTTTTGTACGTTTTTAATTTTCCTGTTTTATTTCCGGTTTTACGATTCCGATCTCATATAGCACAGTGATTGTTGTGATGAGTTGTTTGTATATATGTAATTGTAGCTACAGTCATTCATCTACATATACTTCGGCAGCTGGAGTTTATATCATAAATTTATCAGTATATCACCAGTACACAAACAAAACACCACACAGCACTACTCAACTCCACCCTAATATAGAATACATATGACAGTTTTTCATATTAATACCTGTTAAAGTTATTCACAAATCCTTTTGCATTGAAAAAAATTTCTAAAACTTTTATTGACTTTAAATGTCAATAAAAGTTAGATTTTCTTGTTCTTAAATCTTATGGCTTTAACAAATGTGCCTTTAAATTGTAACAATTTTCTATTCCATTAACCATTTAGATAAGCCAACGCCATGGTATACTTTTGTTATGGTCTAAAGATTTCTTTATGTGCGAAACTTTATTGAAAGTACGCTACATTAGCAGTAACTGTATGTTGTCATGAGGTTGAGACTAGCATTGGCAGGTGCTTCTTTTGAAAATTTATCTATTGAGAATTGCGTCAAGAAAATTGTTTGTAGAACCTGTAAAGCGTCTATAATTTCCATTTATACCAGCTTAAATAAAGTGACTATAGTTCAAAATGCGGTGGAGTTCCATGCATTTTCTATAATCTTTTATGTATTTGAATAAGCTTTCCCGGTTTTTAGCTTAGTTTTTTTTTTAAGTTATTTTATTTTTGTTATTATTAAAAACTAACTGGCGCGGCAAACGTTATTCTGCTTAAAATAATTATTTGATCCCCAGATTTTTTTGTAGTTATATTTCAAACACAGAATGATTTTTTTTAATGAACGAAATTAAACTCATTTTTAAGCCGATTTATTTTCGACTAAATAAATTTAGTTTTGTTTCACATATTGCTTTCTTCGTGAGATCTTAGTAAATAATAGTTTATTGTAAACCAACATGTGGACAATATTTTTTATTTTACCATTTTCGGCGCATAAAAACATATTTTGTTGGCTTACCAACTCTGCAGCAAGCTACATATAATCAAGGTTCAGAAAATACACACATGAAACACACAATATTCTGTTCAAAAGCAGCCAACACATATCTTTATTTTCATATCAATTATGTGCGTTTCTAAATTTTCTACGGTGCCCAACATAACCATGACTGTGTTCGTTTTAATATTTCGTTATTTACACGAACATTTTTGTATCACATACTTTTTGCTTCAATCACACATAAAGCACACATTTCTGAGTGTTGCTTTATTTGAAGTTCATGTTCTGGTACGTGTACTGAAAAAAAAAACACAGAACATGTACAATAAACAGGTTCGAGTTCAGTTATATTTTAAGTCGTGTTGTGGCTCGTGTAGTAAGAACTGAATGATTTTTTTTAAGTCGTGTTGTGGCTCGTGTAGTAAGAACTGAACTCGAACCTGTTTATTGTACATGTTCTGTGTTTTTTTTCTTTCAGTACACGTACCAGAACATGAACTTCAAATAAAGCAACACTCAAAAATGTGTGCTTTATGTGTGATTGAAACAAAAAGTACGTGATAGAAAAATGTTCGTTTAAATAACGAAATATTAAAACGAACACAGTCATGGTTGTGTTGGGCACCGAAGAAAATTTAAAAACAAACATAATTGATATGAAAATAAAAATATGTGTGTGTTGGTCTAAGTTATGTTTGTTTACATATATGTACGAGTTTTTTTATTCAGTGTGTGTTTTTTTCTGAACTGTTCATATAATTGACCATGACTGAAGTGTGAATTTTCCAAATCCAAGCCGCATAATTGCATTGGCTGTCATAGAGATTTGTTGATTGGCATTGGTAATGCCAGGCGAATTGGGAATTGTAAGACCTTATATGCAACTACCTTGCCCTCTCGCGCTTCGCTATAAGTTACCGAAACATATTGACATGTTTTATTTCATAATCAATTTTCCTTAGAAGTTTGTATTGTTCAATTACAATATTTTACTTAAGTCATTTAAAAATTTTTTTCAATGCTTTCTGATATACGATATTTTTGACTTTTTTATTCAGTGAAACAATTATCAAATTTTTCGGCGTTCCTACTCTGGAGCAAGGAACGCTGCTCAGGAGAAGAAAATGGATTTTCAAAATTAAATCTAGCAAGACTTAGCTATGGGCTTGAATTCACAATGTCATTTGGCAATATTCCATTTTAGCGATTTTTGATTTTGCGCCTTTTTATATTGATGATGTTTGTTTTTTGGCGACTTTTATTTTTCGTGATTTTCGGCTTTGCCGATTTTTGATTTTGGAGATTTTTGATTTTGGTGATTTTTAATTTAGGCGATTTTTGAATTTAGCGATTCCGCCCATATTTTCCACGACTATTCATATTTGATAATTAATCAAAAATTTCAAGGCTGTCGCTTTCGTAGTACTTAATTTTTTTTTGTATATGAGGCGCCACGCCCACTAATCCTATGCTACCCAATTTTTATCGGACTACTCACATTAATTTCTGATGGACTCGTAAAAAGTGTAGAGGCTTTCCCCAGAGGCTTTCTCATAGAGACTAAACCAGTTATATGATAGTCTATATTTTGCCACGCCCTCTGCTCCGATTATGCCCGTTTATTGTTCGACTAATCTAACGAGCAACTTACGGGCTCACGCAAAGTCCCAAAGCGCACACTGTTACAGTACTCCAGATATATGACTTTTTGTATTTACTTTGTGATAGTTCGCCCATTGGTCTTATGCCGCCCAATTTTTTGTCCGACTATTCACAGTAATAATAGATGACCTCAGACAAATTCGCAAAGCTATCTCTATCGTAGTACTTGAAATATATAATATTGAATTATTAATTTAGGTGCCACGCCCACTTATCTGATCACGCCCATGTTCGGCATAGGTGACATCACACTAATTTGAAAAGCTCTATCTGTCAAAGTGCTCAATATATAAGATATTGAAAGTTCACTTTATATGGGAGGTGCCACGCACACTAAAAATATCCAAATAATTATAGCCTATGTCCATATTTAAGGACCATTCTAAATTTTGGAACCAACTTTTTAAAATCAAATGAGTATTTACGAAGATTACCTCCCACAAACAAACACACATTACCTCTTTATTATATTAGTATAGATTGGAGAATCTGTTGGAATCATCGTTATTCTTGGCAATATAATATGCTTTCCTTTAAATATGCCGTTAGTAATTGTCGATTCAATACTTTCTTGATAGCGTACCACGTTTCCTCATATAATTTGGTCCATTTAGGTTTCGAAGCAGTATAATTGATAATCCAGCCTTCAAGGGTAAATTATATGGTTGAAAACCTGGCAAATTATTCGAATTTAAAAAGCCAGTTCGAAATTTCACTTCTTCATCATCTTATATAATGACAGATAACATCTCACAAATTTACAAAACTCTTTCTACCATAATATTCCAGATATGAGATACTCATTAATTTCTTTATAAGGGAGGTCTACGCCCATTTATGCGATTCCGACCAGTTAGATCACGGCTACTAATATTAATAACTCATATTGCTCGAGAAATGTGGTATTGAATAATTACTTTGTATGAGAGTTGCCACGCCTGCCAGGCGGATGCTGCCAGCTTTCAGTAAGGCTACTCACACTAAAAACCTGTGAAATCACACAAAGTATTGTTACTCTCCCTGTTATAGAATATTGAAAATTCAGCCTGTATGGGAGAGTAACATGCCCATTTATCCGATCGCGCCCATTTTCAGCAACACTATTCATAATGGTAACAGATGACTTCACACAAATTTGCAAGGCTCTGCCTGATACGGTATTCGGGATATGTGATATTGAATATTTAGTTTGTATGGGAGGTGCCACGCCTACTGATCAGATATCACCTATTTCCAGCAAGGGTACTAACACTAATAACCTGTAAAACCACACAAATTATCTTTACTCTTCCTTTTATGTTAGTCAATAAATAGAGTATTGAAAATCAGTTTGTATGGGCGGTGACACGTCACTTATTTTTTCTGTGAATTTTTTAGATATCAACAACAAATCAAAAATCATTAAAATCGGTCCAGCTGTTCTACGTATGGTGTAACTAATCCGATTTTGTTTTATTTATAATATTAATAGACAAGGCGATTTCTTGTGACCGATTTTAAACTTGTAGTTACCAACCGATTTTGACAAAAAATATATCAAAAAAAGCTCTGTGTTGAATCGTGAATTGGCTAAAATTGATTAGCATACCTTTAGGCTATTATAAAATTATTATTTAACATACCCATTTATATATCTTCTGTGTGTTCAACAAATATTTATAATGAAATTTATTGAATTTTATTTAAAAATTCACAATTTAATAACTTTTATTTAAATATTCATAAATTTTTTGCGTATGTAGACTAAAAAAACATTGAAAATAAAGTTTAAAAAATGAAAAAATAAATTTTCCTAGATATTGCACTCGAATTTCGAGGGCTGTGCTCTGTTAGTATATAAAAATATGAAGGGTATCTAAAATATCCTTTTCTCCAATATCTGAAAATTTCTTTAGAAAATTTTTACAAACACTTTTTGCTGCTTTTTTTTATCCCAACTTCTTTTATGTTTTATATTTTTTTTGTGCTTAAGAAAATATTTACATAAAAGGGTCAGCAGCACCTTGTTTAGAAGATTCTTTTATGAAAAGTATGACGTGCGGTTATTGTACCACTGAAGTCATTTGATTTGTTGTATTTCTTTTTGATATGTCTACCTTCAGTCTTCACATAAGTTCTAGTTAATAAAGAAAGCAAGAAGGAAGGTGTACATTTTTGAGACTTAAACTACTAAAAAAAGGTTTAAATTATTAGATAAGAGGAAGCTTTGTTTTTCTATTACTGCTTATACATATTTCCTTTTACTACCTATTTTGAGACCCACACACATCCTGTTTTACCTTTAACTATGTTTGTGTGGTGTCAACAAATAAATGATAAACAATTGACCACTAAAATCACCATAAATTAATTGACATTATAGGACATGTCAACAAATATAAAACACCTTATTAAGTTAAACAGTTACGAGCACACAACAAATACAAACAAACATAACACATACTGCAAAACATAATCATAGTCTGTACCAAATCGAAAAAAACTAAGTAAGACTATCTACATAATATAGAGCAAAACTCCAGCCATAAAATTAAATTAACAAAGAAGTACGAAAGTGGATCCAGAACTGACCAACTTAGAGTATCGATGGCGGCATATGTTCCAAAAACTTGTGCGATAATCGTTTTAATTAAAAGTAAACATCAGTAGCTAAGATAAGTAAGAAAGTTATAGTCGATCTAGACCGACCATGCGTTCAAAGAATTACTCTAATATTAATTCTAATACTAATTGCATATAGAAAAAGACATAAAACTAATCTGAGTGAGATTTTTAATATTTTTTTTTTTTCTTACAGATTAAAAAAAATTCATATCGGTTGTTGTATTTATATTTGGCATATACACTTATTTTGTAAAAAAAATTTTTTGTTTTTAATAGATTTAAATGGAGATCGGGAAGCAACTTTATATGAGGGCTATGTCCAGGAAATATCTTATTGGATTTATTTTTGGACTACTGACTAATGGATGTAATAAACACTCAGAAACCCAATTTGACCGAGATCTATACGATAATTTGTTCTTACGACAATTTAAGTCGATCTCGTAGGTGCCATTGGTATGAAGACTAAGTCGGACTATGCACTGATTTTCAGCAAATTCAACAGCGTTCGTCTTATGGCCCACAGATGCTCATATACAAAATTTCATTAAAATATATTCATATTGGCGACCAGTAGTTGTAGTACAATGTTTACATGGATACACAGACGGTCAGATGGACGGACGAAAAGAAAGACGGATATCGCTATGTCGAGACAGAAGGTCGCTAAAATTAAGATTTTTCACCATTTTCTTGGGTTAGTACGTTCCAAACATTTTTAGCTAAGACTATTCCGAACAACTTACCGAAGAGGTTTGGGAACTTTAAATCTAGGGTTGTTACCCCAGAATTTTTTGCGTTTTTGTGTGGGGACCATTCTCAATTATTGCAAATAATTGAAATTAAAAAATTAATTGTTTGTTTACAAAAATTTAACACGTGAGAAAAGTTGAATTTTTAATAACACGACCGTATGTTGAGAGTGTCAACAAACAACTCATTTATTATTATTTATTTATTTTACTCTCTTTATATTAACTCGTAGTATCTGCTTGTCAAAAAAATTTTAGATTGATTTTTAACCCATTTTCCGTGACCCAATCGATCTGAAACTCTGCAGGCAGGCTCGCGGCTATGACAAAAATGATCTAACAAATTTTTTTTAGTGATGCCAAAACAATGGAAACATTAAAATTTTTGTACCAGAGTTGATAAAAAAATATTTACAAAGGGTTAGTTTTTATAATATTATTACTACAACGACCACAAAAACAACAATTCCAGCTATGACTACAATACAACATTTAGAATAACAACAAGAACAATATAGAAACATCATATTTTTAATTTTTTTTTTACTTTTTCCACCGATTTTAATGATTTTTAAAACAGAAAACTTCCCATGATCTTAGTGAATCTTTCTCACTAAAAATGATCACCCTATCTGTCCTATTGAGGCCGTGATCGTGACAAGAACAACATAGAAAATAATATTTTTTCTAGACTTTTTTTAGTTCTTCATTCAGATCTCGGGCCCTATTCAACCGATTTGTACCGTTATAAATAGCAAACTTCTCAGAAAGTCAGTGAATAATTTTTTATGCAAATGAGTACCCTAGCTGCCCGATTGAAGTTGTCATCGTGATTTCCACAGACGGACAGACGGACATCGCTATATCAATTCCGCTTGTTATAGTGATCACAAATATATATATTTTATAGGGTCCAGAATTTTTTTTCCTAATTATTACAAACGGAATCAAAATCTTATATATACCCTCTGCACCCTGGGGTGGAGGGTATCAAAATAAAAAATGAAAAACGAAAAATGAAAATGAAAAATAGAAAATGAAAAATAAAAAATTAAAAATAACAAATTAAATTTTAAAAAAGAAAAACGAAAAATTAAAAATTAAAAATAAAAAATAAAAACGAAAAATGAAAAATTAAAAATTTATCAGTTGAAATAATAAAATATAAAAAATATTTTTTTATTAGCAGAGCGCCTGCAGGTGATTGCCAAAAATGATACATAGATGACGCTTTCTGTTTGTTTTAAAAAAGTGGATACCTCGAATATACGAATTATTCCAACTTAGGGAAAAACTTAAATAAAGCAGGTAAGAGCTGATTCTCTCCCTCTGGATACTACGTATACATTTTTATCTTATTGCACTATTTATAACACATGCAATCAAATTTTTGAGGCGTAATAAGCGGAATAACCAACTGATGTATAACCTTTGCAGTGTGGTATGAAACCATCGCAAAATTAATGATGCAGTTCGTTTTAAAGGACCTAGAATAGAACGAAAGTTTAATTCTGCGAAGGTTTTTTGAATATCTCCATTTCGTCTTAATTTTTAATATCTCAGTCCGAACGCTATGAAACCTCAGTTGGATTCTAGGATGACGTAGTCTCCTCCTTTCTCTACAATGGTGAAATATATTGGGTAGCAGGAATTTAACGAGGCCGTAATAGTCGCAATGATCGAGTTAATAAAGAGTCACGGCAGAAATGTTAAAGTAAATAAAATTGTCGCCGACTGAAAATGAGTCATTGAAAATTTGATGGGTGTTGAGGAGTTTGTTCACAATTAAATAAAAACGCCATCTAAATGTCTCTGGCGAAATTTCACAGCAATAAAGATGAAGAGATTTCCATCTGTGGGCGAAAAAATTTTTTTGGTATGCGACTGGAACAATATTCCAAAATTGGTCAGATCAAAAAATTCAGGGCCACCACATATAAAGAATGCTTACGAAAAATTGCATTTAACATTTTTAAAACAACAAACACAAAATTTTAAATTAATATCACGTAATGAGAACAAATTACGCACTCTTGTATTCAAAGCCCTCATTAGGAATTGCACACCTCGTTCCCCGACTTTGTTAATTGCTTTGATCCAAATGATAATAATTCTTTCATCAACAACAACTTTTGATGTTTTTTTTAGGACAATTTGGTGGGTTGCTCAATTTTGGTACATAGTTCACTTTAATTTGGCCAGAAGAAAGGCGGAGTTAAGTGCTGTTTATATAGACATAAGAGACGCTTTTACAAACATTCCTTTGTTTATAAATTTTAAAGTGTCACATAGGGCGTACACGGCCTGCAATACAAAACATTTTTTGGCAAATTTGTTAACTGTTTTTATATTTAAATTCCTTCTTTGCACCATATCTGATATACGCCGTATAAAATTGAACGCCGCACAGTAGACCATTTGACGAGAAGGCGGTCAAAAATCTATAACTTTTGATTGGCTTGGAGTTTTGATATGCGGTTTTTTTTGTTTGATAGGTGAGACTTTAGCCTTTAAGTTTTACTATAAAACGTAAAAAAAGTTACGCAGGGTTTAAAATACATTTTCACTTGTAGTTGAATTTTAGTACAAAAGTGAAGTGTTAAAAGGTAAAAAAAGGTTTTTTTTTAATATAATGTCTTATTTTTTCAGTTAATTTTACAACTAATACTTTTTAACAATTTTTTAAGTTAATTTTTTCAGAAAATGGCAAACTTTGGCCCCCGTAAACTTTTTAGTCCTAATGTGCAGAAGGGCCAAAGATTGTTTTTTTTTTTTTTTTTGAAAGATCCCGAGTTCAAATATAATTTATTATGCAGCGAACGTAAAAGTTACCTTATATTGGTTCAAGATAGAGAAGTTTCAATGAAAAACTCGTATGTTTTTGCTTTCGTTAAATTTTTTTTTTATTGTCTTTTTAAATATTTCTATATCAATTTTTATGGTAAATTTATGAAATATAACAATTTTTATTGTAAATTTACAAAATATATAAATTTTTAAATCAAGAAAATTTTTTAACTATATAAAAAAAGTGTAACTTATTATTACTGTAATGAAAAAGTACTTTAAATCAACCAATTTTAGTAAAAATTTCTTCAAAATAGCTTTGATTTTCATCTTCTAGAAGTTGTTTAGCTTCTTCGTCTAATTCAATAGAGGTAGTTTTCCATTTTTGACGAATGTTGGACATTTTTGATGAATGTTGCATCTGAAGTGCACAACAAAATAGTGATAAGGTCTTCATTAGTACAACATCTGGACATTTTCCTTGTGTTGTGCTCGCGAAAGAATCTGTAGTCTTTGTTCCTTTTTTCTTGCGCTTCTTCAGATAGGTCTCCTATTGGTAGCATATTGTTTTGAATTATTTGTTCCCCATGGTACAAAATTTTATGAACTGTGGATGGCATATATTTCCAAGAATATTTTTCATTATAAAGTATAGCTGTTTTATTGGCGTACTCTCCAAATTTTTTTGCATTTATCTTTCTGCTGCATATTAGAACTTATAATATGATTTTGAATCGTCTTATTAATTCAGGATCTACACCTGTGATAGATGCTGCAGCTTCCGGATCGGAAAAAAATCGCCTTGCAGTATTTCCATCATTTGTGTTTCCTTCCTCTTGTTTTGGTTGGTCGATTACGAGGCCTAGCTGTAAATTATTTTGTTAAATTTGTTTTTTTTTGGTTTCTTTTTTCTTCATTTTCTTTTTTTTTTCTCACTGTTTCGCCTAACGGACCAAATTCCAAATCATAACCCAATTTAAGAATATGCTCCATGAAACGTATTCTAGCATGAAGAGGGGACATTCCAAATTCGTAGGCTTCCTTAAAACTATCGTCTTCTGGTGGGGTTTGGCTTAATTGACTTGATGTCTTTTGGCATATAATGCAGCTTGACGTTGACTTTGTTCCAGTTAAAGCTTGTGCAACTTTTCCATCAAACATTGTGAGGCACATTTTAAAATGTACTTCAATGTCTTGGTCATCAAATTCAAATATTACTGGTTGAAGTTCCTTAATTTGATCTTTTATTTTTTGAACTTCTTCAGTTATGACATCTTTGGTTTCCTTTTTGAATGCAAATTTTATTGGTCTGCAATACTTTGTTGAAGAAGGAATTTCATTTTTCCATATATCAATTTCTGTTGCTCTACTAGTTGACGGCTGTAGGACGATATACGTTTTTGTTAAGCGCAATGGAACGAAAGATACCATAAATAAATTAGCATCTGATAAATTTTCGGCATTAAATTGCTTGCATTGTTTCTGACCAGAGGATCCATCACATCCCCATTTAGAAATTAAAGTAATGCTGCCATTACCAATTTTTTTTTTAAGTTTCGGAATGACTCAGTGATTTTACATTTTTAACATTAATAGTATGGAAGCCACAAAATTATACAAAATTTATTTCATTTCTAAATCTTTTAAATCAAAAAAGTTACAGTCATTCCAAAATAAAAATTTACAAAGAAATTTTTAATTTTAGCAAAATACTGAGAAAGTCCATTTTCGAAGACCCTGTTCGCTGTGATATAGTTGAGATAGAGTCGCAATTTTTTGGCTCCCGAGGTTTGCTAGTATTTACTTTCAAAGGAATAACATAACTTTAAAATCGGTAACAAAAAAAAAAATGATTTTTGGCCGTCTTCTCAAAATATGGTCCACTGTGCTCCGCGCCCACTAATCCCATGCCACCCAATTTTTATCGGACTACTCACATTAATTTGTGATGGACTCGTAAAAAGTATAGAGGCTTTCCCCAGAGGCCAGAGGCTTTCTGACAGAGACTAAACCAGTTATATGATAGTCTATATTTTGCCACGCCCACTGCTCTGATTATGTCCGTTTATTGTTCGACTAATCTAACGAGCAACTTACGGGCTCACACAAAGTCCCAAAGCGCTCACTACTAGAGTACTCCAAATATATGACTTTTTGTACTTACTTAGTGATAGTTCGCCCATTGGTCTTATGCCTCCCATTTTTTGTCCGACTACTCGCAGTAATAATAGATGACCTCAGACAAATTCGCAAAGCTGTCTCTGTCGTAGTACTTGAAATATATAATATTAAATTATTAATTTGTATTGGAGGTGCCACGCCCACTTATCTGATCGCGCCCATGTTCAGCATAGGTGACATCACACAAATTTGCAAAGCTCTATCTGTCAAAGTGCTCAATATATAAGATATTGAAAGTTCACTTTATATGGGAGGTGCCACGCACACTAAAAATATCCAAATAATTATAGCCTATGTCCATATTTAAGGACCATTCTAAATTTTGGAACCAACTTTTTAAAATCAAATGAATATTTACGAAAATTACCTCCCACAAACAAACACACATTACCTCTTTATTATATTAGTATAGATTGGAGAATATGTTGGAATCATCGTTATTCTTGGCAATATAATATACTTTCCTTTAAATATGCCGTTAGTAATTGTCGATTCAATACTTTCTTGATAGCGTACCACGTTTCCTCATATAATTTGGTCCATTTAGGTTTCGAAGCAGTAAAATTGGTAATCCAGCCTTCAAGGGTAAATTATATGGTTGAAAACCTGGCAAATTAATCGAATTTAAAAAGCCAGTTCGAAATTTCACTTCTTCATCATCTTATATAATGACAGATAACATCTCACAAATTTACAAAACTCTTTCTATCATAATATTCCAGATATGAGATACTCATTAATTTCTTTATAAGGGAGGTCTACGCCCATTTATGCGATTCCGACAAGTTAGATCACGGCTACTAATATTAATAACTCATATTGCTCGAGAAATGTGGTATTGAATAATTACTTTGTATGAGAGTTGCCACGCCTGCCGACCGGATGCTGCCAGCTTTCAGTAAGGCTACTCACACTAAAAACCTGTGATATCACACAAAATATTGTTACTCTCCCTGTTATAGAATATTGAAAATTCAGCCTGTATGGGAGGGTAACATACCCATTTATCCGAAGTCGCCCATTTTCAGCAACACTATTCATAATGGTAACAGATGACTTTACACAAATTTGCAAGGCTCTGCCTGATACGCTATTCGGGATATGTGATATTGAATATTTAGTTTGTATGGGAGGTGCCACGCCTACTGATCAGATATCAGCTATTTCCAGCAAGGCTACTAACACTAATAACCTGTAAAACCACACAAATTATCTTTACTCTTCCTTTTATGTTAGTCAATAAATAGAGTATTGAAAATCAGTTTGTATGGGCGGTGACACGTCACTTATTTTTTCTTTGAATTTTTTAGATGTCAACAATAAATCAAAAACAAGTAAGAAAATTATAGTCGGTCTAGACCGACTATACGATACCCTATACCATGCGTTTAGAGACCCTATCTCTTAGGCCCAACTAACTGGACTTTGAAAATAAGCAAAAACCAAATTTGAGTGGGATTTTTTATTAATTTTTTTGGCTGCAGATATGAAAAAGTTCATATCGGATGCTATATCTATATAGGGACTTGGTCCAAAAATGGACCGACCGTGATCATGTTTGGTAAAGTCTCTTGTATTTTGCAAAAATATATACAAACAAAATTTGAGAAGAATCAGTGCAATATTTTTGTTTTTTAATAGATTTAAGTGAAGATCGGGAAGCAGCTCTATATGGGGTCAAAGGGATCATTTTTGGACTACTCATTAATGGATGTAATGAACGCATACAAACCCAATTTGAGTAAGATCTATATGACAATTTGGATTTTATGGCAATTTATGTCGATTTCATATGGGTAATTTGTATGGGGGCTAGGTCTGAACATGGACCGATTCTCACCAATTTCAATAGCGTTCATCCCATGGCCGATAAAAGCTTATGTGCCAAATTTCATCAAAATACATTCATATTTGCGACCTGCAGTTAGATTACAAGCTTTACATGGACACACAGACGGACGGATGGACGGACGGACGGACATTGTTAAATCAACTCAGAAAGTGATTCTGATTCGATCGGTATAATTAAAGATGGGTCTAGGTCAAATATTTTTGGTTGTTACAAACAGCAGCACAAAGTCATTATACCCAAACCACATAGTGGTATAGGGTATAAAAATCATTAAAATCGGTCCAGCTGTTCTACGTATGGTGTAACTAATCCGATTTTGTTTTATTTATAATATTAATAGACTAGGCGATTTCTTGTGACCGATTTTATACTTTCAGTTACCAACCGATTTTAACAAAAAAAAAAAAAAAAAAAGCTCTGTGTTGAATTGTGAATTGGCTAAAATTGATTAGCATACCTTTAGGCTCTTATAAAATTATTATTTAACATACCCATTTATATATCTTCTGTGTGTTCAACAAATATTTATAATTAAATTTATTGAATTTTATTTAAAAATTCACAATTTAATAACTTTTATTTAAATATTCATAAATTTTTTGCGCATGTAGACTAAAAAAACATTGAAAATGAAAAAATAAATTTTCCTAGATATTGCACTCGAATTTCGAGGGCTGTGCTCTGTTAGTATATAAAAATATGAAGGGTATCTAAAATATCATTTTCTCCAATACCTGAAAATTCCTTTAGAAAATTTTTCCTGCTTTTTTTTTATCCCAACTTCTTTTATGTTTTATATTTTTTTTGTGCTTAAGAAAATATTTACATAAAAGGGTCAGCAGCACCTTGTTTAGACGGTTCTTTTATGAAAAGTATGACGTGCGGTTATTGTACCAGTGAAGTCATTTGATTTGTTGTATTTCTTTTTGATATGTCTACCTTCAGTCTTTACATAAGTTCTAGTTAACTTTTACATCTACGTTAAAATGTAGTTGAAACCAATAAAGAAAGCAAGAAGGAAGGCGTACATTTTTGAGACTTAAACTACTAAAAAAAGGAAGCTTTGCTTTTCTATTACTGCTTATACATATTTCCTTTTATTACCTATTTTGAGACCCACACATATCCTGTTTTACCTTTAACTATGTTTGTGTGGTGTCAACAAATAAATGATAAACAATTGACCACTAAAATCACCATAAATTAATTGACATTATAGGACATGTCAACAAATATAAAACACCTTATTAAGTTAAACATTTACGAGCATACAACAAATACAAACAAACATAACACATACTGCAAAACATAATCATAGTCTGTACCAAATCGAAAAAAACTAAGTAAGACTATCTACATAATGTAGGGCAAAACTCCAGCCATAAATAAAATTAACAAAGAAAGTGGATCCAGAACTGACCTACTTAGAGTATCGATTGCGGCATATGTTTCAAAAACTCTCCTGCTATAATCGATTTAATTAAAAAATAAACATCAGTAGCTAAAATAAGTAAGAAAGTTATAGTCGATCTAGACTGACCATACGTTTAAAGAATTGTTTTTAGGTCCATCTAAATGGGTACAGAAAGAGACATAAAATTAATCTGAGTGATATTTTTATTATTTTTTTTTGCCTGCAGATTAAAAAAAATTTGGCATATACACTTATTTTGTAAAAAAAAAATTTTTGTTTTTAATAGATTTAAATGGAGATCGGGAAGCAGCTTTATATGAGGGCTATATCTAGGAAATATCTTATTGGATTTATTTTTGGACTACTGATTAATGGATGTAATAAACACTCAGAAACCCAATTTGACCGAGATCTATATGTTAATTTGTTCTTACGACAATTTAAGTCGATCTCGTAGGAGCCATTGGTATGAAGATTAAGTCGGACTATGCACTGATTTTCAGCAAATTCAACAGCGTTCGTCTTATGGCCCACAGATGCTCATATACAAAATTTCATTAAAATATATTCATATTGGCGACCAGAAGTTGGAGTACAAGGTTTACATGAACACATAGACGGACAGATGTCGACTAAGAAGGTCGCTAAAATTAAGATTTTTCACCATTTTCTTGGGTTAGTACGTTCCAAAAATTTTTAGCTAAGACTATTCCGAACAACTTATCGAAAAAGCCAAACCTGTGTAAAATGGATACCTCGTATATATGAATTATTCGAACTTAGGGAAAAACTTAAATAAAGCAGGTAAGAGCTGTTACTCTCCCTCTGGATATTGCGTATGCATTTTTACGTTATCGCAATTCTCATAGTGCCATAACGGCTGCGGGCGTTAATGCATTTTTCTCAGTGGGGTTTTCACACTTTTGGGAGTGCATTAACCCCCGCAGGCGTTATAGCACTGGGCGTTATTGCATGCACCCAATTATTGTATTTGGCAAAGTTTCAAGGCTGTCGCTTTCAAAGTACTTCATATTTTTTTCTATAGGAGGTGGCATGCCCAATAATCCCATCGCGCCCATTTTTTATTGGACTACTCACATTAGCATCTGATGGAGTCGTGCAAACTGTCAAGGCTTTCCCATTTACAGTACTCCAGTTATATGATATTATATATTATCTTTGTACGGGCGGTGCCACGCCCACTGCTCTGATCGCGCCCATTTTTTGTCGACTATTCACATTAATAATAGATGATCTTAGACAAATTAACAAAGCGGTCTCTGTCATAGTACTCGAGATATATAATATGGGTTTATCACTTTGCAATCCCGCCCATTTTCGGCAAGGATACTAACATAGATAATAGCTAACATCACATTAATTTGCAAATCTCTCTCTGTCACAGAACTCAATATATATTAAATTAAAAGTTCTGTGGTTTTCTAGAATAACCGCGTATGTCATAAAAACAAAATGTTCAGTTGAGCCAAAAAACTTTATATTTGAAATTATGGGCTCGATATAAAGATTTTAGAGCTATTTATTTAACAGTCCTGTAGATATGGGCAATAAATTCTTTATATAAAATTTTGAGTCAAAAATCTTCAGAGGAATTGATCCCAGAGAAGGACGAAAAAACAATATGTAAATTACACTCACAGTGTGTGCAGATAATACAACTTATGTCGACAACGTCGTTTTCTTTGAAAAAGAAAACTAACATAAGTTGTTGTTGCTTGAAAAATGGATTTTTTTCTTCGTCAGCAATAAGTTAACGGGACTTAGGATGAGAATATAACAACGTATCAAGAATAATAGTGACAAAAAATAACAGAAATAAACACACAAGTTTTTACAAGGTGGTTATAAACTGAAAACTACTCCAAAATTGTTTTGCATTTTTTTCATTAATAACAACGTATGTCGTTATGTGTCGTTTTCTGAGAAAATAATTTGTCAGCGATCAAACGTATGTTGGCATACGTCGTTAGTGCTGCAAATTTAATAAACATTTAAGTTACGTCGGTATTTAAAGAATATTTTTTTTTTAAAGAAATTGAACACATGTAAAGAGCGTTAAAAATTAGTATATTTGGCATCGTTAACTCAAAACTGACAAAAATAGACATACGCGGTTATTCCAGAAAACCACAGAGTTCACTTTATATGAGTGGTGCAAAGCCCACTAAACATTTAAAAAATATTTATAGCGTATGTTTGTTCTAAAGAATTACTTTTAATATTGGAACCGATATTTTTAATATCAGATGAGCACTTATGGAGTTTACCTCCATTTAAAAAAAATGTAGACTAATTTTAAAGTTATAACAATTTAAAGTCTTTTGCTTAAGAAATTTGGGCTCCCTTAACTCCCACCGTACATATTACGCTCTCGTAGGAAAGTGAAAAGAAGAACTGTCGAAACTAAAGCGCCGTTCTGTTATATCTCTAGTTTGGGTCCGTGGCCATACATAATATGGTAGAAAATTAGTAGACGAATTGGCAACTATTGGTTCTATCCTTGACGCTTTGCCTGGGATTACAGTCACTTATTTATTGGAAACTTTTAAGGCAGGTACCTTCTTGCACTTTCTGTAAGCAGCGCAAAATAAAGTGTCTGCCAAATAACTTTTTTTTTTTTGAAAATGCTATAAAAAAAAAAACTACTGAATATAATCTCAAATTTCTTTTTTTATTTGAAAGCTCAATCCTTCCGGTTAATAATGGAAAATAATTTCATTCAAATGGCTGCCTCGGCTGGCCATGCAGTAGCCTACACGATCGGTCCAATTTTTAAGCACATTATCGCTTGTGTGCATCTGTATTTCACCAATGGCTTCACGAATATCATCCTTTAAAGCGTCAATTGTCTGTGGCTTTTTGGCGTAACACTTATCTTTGAGGGCACCCCACAAATAATAGTGCAAAGGTGTCAAATCGCGGCTCCGAGGTTGCCAAACGACATCAGCTCTTCGGCTGATAATTTGATCTTCAAAAACGGGGCGCAAAACATCGAGTGTAGCTTTGGCTGTGTGGCCCGTAGCGCCGTCCTGTTGAAACCAAATATTGATAATATCCTCCTCTTCAATTTTTGTGAACAAAAATTTGTCCAACATGTTCCGATAACGATCGCTAGTGACTGTAACGGCCACTCCTTGTTCATTTTCGAAGAAAAATGGCCCAATTATGCCTCTGGACCAAAATCCGCATCAAACAGTGACTCGTTTTGGGTGTATCGGCTTTTCAATGTATGCGTGCGGGTTTTCTGTGCCCCAAATGCGACAATTTTGCTTGTTTACATACCCGCCAAGATCAAAATGAGCTTCATCTGAAAAGATGATTTTTTTTTTGGCAAAATCGGCATCTTCTGTAAGTCGATCGCAGGTCCACTTAGCGAAGCGAAAACGCATTGGATGGTCAGTTGGCTTCAACTCCTGAACCAATTGGACTTTGTGTGGCATCATACCAAGGTCTTTATACAAAATTCGTCTCAATGATGCCTCCGAAATGTTCAATTCTTGAGAACGACGGTGAATTGATGTTGATGGCGCTTCACGCACACTTTCTGCCACAGCAGCAATATTCTCGGATGTACGCACTGTTTGTGGCTTTTCACGCCTTGGTTTATCGATGAGGATGCCAGTTTCTTTCACTTTTTTCACAAGATAACGAACATACGGAGCTGACGGTGCTTCTCTTCTTCCAAAATCCATATGCAATTTTCGCACACATTCTGCAACATTACAATGATTTTCAAAGTAATGTCGCAATATTTCCCAGCGTTGTTCAAGCGTATACACAACCATATTCGTTCAGCGGAAGGATAAGACTAATTATCTGTCAAATCAGACATGAGCTAAGTGTTACCATTCACAAAATAAGCACTAGTTGAAAAAAAAAAAACGTTAGATGGCGGACCCTTTATATAAAAATCTTTGGCACCTGCATGACAGCGAGGCAGACGTGACTTGACGATAATTTAAAATGGATTGATATTTTACTCGGTGGGATTAGAAGGAACATATTGTAGCTTACGGTCATATAGCCGATGTTTTGACTGATATAAAAATATGCGGGAAGTCTCGAAATTCAGCAAAACATTAATTGCCACAGCTGTGGAAGACCTAAAGAAGAGGAGAGAGTATATTAACTTTTCTGATATACTTTTCTTTATTATTTTTAAAAGGGTCTGGTATTTTCGGCACAGTCCGAAGCAATTTTAGCTTAAGTGCTGATGACAAATGGTTTTGCACATTAAAAACAAAGAAAATATATATTAAAAATTTCATCTGTAAAACTTTGTTACTTCAGATATTTTCGCGATTATTGCACGATATAAACATTGAAACGCCCATTTGCGTTCACTAACTGAGATTTTAGTCCACTTTTAGTCCTCTTGACTTGAGGGCAGATGTTAACTAAACATTTTGAAACCACAAAACAACATGCCTGGTCAATTTATTAAATGTTTAGTATTCTGTTACTGTATACACAATGAGAAAAAAAATCAAATATTACACAGACAGACCGCCGGACGGTATGACAGACGGACAACAAATCTAAAATAAATATGTACATTTGCTAAAACAATAGACAGACACTAATCGTTTGACATTTATCTATATTTAAGTGTCATAGTTGAGTGTGTGGGTGGTTTGAATGTAAATTGAGAATTGTGAACTGTAGTTGAAACGCAGGCCATTTAATGGTTATTGAAATATGAAACTTCTTACAATTATTATTCAATCACGTACGTTAATGTTAATAAATATCAAACTGTGACAGTAATAAATGTCATGTGTTGACACATTGTAATAATGTTTACGTACGTAGTCACTAAATATTGGTTGTTTAAGCTGACCATTTACAATTATTACGAAAATGATCTAATTTTGAGAAAGGGAAGTGAAAGGAGATTTTGACAAAATGTGACTTTAGAAAACCATAATGACCGATAAGGTAAAATTTAACTGTAATCCAGTAATGATAGTTATGAATGTTTTTTTAATACATAATTATTTATGTTGATCATTATAATAAACTGTGACCGCAAAGTGATACCATATTGCATATAAATACTAATGTATTTTAAATATAACGAATGCATTTGATGTGTTAAGCACCAATATTTATTTTTTGAATGTATAAAAGATCATAAACCAAAACAAATTTAATAATACTAGCAGATTCCAGCCCTCGAAATTCGAGAGCAAATTCTAGGAAATGTTATTTTTTCATTAAATAAAGACCCTAAAGTTATGCTAATCAATTATAGTCAATTCACAAATCAACACAAAAAAAAACAAACTCATTTTTATTACAAACACATTTACAAATTTAATAAACACACACATCCCAATAAACCATCCCATAAGTGAAGTGTAACTGAATTGGAGAAAAAGCTTACTATAACAATATTTCTATAACTTTTCATAAGCATTGTTATGATAGGTTTATTTAATTGCAAAATATGAACTCTTTTTAAATGTTTTAGAAACGCTTTACATAGCAATAGCATTTACAATAACACTTGATATACACTTAGTCTATATCACAGTTTGGCAAATATGATTGTAAACGACTTATGCTCGCTATAGTTTTGTAAACGTTATTGCATATGAAGTCCCGTTATTTTAACGTTTTGTAAACGTTGCACATAGGGTTCAACATTGTGTTCTTTACGATTGAAGTGCTTATTTTTTTACATTAAATCTTTCAACGATGATGGTGAAGATTACTAATGAATTTAATGATGATTGTGAAGTAAATGATTTTACAAAAAAAGTCTTATTACCAATGAAATTTTTTTGTCAATATTTATTTTTGAAATGGTTATTTTTCATGTGTTTATGCATATTCATTAACAAAAAAAAAATATATAATATTTCCTAATGAGACTCTTTTAAGTTTAATTTGTGGAATAATGGAATTTGGATAAAATTTCAATTTAAAATTTTACTACTAATTATAATAAATAATATTAAATGTTAGTTTTTATGTATTGTCGATCTTGTGTTGTAATAATAATTAGTTATTTATAGTTCGGTTCGAGATCATGTATACATTTTCTAATACTAGAAAAGATAATACTTTATGCAATGTAAGAGAAATTTGGAAAAAATTGAAGACAGCGCTAGATGGAGTAGCTACTTTCAAGTCGCTTTGTTCGAAAGTAGCTACTCCATCTAGCGCTGTCTTCAATTTTTTCCAAATTTCTCTTACATTGCATAAAGTATTATCTTTTCTAGTATTAGAAAATGTATACATGATCTCGAACCGAACTATAAATAACTAATTATTATTACAACACAAGATCGACAATACATAAAAACTAACATACAAAACATACGGTCCAATGCAATTGTGATAAATCTGTTAAGATTTCACATGTCATTACAGTTCCCATCTATGGGACGTTTGGCAAAACAAAAAGAGCTTTTTTCACATTACGAGATTTGTAATTGATCAAAGCGATGTTAATGTAGAGAAAGCTATAAATTGGAAAAGCTCAGCTTGTTCATACAAACTCTCGTATATAAAAAGAAAAACATTTCTCATGTTCTTTTCTTTCAAATGTTGAGTTAAATAGTTGATTAAGCATGAGTTGAAGTAATAGGCAGAAGGATGCTGACGATGAACAAGTCGCTTTGTTCGAAAGTAGCTACTCCATCTAGCGCTGTCTTCAATTTTTTCCAAATTTCTCTTACATTGCATAAAGTATTATCTTTTCTAGTATTAGAAAATGTATACATGATCTCGAACCGAACTATAAATAACTAATTATTATTACAACACAAGATCGACAATACATAAAAACTAACATACAAAACATACGGTCCAATGCAATTGTGATAAATCTGTTAAGATTTCACATGTCATTACAGTTCCCATCTATGGGACGTTTGGCAAAACAAAAAGAGCTTTTTTCACATTACGAGATTTGTAATTGATCAAAGCGATGTTAATGTAGAGAAAGCTATAAATTGGAAAAGCTCAGCTTGTTCATACAAACTCTCGTATATAAAAAGAAAAACATTTCTCATGTTCTTTTCTTTCAAATGTTGAGTTAAATAGTTGATTAAGCATGAGTTGAAGTAATAGGCAGAAGGATGCTGACGATGAACAAGTCGCTTTGTTCGAAAGTAGCTACTCCATCTAGCGCTGTCTTCAATTTTTTCCAAATTTCTCTTACATTGCATAAAGTATTATCTTTTCTAGTATTAGAAAATGTATACATGATCTCGAACCGAACTATAAATAACTAATTATTATTACAACACAAGATCGACAATACATAAAAACTAACATACAAAACATACGGTCCAATGCAATTGTGATAAATCTGTTAAGATTTCACATGTCATTACAGTTCCCATCTATGGGACGTTTGGCAAAACAAAAAGAGCTTTTTTCACATTACGAGATTTGTAATTGATCAAAGCGATGTTAATGTAGAGAAAGCTATAAATTGGAAAAGCTCAGCTTGTTCATACAAACTCTCGTATATAAAAAGAAAAACATTTCTCATGTTCTTTTCTTTCAAATGTTGAGTTAAATAGTTGATTAAGCATGAGTTGAAGTAATAGGCAGAAGGATGCTGACGATGAACAAGTCGCTTTGTTCGAAAGTAGCTACTCCATCTAGCGCTGTCTTCAATTTTTTCCAAATTTCTCTTACATTGCATAAAGTATTATCTTTTCTAGTATTAGAAAATGTATACATGATCTCGAACCGAACTATAAATAACTAATTATTATTACAACACAAGATCGACAATACATAAAAACTAACATACAAAACATACGGTCCAATGCAATTGTGATAAATCTGTTAAGATTTCACATGTCATTACAGTTCCCATCTATGGGACGTTTGGCAAAACAAAAAGAGCTTTTTTCACATTACGAGATTTGTAATTGATCAAAGCGATGTTAATGTAGAGAAAGCTATAAATTGGAAAAGCTCAGCTTGTTCATACAAACTCTCGTATATAAAAAGAAAAACATTTCTCATGTTCTTTTCTTTCAAATGTTGAGTTAAATAGTTGATTAAGCGTGAGTTGAAGTAATAGGCAGAAGGATGCTGACGATGAACAAGTCGCTTTGTTCGAAAGTAGCTACTCCATCTAGCGCTGTCTTCAATTTTTTCCAAATTTCTCTTACATTGCATAAAGTATTATCTTTTCTAGTATTAGAAAATGTATACATGATCTCGAACCGAACTATAAATAACTAATTAAATAATATTAAATATTTATTCCTTTCTTATTTTTTAATAAAAACATATTTTTTTCTAAAAGCACAAAGTTACAACTAAACTTGTGAAATAAGAACATTTTCCCCAAAATATAAAAAAGCGCCTAACAGCTTAACAAAATTTTTTGAATTTTTTTTTTTTTTTCTAAATGCTGGTTATGTATGTATGTATGTATTTATGAATATCCATCAATTAAAAATAACAATATTTTAAAACTACGGCGTCCCTGAATTAATCGCCACTTTGGTTACCATCGAACCCACTGTGCGTTGTTGCATGTCCCGTTATTTTCGCGTTAAAATTATTTCAAATCCTCAGTCTTTTTCTTTTGTTTGAAGAGTGAAGTGTTTTTTAAATAAATAAAATATATATACATACCTATATAAGTACAGTTTGTGTTAAAAAAATAAATATATTAGTATATAAATTAATATTTTTTAAATATTTGATATGCCATATAAATCAAAACGAAGTGTTCGTGAAGAATCTAAATAAATTGTAGAATTGCTCTTAAATTTAAAAAAATATAAGAAAGACGATTCATGTGAAATTCCAGCCAACTCCAGTCAGATTTCTTCTTATTACACTGATGAAAATGTGAATATTGGTGAAGACGTAATGTTAAGTTCTGATGAAAATGTGGACTCCGATCATACAACTGATGATATGGATATTAAGAGAGATATTGCTGCTTGGGCTATTAAACATACCATATCAAATAGTGATGTTAATGATTTGCTGAAGATTTTAATAAAATCTTTTCCTTTTTTACCAAAAGATGCAAGGACGTTAAAACAAACACCGCGCGAAACACCTATAGTTCCAATACAAGGTGGAAATTATGTACATTATAGGCTGAAAGATTGTCTTATCGATTTCTTATCATGCATAAAATTTATAAATAGTTCCATTGAAATATAGACATAGATGGATTACCTGTTGCAAAAAGTTCTTTAGCACAGGCCAGGCCAATTCTTATAAATGCTAATGGTACATCTTCAGTACATACAGTTGGTATTTATGGTGGAAACAGTAAGCCAAAAGATGTTAATGAGTTTTTATTTCCTTTTGTCACAGAATTAACCGAAATTATGAATGAACATTTTAGTTTCAATAATAAAACATATAAAGTTAACTGTCGAGCTGTCATATGTGATGCACCGGCAAGATCACTGGTTATGGGAATAAAAACTCATACCGGCTATAGTTCTTGCCACAAATGTAATCAAAAGGGTGATCATATAAACAACCGTATGGTGTTCAAGTATGAAGATAACATTTTACGAACTGATGAAAATTTTAGGAAACGTTTGGATAAAAAATCATCATAAAATAAATAATCACATGGCCATAGAAGACTTGCCAATAGACCTAATAATCTCGTTTCCCATGGATTATATGCACGTGGTTTGTCTAGGTGTTGTCAAAACATTAATGACTGCTTGGATAAAAAAAAGAAATATTCCATATTCGCTTCAAAAGGTCAAAATTTCCAAATTAAACGAGCAACTCTTGTGTTTAAAAGGACAACTTCCATGTGAGTTTAGTAGAAGTACAAGAGATGTTAATGAGTTAGATCGATATAAAGCTACTGAGTTTCATACGTTTCTTTTGTATGTTGGGCCGTTTATATTAAAAGGAATTTTAGACGAAAAACGATATTTTCATTTTACGCCACTGAGCTTGGCCATGAGAATTTTATTGGACACTGAACAATGTAAATTGAACAATAAGTGCGCTGACGCATTATTGAAGAATTTTGTGAAGTCATTGCCTGACAATTATGATGATTTTATTTCAACTTACAATTTTCATTGTCTTACTCACCTAGCTTCTGATTGTTTACAATATGGATCATGCGAAACTTTTAGCGTCTTTAAATTTGAAAATAAACAAGGAATATTGAAAAGACTTTTAAAGAAGAAAAATAATATATCATCACAACTATATAACCGACTGGTGGAGCCAAGTGTCAACACCTCATGCAAAGATAACACAGCAAAAAAAAAAATACATTTTTGTCACCAGCCCACCCCAACAATTATTATAAAGCTGGAAATAATATTTATCGGGTGTCATCAATAAGCAATCATGATGTTATTAAAGTTATTGGTTAGCAAGTTTTGAATTTGAGATCAATGTTTCACTATCCACTAGACAACAAACTTAACAGTTTCTCAAGAAACTTACGAACATTCTTGGAAAGATCTGAGATCTGTGCTATAAAAGAAAAAATAATGAGTTTGTGTTTTTTCCAGTTATCCATTATGACGGAAAGCAATAACATAAATTTCAACAATATGTTCCAAAACGACCAAAATGTAGTACATGTACAGCCTGTGACGTTTGAAGGTAAATATTGGATGACATACAGTGCTGTCCAATAATATAGCGCTTATATGCTAGTAGTATAATAATGTTTTTTTTATTTACATTTAGAGAAGCTGGAAAAATTTTCAAAGGCTATTGAACCCATGTTTATAAAGCTTACAAATGAGGTGTCTTCATTACGGCAAGAGATAAATACCCTGCGCAATGAAATTAACGATCTGAAAAAGGAGAAATTTACAATAAAGTTGGTGATGCCTGAAAATCCATTTAAAGTAATGGAGGATTTTTTAAATTTAGAAAAAAAATTACAAGAGGACAAGAACTTTTTGAATTCGTTTGTAAGTTAAAAAACACTCGTTACACTAAATTCATATTTCATCATTTGTTTTTGTATTTTTTTAAAGGAAACGAGCTGCTAACGGTAGCAAAGTCTCCAAACTTCATCAAAAATTGTTGGCGCAAATTGCTAGTGGACGAACTGGCGGAAAAACTTTGCTGGAAAGGCACAGAAGATAAAAAGAGTGTGCGCAGCCTGAGTGTAGCAAAAGCCATAAGAAGTAAGTTATTTTATATATTTTATTTATTTGTTTCATTGAATTTTGAAATTCAATAGATGCTGCAATTTATATTGGATTGCCAGAGGATGAATGTATCAAAAGTACAAAATCATTCTTCCAATTCGCTAAAAATAGACAAGAGTCTGGAAGAAAATATAAGACAAATGCAAAGATATATAAATAAAATAAAAAAATTATAAAAAATCAATAAAAATTATTTTAATCTAGAATATTTGAAAAAGACATTTTTTAATTGTATTTAAAAGCTAACAAAAATATTACGATTATAAGCTTTCAAAAATATTACGATTATAAGCTTATGAAAATATTACGATTATAAGCTTATGAAAATATTACTATTATAAGCTTACAAAAATATTACGATTATAAATTTAAAAAAATATTACGATTATAAGTTTACAAAAATATTACGATTATAAGCTTTCAAAAATATTACGATTATAAGCTTATGAAAATATTACTATTATAAGCTTACAAAAATATTACTATTATAAATTTAAAAAAATATTACGATTATAAGTTTACAAAAATATTACGATTATAAGCTTACTGCAAGCATGATTAGAATACTATTTTCCTGTAAGCTTATTCTATAATTAGACTTCTAAGCTTGTTCACAAGGGTTCAGATTTCATTATTAAACAATTATTAAGAAGCCTTTCACAACAATATTCACAACACTTTTCTAAACTTAAGGCTTATGTTAGCAAGCTTGTTTCAAGCTATTTTTATACTGTTTTGGATTATTGGGATAGCATTGTATTATTTTATGTATGTGTTAGTAGCAACTTTAAATGCAATTTACTCAAAATAAAGGAAAAAATTTTAAATTCTGTAAATCTGCAAAACGGCTAAAAAGAAATACCTTTCAAATAATATACGTTTGGTCAAAATCGGAATATAACGATAGAACAAAACATAAGACACAAGAAATCGCCTAGCCTATTAATATTGTAGATGGTACAAATTGTGGGCCAAGTTCAAATTTAAAATCTTAAGACCTATATAAACTTGAGTACCAGATGAATTTTCACCATTCAAAAGTGGGACTTGGCATAAGTGTATACATTTATAACATATGTCAGATTATACTCGCAGTATATCCTGTTGAATATTTCTACGAAGTAAATATGGATAACAGATTTAGCTTGAAAATATTTACATTGTTTTATTCATCCAATGCTTCCAAAAAAATTCTGTGTTCATTTAAAATTTATTGAAACATGCGTGTGACTATGATTTCAATTATGAAGGTATTACCCTCTTTGAAAAAAAAAATAAATAAAGCAATGGCTTAACACGAACTGTAACCCGTTGTTTCATCAAAAATATATCGAGAACTTTTATGAAACTATCAACTATTCACAAAAAAGAAATACACTCAAAAAATTTTATTGCTTAAAGCTCTCCAATATATACAAATAATAAAATAAAATGATTATCAAATAAATAATAAAAAAATACCATATATAATGTTAAAAAGTTTCCACTTTATTAATAAAAGTTTATTGAATTTTGTATGGGAAAATATAACCTTGGAGTTGGCAAACCTCAGTATGGTTAGGTTTGGATATTCCGGATTAAGCCATATTACGTTATCAACTTCAGCATAGTGAACGTGCCTATTTCCTTATGATTCTTTTAGCCGCTACTGTTTAGCTATTCTACAGTTTTTGACCAAAGTGAAGAATTTCGAAGAATTATATTGCGACATAAAAATAATAGACATATATTTTTAACCGTTACTTATATAAACACTTTTCTATATGCTTTTCTTTAGAAATTAACTCCAAGTAGCGACTATTCAAATATATTGAGTGTAGTGTGTTAATAATCTCCACAAAAAGTTTGAAACAGCATATGAAGAACACAAATGATTGCAGATGAATGCATATCTGTTGTAAATTGTAGATATACACCAAGACCTCGATTACTGTGATTTTTTTTTTATAAAATAACACTGGAATAATTCTGGGGCCATTGCCTGAGGGTGAGAGATTTTGAGTTAGGGTACATATACTAGCCGAGTATAGTAAAACCTTCAATGGGTTTGGCGTTCTCAGGCTAAGCTTTTTTTATGCCCCTTTATAGTTTTTGCTTACCTTTAATTAATTTCAATTAATTTTACATCTATAACTCAAGAACCATTACCAATTTCTCTTTTCATTCTTTAGCAAAATTGTAGCAAAGGATTAAATAAATAATTCGTATTAAAATATCATTATAAAAAATTGGATGTATGTTTGATTTCATATGAAAAATATCACTCATACGTATACATCTCTTCTACTTTACTAATAAATAACACGGTGTTACAAAAAAAAAATCCCTGGGACATCATATTATTTTTCTGGTAGGTATTGTCGAGTAGAACAAGAATCTTTATTTGAAATTTTCCAGGCACGTCAGAATTTTGAGATACGGGTAAAAAACCGGTTTTTCGGACTTCTATGCACTTAATAACGGGTAACTCAGTTGGTTCTCCACCGATTTTAATTTTATAAACGGATTTGGATAGAAGAGACTTATACCTTTAAAATGATGTATATGATTATATGGTTTGATCCAAAAATATGTGTGTATTTCTGCACCAAAGTCATTTTTTTTACCACTTTTTTCGACATTTTTTAACTTTGGCGATATTTTTACGCACTTTTTTTATAAAGGAACCGTAAAGCTTTATAAGTTATTTTAGTAGCATATTTAGTTAGGAGTAAAATGCAATTTACGGTTTTAAAATCCGTTAAAAAATGACTAAGTTATTAAATATTGTATTTAAAACGCGCAAAAGTGTCAAATACGCAAATGTTTTAACTGTAACAAAACCGATATATGTAAGTGATGAAGTTCCCACAACTAGCAAAGCTGCTACTGAAATTGAAAAAAGATTTGGAAGATGAAGAGTACCTTCCACCTAAGTATTCTTCAATGGAACGGCATCTAATTTCCAATGCAGATTTCTGCGATCTTATTCGTGATTTACATTTGTCAAAACGACAATGTGAAATTCTCGGGTCACGATTAAAACAGTGGAATTTGGTGGATCAAGATTTTCGTGTAACAACTTGTAGAAGGAGTGACCATACAGTGTCAATTGAAGAAAGTTTTAAGACGGATGAAAATGATTGTAATCTTGTTTATTGCGGAGATGTACCCAAATTATTTTCGGCACTAAATCAAAACTATAAGGCAGACGAATGGCGACTCTTCATTGATGGTTCATGTAAAAGTATGTTTAATCCAAAAAAAGTTTTTATTTCTGTTTTATAAAATCTGATTTGTTATCTCTAGGCTTGAAAGCAGTTTTATTACATAACCAGAATAAGTTACCATCTGTTCCAATCGCGTATGCTACAAACACTAAAGAAACCTACGAAGTGATGACAAAAATACTTAGAAATATCAACTATACCGCTCATAAATGGAAAATTATCGCCGATTTAAAGGTTTTAACTATTTTATTTGGAATGCAAGGTGGTAACACAAAACATCCTTGTTATTTATCTGAATGGGATAGTCGTGCACCAAATCGGTATGAACGTAAAGTATGGCCATCTCGTGAATCTCATCAAATAGGCAGGCAAAATGTGTTAAACGTCCCACTAGTGAAAGCCGAAGATGTGATTCTGCCACCACTGCATCTGAAGTTGGGATACATGAAACAATTTGTTAAAAAGCTTGATGTAAACGGCGATGCTTTTTGCCATCTTAAACAAATGTTCCCAAAACTAAGTGAAGCCAAAATAAAAGGAGGAACTAAAATATTTGTTTCCAATTGTAGTACTTTTTTATAGTTATATATTTTTCGATGTATTTTAGGTATTTTCATTGGCCCTCAAATTCGAACAATTATGAGAGATGAAGATTTTATTAATAAATTAAATTCAGTGGAAAAGCGTGCATGGAAAAGTTTTGTTGCACTCTGTGATAATTTTCTTGGGAATTACAGAAGCGACGACTATGTCGCTGTTGTAAATGAATTTTTGGATTCGTATGCTGAAATGGGCTGCAATATGTCCATAAAAATACACTTTCTACATTCTCACTTAGATTTTTTCCCAAACAATCTGGGACAGTTCAGCGATGAGCAAGGTGAACATTTTCATCAAGAGATGATCGCCATTGAGAACAGATTTGAGGGAAAAAATAAAATAAAAATGTTTTCTGAATATTGCTGGTCACTTCAGAGAGAAACCGATGACACGGAATTGAAAAAAAGACGGTCCAGCAAACATTTTTGACCAAAATGGCTAAAAGTTGTTTTTTTGTTAAAATAATATAAAATTTTAGTAGTATTTATTTTTTTGACGATTTTATGCTCAACAAATCTGGCAACACTGCTCACAACTAAATACGCTATTTAAATAAATTATAAAACTTTACGGTTCCTTTATAAGAAAAGTGCGTAAAAATATCGCCAAAGTTAAAAAATGTCGAAAAAAGTGGTAAAAAAATGACTTTGGTGCAGAAATACACACATATATTTGGATCAAACCATATAATCATATATATCATTTTAAGGGTATGAGCCTGTTCTATCCAAATCCGCTTATAAAATTAAAATCGGTGGAGAACCAACTGAGTTACCCGTTATTAAGTGCATAGAGGTCCGAAAAACCGGTTTTTTACCCGTATCTCAAAATTCTGACGTGCCTGGAAAATTTCAAATACAGATTCTTGTTCTACTCGACAATACCTACCAGAAAAATAATATGATATCCCAGGGATTTCGACTTCATTCTTTTTTGTAACACCGTGTAATGATACAAATAATATAAATGGATATTTCATATTATTCAAAACCTCGACAAAAAAGGGTAAAAATTAAAGTTTTTTAACTTTCTTTCCATAGAATTAGTTCCACTTGATTTGCTGAATAATGAAATAAGAAACCATTAATGGTTCCTGAGTTGCAGCTGAAAAACTACAGGAACAGACATTGAAATAAGGAAAAAATATATAAAAAGTCATAGAACAAAACCTTGGTAAAGAACGCCAAACCCTGTACTGTACTGGTCTAGCATGTTCACCCTGACTTAGAATTTCTCATCCCCCTCCGACAGAATGGCAATACAATTTTTGAAAGGAACGCAACAATTCTTAGAATTTCATGCTCAAGTCTAATTTTCAAAAAACATTATACAACAGTAGGAATGTTAATAATTCTATAGACAAATATCAGAGACGAGACCTGATAGAGCTAAAATATGTTCCCTTGAATTTGTTTATTTACCGTAAACGTTGATAATTGTGGTAAAAACCACGTTTGGGTGGTTAAAATCTAAATTTGTACTGAAACTGAATTTTTGGTTTGACGTAATATTTTTTAATGATCAAAAATTTGAGAAAATTTTCTTGTTACACTGACATACATTGTGTACATCAACTGGATAATTTACTTCTGGAAAATGGGTTAATAGCTTCTATTTCGTGTTCTTGGTTTTCACTAAAAGGATTTTAAAGTTTTATAAAATAATATTTAATGGCATTCTATGATTGTCAGGTAAAGGATGAGAATCTTAGAAACTTCTTTTTCTTCTTTACCATATGAGCATAAAATTATGTAAAAAATACTCCTTCAAAGTTTTGGTATCCAATATATTGTGAAATTTCCAATAAAATTCTTTTAACAAATATGTTGTGAACTTTTCAAACTTCATTAGTTATATGTAAATTTTATTACGCAAGTAAAAATTGGTGTGTTAAGAGTGAATTATTTTGACCTCGCTGGCTATGTGATGGCCTTGCCCATTTCAGATGTGCCGGATTTAGTGGAAGGAACTATGAAATAATTATAAAAAGCTGGGTGTGTAGATCTTTGGATATTAACTTCCATAAGCTATTTATGGAAACTAAAATTGGATTTTTCGATGTTGCAAATGATTTTAGAAATTTTTTTTAGGGAAGTGCTGTCGTCAATACAATCCAGTAGTTTAGGTGTGGAATTCGTTATGCCAAATTTACCACCTAATATATCCATGGAGCAGCATATACATGATACGTCATATGGTTTGATGTTTTCCAACTCTGAAGCTTTATCTACTGAGCTCGAAAACGCAGATATCCCTGAAGCTTCCGGGAACTTAATACAGCTTAGAGAGTACCGATGTATTTATCTGATATTCCTTCTGTGAATACAGATAACAACTTATTTATTTATTTATTTATTTATTTGTAGCATTATAGAATAAATATAAATTATAAAATAATGTATAATAAGGGCCATGGCTACAAGGCCTTAGGCTCAATAGAAATTAGATTGTTATTTCTAGATACAATGTTTCATGTAAGAAGTTTTGTTTCTTTCAATTATTTTTATTGCTAAATAAATTTGTATAAGTTTGTCTCTTTTAGGAACATTATATCGTCGTTCGTAAGTTATTGTGTTCTATATGATTTTTTTTGATTAATCCATGTTTAAGTTCTATTAGTTCTTACGCTTAGAGGCGTTTTCAAAGAGGATTTTTTTTAAACAGAAAAAACCACAAACTATAGTACTTTCCTTGGTAGGAAGGTCGCAACAATTTTATCGGTTCAGTTTTTTTTAATTAGGAACTAAACTTTAGCAACTAAACTCTAACAAAAAGCATATAAAACACAATAATTTACGACCGACGATATGTCTAATATTAACTTAAGTAGGGTTTGATAGTAGGGTAATAGGGTTTATATTCGCTTTAAAAATAGTTTGACGTTGGTTGCGGAAATTAGGACATGAGGTTAGGATGTGCTTTATTAGTGTATGGTGATTTACGTTGTAGTTGCAAATTTGAGGAGTTGGAATATTGATAAGGTGTAAATGAGAAAGTTTTAAGTGCCCCCATACGGAGTCTTAAAAATTTTACAAAGCCGCTTCTTTTAAGATTTTCAATCTTGCTGTGGACGAAGTGAGTTATGTTTAGATTATTGTTGTTCACTGCTTTGTACCAATCGGAAATTAATTCGAATAAATTGTTCTTTTCAAGGTAATATTCTTTTAGATAATTATTTATGTCTCTTTTGTTGTAGTTGTTTGTAGTTACAAGTGGTGCAATACTTGCATCTTTTGCCACTTTATCAGCGAGTTCATTGCCTTCTATATTGCAGTGACCTGGTGTCCAGATTAAGATAATTTTTTGGCGATTTATCGATTAAAACGTTCCTTGCAATAAGTTCAGCTGAGAAAATGGATGTATAGCTGGGAAGTATTGTGTTTTTAATTGTTTTATTTTTGGAGATTATGCTTAAGCTTACCGAATAGTTTGTTTTAGATGCATCGGTATAAATTTTTCTTGAATTTCATAGAACATTTTTCGAAAGAGTGATGGGTCAGTATTGGGTTTAGCAAAGTTGTGTAGGGTAGTACCTGCTAATTCTTGTTTAAAGAGCCATAAAGGTTTAATTTGCTTTATACATATAGAGTTTGCTTTGCAATGGTAAATTTAGTATTTTATAGTTTCTTATGATTTTGAGAATTACCGATGGTATTTTTGGATTTTTTTCGATTGAATGCACTTTTTAATGATCATGTTGAGGGGAGAATCTTGGATGTTGTGTATTGATTTCAATAGTCTGGATGTAGATAGATCCCGTTGTATTTCTAAGAGTAAAATAATACTTTCAAAAAACATGTTTGTAATCGTCGTTGAGCGGAATGCTCCTAAAGCTATTCTAACAGCTGCATTAATTTTTGTTTTGAGTATTCTTAATGAAGATTTTGGTGAATAGCCGAAAAAAAGCAGTGCATAATTTATTTTTGATAATATTAGTGATCTAATGGTCGCTAACAGCGTGTGTGTACTACAGTTTAGTTTCGGATTGGATAAGCATTTTATAATGTTAAGTTGTTCATTTTTGTTTGTGTGGAGTCCAAGTATTTTTAGTGTTTGAACTTCTGTAAGTGAGATGTTGTTGCAAATAATTCTACAATTACAGTTTATTTTTTTTTTACAGATATGGAGGCTTTTGCATTTTGAGCTGGATAGTACCGCTCCGGAATATTTACACCATTCTTGAAGGTCGTTAAAAAGATTTTCTACATTAATTATTGGGTTTTTGTTTCGACTTGATCTTATTATAAGATCAAAATCGTCAGCAAATGCTGTAAAATCTATTTCTTTGTATAGTGAGATTTTTACGCAGAGTTTATTATATATATGCTATTAAAAAAAGAATAACTGACAATGGCGGGCCCTGTGGTATTCTATTTTGTAATGGTTGACAGTTTGAGTAATGTTTTCCTACTCGAACTATTATCTTTCTATTTGTCATAAAGTTCTCAACGTAATTTGTAATTTTTGGTCCAACTTTCCATATATTTAGCTCATCAATTATTGCATGTCTTCCAATTTTTTCGAAGGCCTTCTCGAAGTCTAAAGATATTATAGTAACATGTTTTTTAAGGAGAGGCAGTTTGCAATTTGATAATCTACATAGAGTAGAGCATCAATTGTGGATTTGCCTTTCTTGAATCCATATTGATGACTATCGAGAAGCTTTTTGGCTGTAACAAGCCACCATAGCCTGTTTGCTATGATTTTGTCGAGAACTTTAGATAAGCAAGAGTTGAGCGAAATAGGTCGATATGAAATTGGTATTGTCTTATCGGAGTTTGGTTTTGGTATAGGGATTATTACACTTGTTTTGAATTGTTGAGGGATTACATTATTAAAGATGTTGTTGTATGATTGGAGTAATCTATGTTTCATGTTGTTGGGAAGGTGCTTGGATTGATATTCTATCTATGCCTGGTATTTTTCCTTTTAGAGTTTGAAGTACTGAAGTTAGTTCGGTGGAGAGTATATCTTGTTCGATTATTTCAGCTGCGGGAGATGGTGTTATTGTTCTTGTAATGCTGTAGGAATTATTTTTGTGAATTTGGAATTCACTTGCAAAATTCCTGTCTGCTGCATTTTTGGACCAAAATTGACTTATGATATTAGCTATTTCATTTTTGTTGGTAGAAAGGGACGACGGGTTGTTATCTATGCGCATGCTATGGATATCATGACATGTTTTATAACCGGTGAAACTGTTTATATTTTTCCAAAGGTAATCTATTGGTGATGAGGGATTTATCGATGAGGTAAATTCTTCTATTGATTTTTTCTTTGCCATTTTTATTTCCCTTTTAAGTGTTGCGTTGAGCTTCTTGAAATTTGTGAGGTTTTGGCTGTTAATATTTCGTTTATAAAAATTCCATGCTTTATTTTTCTCTTTTTTTAAATTTGCTAAATTTTTGTTCCACCATGGAACATTTTTAGTTCTACTGTTTGGAGACGTTTGTGGGATAGAATTTGTTGCTGATTGGATAATAATTTTACGAATGTTTGCTGTTTCTTTATTTATATTGTTAGTTTTTAGTTGTTCCGAGTTAAGTTTAGAGCAAATATTCTGGAATTTTCGCCAGTTTTAAATTTTGGTTTGAACTGATTATTCGGTAGATTTTGTTGAAAGATAAGTGAAGTTATTATTGGGAAGTGGTCGCTACCAAAAGAGCTTTCATCTGTTTTCCACTTCATCATTGTAGTTACTGCAGAGGAGCAAAATGTTAGAGCAACGTATGTAAGACTGCCATGCGTGCTCAAATGAGTGGCTGATCCGTCGTTGAGTAGAATAAATTGTGAGTTGGTTAAAACATTTTCAATAATTTTACGCCGTCGGTTTTTAGAGTTTGATCCCCAAATTCTATGCCAGGCGTTAAAGTCGCCTGTAATTATGGAAGGTAAATTCAAATTTCCAAATACATTTTGAAGATTTATGTCTTGTAGATGGAACTGTGATGTGGGTGCTATGTATGCAGAGATAACGTTAAATTTTATTGATGATTTTATTTCTAAGTATCAAAGTCCTTTTCGAGTGCAACAACTCTATGTTCTATTGATTTGTGGATTAGATTTCCAACACCACCGTATCTAGTGATTGCTTAGGTTGTTGAATAAAGCAAGTAATTAATAGGAATAGGAATATTTGTCAATGAATGGATATCGGATTCTTGGATTGTTATAATTTTTGGGTAGTATTTTTTTGTAAGTATTAACAGATCATTGTAGTTGTTTACATAACCATTTATATTCCATTGGACTATGTTAAATGACATGATTTATCTTAAATTTTTGGCATTGTTTTGGTTTTTACAATAAGTTAATTTTTCAATGATGTGTATGTTCAATATAAAGATATGGGTAAATATGTTTTGAGTGTAAGTATAAGAGATTATTCTAGTTATGAGACTATGGATAATTGATACAATGGAGAACAAGTCGTCGTTCGTAAGTTATTGTGTTCTATATGATTTTTTTTGATTAATCCATGTTTAAGTTCTATTAGTTCTTACGCTTAGAGGCGTTTTCAAAGAGGATTTTTTTTTAAACAGAAAAAAACAAAAACTATAGTACTTTCCTTGGTAGGAAGGTCGCAACAATTTTATCGGTTCAGTTTTTTTTTAATTAGCAACTAAACTTTAGCAACTAAACTTTAACAAAAAGCATATAGAACACAATAATTTACGAACGACGAAGTGTAACATAGTTTTAAATTTGTTTTCATTAATAGTTAAGCTATTGAGTGAGATTAAAATATTTAACGAAAGAAGTATGTTGTTTCTATGTTTGTTAGTTGTATATCGGACTAAATTTTTAATATGAGAGAGTAATGGTACAGAAAGATAGAATAATTTGAGTATTGATTTAAGAATAGTTGGAAAGTAAAAAAATAACTTGAGTGTTGTTTCAGTAATAAAAGTTTTTTTGAGAAGTAAATTCTTAATGAGAAAAGTATATTCAGTATAAAATTTCAATAGTAGAGACATGTTGTTGACGTACGTTTTGGTTTATTTTTTTTTGCAATTGCTTCTGATATACGTTTTTTTAAGCCTTTCTTTGTTTTTATTGGATGTGTTTTTCGGAAGGAGGAAAACTTCTTTTTTTTTTTTTTGTTGCGAAGAACCAGTTTCTGTTGCTGATGGAGATGCGACGCTATTTAGTTCTATATCATTAACTTCATTTTCTGAGATTTCTGTGTCAGTGATGATATTGGAGTGATGATATTGTTGAATATGGAGTATAGGGGTTTTGAATTTCCTTTTCTTTGAGGAATATAGGGCACTTTTTGTCAATTGTAGCGTGGTTGAATTCTTTCATTTCTTCTTTGCAATTAATACATGACTTGGTTAATGAACACAGATGTTCGTTTTCTTCACTTGTGTGGAAATTTTGAGAATAGTTTGGGCACAATTTGTTATTTTTGCATGTTTTGGCAATATGTCCATAACGTAGACAATTTTCGAATCGGAGGGGGAGTGGGATATAAGTGCGAATTCTTACTCTCTCATATCCAATTGAGATGTTAGATGGAGGTGAGGTTGAGTTAAATGTTAATATGATCAAACCGGTTTCTTCTAAATTGCCTTCAGTTGTTTTCTTTTTGATTTTTTTTTACTTTATATACATTTTGTGTTTTTAATTTATCATGAATTTCGTTTTCGGGAATAAAGCGGAGATCATTTGAATAAATAACTCCCTTAGAGAAATTAAGTGAATTGTGCTTGGGTGGCACTTGTTGTCTTAATTAGTATAGTCCCATTTCTAAGTTTGTTACATGTCGTTACTTCGCCTTCACAAATGGTGTCGATCACTTTTTTTTATCAAAAAAGGAGACACTTTAGAAGGATTTTCGGTGCTGTTTTTTCTTGTCATGACCAGGTATTTGGGCCCAGGGGTTGTTATCTTCAATATTTTGTTTTTGTCTAGCAAAATAGGTGGTTTGAACAACCCACCATTGTATGGTGGTTCGACCATGTTTTTTGTGTTTGTTTGTAATTTATTTAATATAGAGATCACTTGTAAGCTTACATCTTTTCACTGTAAAGATCAAAGTCGAACTGAGATAACAACTTAGTGGCGGTTCCACCTCGAAAAATGGTTTTTATGTCTAGATTTGCTACAGACACCTCTGTTGATAATGTAAGGAATTTCCACAACTCGAAATGTGTACATATAAACAACTCGAATTATGTGTTAAAATATAAATTTTCTTGGCTCAGGTATATCTCATCTCTTAGGATAGTAGTGCCTCTTAAAGGCTTAAGTAGCACTGTTTCCAAAAAACTGATATGTAACCGTAGGGCATTAAATATTATGTATCAAAATGTTTTAAAATTGAATACAAAATTAGTTAAGTACTTATAGAAAAGGTGCGGGATGTGGATGTGATGTTTTAGCTTTTACAGAATCATGGTTTAAACCTGGATTTAACCATTCTGAAGTTTTGTATAATGCATGTCAGATATACAGGAAGAATCGTTCTCTTAAAGACGGTGTTACTACTGAATTTCATCTCAGTGTTTAAATTTTAATTTTTCAAGATTTTTCATTGAGGATATCTCACTAGTTCATATATTCCTCCGAAGTTTATCTTGTTCATACTAAGTTGATAGGAGATGTATTTTAGTCTGAAGATATTTTAATTAAAAGGATCTTTAGTGAGATTCTCGAAAAGTAAGCAAACAAACATTAAATTTAAAAAAAAATATAAAAACTATAAAAGGTAATAAAAAAACTTTTTCCTGGGAACGTCTAATCCATTGGAGGATTTGCTATACTGGTCTAGTACTTTAACACTGTTCCATTGGGTAACTGTTACTTTTTAGCCCCCGTTGAAAACTGTACGACGCACTGTGGCTCAAATTTTGATTTCATTGGCCAAAAGTCAAATTTTTTTTTGTCATCGATTTTTAAAATTTTTACTCCTTTTTGTAGCTTATATATCCAGATTAAGGTAGCCAAAAAATTAGGTTAAACTATTGATAATTGTGGGCGTGGCATGCTGTCAAACTCAACTGTTTTTTTTAATTCAGCAAAAGGTGTTTTTTTTTTGTTTTTTATCAAAAATAAATGGTTACTACTCGCAAGCTATCATCGATATTGGCCTGCGGTCTTTTTTATAATGTTAGTAGGATTATAGTCTTTAGTTTTTGTAAGTAGTCACAGTTCTAGCGTTTGATATTAGGGGCGTTATGAAATATTTATGAAACCACTATATTTTTCTCAAATTTAAACTTTAGTGGAATAGAACTTCTAAAGGAAGTAAGGGAACAAGAAACGTATACCACCCGGAGAAAGGCGAATGTATCCTGTTTAACCCTATATATACTTTTGCACCCCCCACGAGCCCCCGGTAGAACACTTTTTTCATTTTAATGAAATTACTCTAAAAAAATTACTCTAAAAAAAATTTTGTTTTTTTACTTTAGACTACGTAAAAGTAAAATAATTAAATAAAATACCTGCGAAAGGGTTTATTGGCTTTGTTTTGATCAGCAAAAAAATAAGTCATAAAATGATCACAATAGGTTCTACAGTAAACAAATGATCTCTTTCTTAATTTACCTGTTGTCAAATTTAAGGGTCAACCAAAGTCATAAACAATTTTATAAGTTTGTCAATAATCGCGGCACTAAACCACTAAAGATAAAAAACCACCCCATATTGGCGAGAAACTAATTAGTTTTACCTGATATTGAAGTCTGGATAACAAGTGCAGTTTTGTTCAATTTAAGTACTACCTGCTATGAAATTAAAGATCAATGTGTGAATAACATGTACCTAAAAATGTATAAAATGACGGATTCTATAAGGGATTACTCAATAATAAGTTAATACTTCAAGTGTACGGACGTATATTCGCAAGTGATAAAAAGTGATAAAAAAGTGATAACAGACGCAAATAAAAATATTGAGAAAAATATGGAGAACTTTAGTTATAAAGAACTGGCCGAAGAGTATTTTCGAAACAAAAACCAGGAAGATGTTCTTAGTTACGTTAAAATAAAATTAAACTTAAATTCGTCTAGTACCGAAATACAAGAGCAATTATCTAATTTCGTCAAAGTACTAAAAAAACGATTGAAAGAAGTTAACTACTGTAAACAAAAGTTTTATAATAAAAGTGCAAACTGGTTAGAAGGCCAACTTAATGTTGGTGGAGAAACAGCAAAGCTAGATAAGGCTGGAAGACCACGCAAATCATTGGACAACTGCAGCGATAGATCTAAGAGGCGGAAACTTAAAAATTTGAACGAGGAAATTGGTTCTACAAATATAAAAGAATCTTTTCTACATCAATTACGAGCACAAAACCAATTAACAAAAGTGGATATCATTGAAAAAACTTGTAATGCTAGTCCAGTGAGAACAAAGCGAATTCTTAAAAGTATACCAACTCCGAGCGATGCAAAACAGTTCACAAATGAGAAGGCATTAGCATTATTTCTGGATTTGAAATTAACAAAACACCAATATATTCAGCTCAGATTGCGTGCGATTGAAAAAGGCTCAAATATGTATCCAGCATATCATCACATAACAGCTGCTAAAATAGACTGTTTGCCATCAAAGGACACTATTACAATCACACCAATTTCGGCAGAAGTACAACTACAATCTTTACTTGATCACACAGCCAAACGCTTGCTACAATCAATAACAGGAACTGAGTTAAAGAAATATGGAAACACAAAGTTAATTCTATTTTGTAAATGGGGATGTGATGGTTCTTCGGGACAAAAACAATACAAACAAGTTGTATGTGAAAATATTTCGGACTCAGATATGTTCATGGTATCATTTGTACCATTGCGATTGAAAAAGATTTTGGAAGATTCGGAGCCTTCGAGTAGTACAACGCAAACAATGGATATTTGGAAAAATGAGACACCATCTTCTACGAAATACTGCAGGCCAATCAAATTTGAATTCAAAAAAGAAAGTCATGATGCCATTAACAAAGAAGTTAGTGATATCAAGGCCCAAATAGCAACACTACAGCCATTACAATTACAGTTAGATGGGCAGCAAATTGAAGTAAGCTACCAATTAGTGCTGACAATGATAGATGGAAAAGTAGGTCAGGCTTTGACTAACACGAAGGCTGCATCCAGCTGCATTATATGCCAAGCAACATCAAGCCAATTAAATCAAGTCCCGACAAAATCATTCGATAATACCGATGCCTTCGAATTTGGATTATCACCACTACATGCAAGAATACGACTTATGGAACACATACTAAAAATCAGTTATGATTTGGATTTCGGGCCTTCAGGATCAATAAGAAACAACGAAACCAACAAAGAGTTAAGAAGTTCAAAAAAGAAACATGTTCAAAATGAATATCGCAAATTTGGATTGATTATAGATCAGCCAAAACAAGGGTCAGGCAATACAAATGATGGCAATACCGCAAGAAGATTCTTTTCAGATCCAGAAACAGCATCTGAAATAACAGGAGTGGATTTAAACCTTATTTTCAGATTTAAAATAATCCTAGAAGTACTTGCGTGCAATGAAGAAATTGACTCTAGAAAATTAGGAGATTATGCTAAGGAAACTGCAAAAATATATACAACCAACTACCCATGGAGAAATATGTCTGCAACAGTCCACAAAATCCTTTATCATGGAGAAGATGTCATTAAATATCATTTGGTGCCACTTGGAGATCTATCAGAGGAGGCTCAGGAAAAAAGGAACAAGGATTACAGATTTTATAGACAGCACAATACTAGAAAAATGTCACGAAATTCCACAAATGAAGATCTATTTAATATATTATTGGCAACGTCAGATCCGTTCATCTCCAGTATTCGAAATCAATGGAAAGTGGAACATCGGGATTTAGATGAAGAAGCCAAAAAACTACTAAAGAACAGAAATAGCACAGAACAAAATATGGAATATTTGCAATCAATATTTGAGTCTAATGAATAACAATTATAATTGCCTTTCATTGTTATTTAAGTACGAAAAACATAGTATTAGTAAAAAATAATAATAAACAGAACCTACCATTGTTACAAATGCTATTTAAATCTATTGCAGTTTTTATTCTTAAAAGGTTTCCCACATATGAATGCAATGTTTTAATAGATAAGAAAGATTCAAAAAATAAGAACCCATATTTTCATATCAAAATTAAAAAAAAAATTAGAATCATTGCGCTAATGTTTAGCAGATTTATTTAGCTAGTGTAACAAATTAGGCAGCAAACACTAATAAATTTTTCTGTAGTAATAATAATATTCCTTGAGTGTAAGCAAATTGCAAATTTGATAGCAAACATTTTTAATTTTTTAGTAATACTAGTTAAATTTCTAGTGAATTTTACTATTTTGTTGCGTGTAAAAATTTTTTTGAGTGTAAAAATTTTTTTGAGTGTAAGCATTAAAAAAATTTCATTATTACAAAAAATGTTTATAATAATTATTTAACTCCAAATATGACACTTTCTAATAAATAAAAATAAATAAAAAAAAACATATATCACGCTAAAAGTTAAAAAAAATCAAAAGTTAAACTTTGACCTAGAATTCCTTAAAAAGTACTCAATCAATTTAAATGAAATTCACACTCAGTCAAGATCAACTATCTATCTATCTATTAAAAAAAACAGTACTAAAATATTTTGATCGGTTCAAAAGTTACAGAATTTTGGCCAATGAAAAATGATTTTCAGCCACTGTGCGACGTTTGTATATTAACTAACTACACTATTTGTTAATAAATTATTTGACAGTTTCATTTGTTTTAATACAACCTGAAATTGGAATCGCTAAATGACTGATTTCTTAAAAAACACAAATATATTTGGGTTGCGTCATGAGTCTTGATCTAACAACGAAAGTGATCAAACGCATTACGCTTTATTCGTTACTCTAAAAATCCTAATCCCCAAAAATAAAAAAATAATAACAAATTACATTTGTTTATAAGAGTGTGTTAAAAAAAAAACAATCAAATAAAACCAGTTTTAAAAACAGTACTGTTGGTACTTCCTCACAGCTATTCCACTTGTTTGTCTACTTAAAGAAAAAAAAAAATAAACAAACAAAATAATACAGTGATATATATTGAGTTATTTTAAATTAATATAGTATGAATAAACCACCAGACCAAATGACTTTTGAAATAGACAAATCTAAATATTGGTCCAAAATATTTAATAATGAAGACAATTGATAGTGATAACGCCTTGTCAAATATCTCACCCTTACTTATTAAAAAAGTTATTGACTCTCTCTGTGGTAGCAAAGTCGATCAATGTAAAAAACTTAGAAGTGGTGAAATTTTAATAAAAACCAAAACATTCACACCAGCATCAAAGTTAATTACCTTAACATCACTGTTACCAACCATAAAAGTAGAAGTGTCGGAACATAACAGCCTAAACTATTCAAAACGTGTGATTTATTCGAATGATCTAAGGGGTATATCTGAAGAAGAAATCCTGCAAGAATTAAAACCTTAAAATGTTTCTGAAGTTAGAAAAATTCTGAAAAAAGGAACTGAAAATACTCATATAGAGACAGGTTTAATAGTAATAACATTTGCCTCAACGTACCTACCCGAAGAAATGAATATTGGTTACCAAAAAGTTAGAATTCGACCATACGTGCCATTACCACTAAGATGCAGAAATTGCCACCGCTTTGGACACATCACAAAAATATTCAATAACAATATATGTCCTGACTGCTCTAAAAATTTCCACTTTGAAGCAGACGATGACATCTGTAACTTTGAGAAATCGTGCATAAACTGTAAGGAAAACAACATTTCGAAATGCAGCCATGGAACATAGGATAAAGCCTGCCCCATATTCCTCAGGGAAAAAGAAATCCAAGCCATCATAACGTTGGAGAAAGTAGACAGAAAGAAAGCTACTGAATCGTATAAAGAACGTAACCAACAAAAAACAACATATTCTTCGGTTGTTGAACAACCAACTGCAAGCACATCAAAAAATAATATTGATAACAAAACACAACTTGTGAATGAAAGTGTTGCTACCTGCGAATTAATAAACTACTCTGACATCAACACCACATTGCACGACAACATTGATCCTCCCAAACCCAGCAACAAAATTATTATTCTTCCAAGAAAGACATCCAACAAGACAAAATTGGCATTGAAATGGAAATCCGCAAGTAAGATTAAAAGAAAACCAGGTGATGAAGAAAATACGGATACGAACGAACCTATGGATTTATAGAAGCTTTAAATTTTTTTATTTAAACTTATCTGCATATATACATAGTAATATATTTAAATATCTAATAGAACTAACTACACATAATGGTATTAAAAATTCTCCAATGGAATAACTACAACGAATTAACATTACTTATAAAAAATCACAATATTAAAATAATATCAGTCCAAGAAACTCACCATATTACTCATCCTACTAATATTCTTATCCCTAACAATTTCTCCTTATACTCTTACAATAACTCCAACTCCTTTGGCGCAGTCAATCCTCTAATATATAATTCTATTCAACATGAAATACTCCCAACCAATAATAGGATCGAAGTTATAGCAGTGGAAATTAATGCGAAAGTAAAATTCAAATTATTTTCAGCTTATATCTCTCCTTCTACAGCCTTTAACCCTTTTAACCTTCAAAATGTTTTTGGTTTATGTAATACTCCATGTTTAGTGACGGGAGACTTTAATAGTTGGCATAACAACTGGGGATCTCCAAATAATAATAAAAGAGGAGTAATCTTAAATAAATTTATTGCACAATCGAATTTGGTTATACTGAACGATAAGTCACCCACACACTTTTCTACTCATAGTACATTAACACATGTAGACTTAACTTTCTGCTCTGCCGAAATGTTCATCCATTCCAACTGGAGTATATTAAATAATCTCCTCGGTAGTGACCACTTTTCTATTGTAATTTCGCTCTTTCCATCCCAATCTAATGAAATTTCTCATTTTAAACCATATTACCTAACAGACAAAGCAAATTGGATACTGTTCAACCAAAAATGTTCACATTTTGAGTCTTTAAGAGAAGAGTAAAAAAATAGTGCTGGTATATTTTTCGTAGAAATATTAATCTAGATAATATGATAACCTATAAGAGAGCTTGCGCTCTCCTAAAACGAGAGACAAAGTAACGCAAAAAAGTAGCTATTTCAAATCGTACCTCAGAAATTAAGCCCCTGACACCTTCAAACAAAATTTGGAAGAACATCCGTACCTTTTGTGGATACAAAACTAATATGAGCATTCACTGCATAGAAAAAAAATAATTCTCCCGATGAAATATATATGGAACGCTCCGAAATTGCAAATGAATTATGTTCCTTTTGGTCATTTATTTCAGAGGATAGCAATTTTCCTCAGCAGTTTCCATAAAAAAAAAACAGCATCCTACAGTCACTTTGTAATGTTATGCCTAACAATAGTGCCCTGAAAATTGAAAATGACATAAAATACATTGAACTGTCATCAACTCTCTTTAAACTGAAGGGGAAATCCCCAGGATTGGATAGGGTCTCATATAGTATGCATCGGGAAAATATCAATTGTACAATGCTACGTACCCACCGAGGTTTCCGAATACATTAATAAAGAGAATTTTTACGACGAACTACATAGAGTCCTTAACAACATCGACCGAAATGACATCTTAGTGCTAATGGGCGACATAAACGCAAGAGTTGGAAGCTGTAACAATGGGTTCAAGCAAATCATGGGTAAACATAGTCCCGGTAATAGAAACGAAAATGGAGAACTTTTTCTGGAGACATGCACCGACTTCGACCTTGCCATTGGCGGATGGTACTTTCCCCACAAATCACAACATAAGTACACGTGGAAATCTAGAGACACGCGTTCGGTCATACTCAGTCAAATCGATCATATATGCATATCCAATAGATGGTTCAAAACTCTTCAAGACGTCAGAGTATTAAGAAGTGCAGATATAGCTTCCGACCACTATCTAGTTATAGCTGAACTCAGACTAACGCTCAAAAGGCACAGTATCCAACCAAATATGCAGAAAATCTAGCGACGATCATTCAACATATCGAAACTGAAATCCGATGTAGTTAAAACTAGATACGATACAAATGTCAGCAACAATTACTAACGATTTATTCCGTCACCTCAGCCCATAGATGTAAACGAAGAATGGAGAAAACTAGACACTATTTTCGGCGACGCAGCTAAAGAAATAGTTGGTTATGCTGAAAGAGAAAAAAAAGAGTGGCTCTCGGACGTTTTTTGGAACCTTGTAGAGGAAAGACGTGAAACACAACAACTCCTTCTAAACGAAACTTATCTTGTTCGAAAAAGCGAGTTACGCGTAAAACACACAACCCTTGTTAAGAAGGTGAAAAGGCAAGCTAGAAATGACAAGCGAAATCACATTAACAACCTAGCATCCGAAGCCGAGGCCGCCGCTAACACGGGGAACTTGAAGACCGTTTTTGACATTATCAGGAAACTCTCTGGCAAGAAATCTTACTCGAACACACCAATCAAGGATAAATATGGAACCATCCTTACGTCCGCAGAAGATCAGCTCAGCAGATGGAGAGAACATTTTCAAGAGGTTTTAAACCATAACAACAACTCTGATACAACCCAGCCTTACACAAATACAAACTCACGCAGTGAAATTTTGGTAAACATCGACCCGCCTAGTATAGATGAAATTACAGCCGCTATTAATCAACTCAAAAACAAACAAAGCCCCTGGTATTGATAACCTTCCAGCCGAACTATTTAAATCAGCTTCCCAAACAACCGCAAATGTTCTACAACCAATATTCAGGCGGATTTGGGAAACAGAAACAATTCCAATGCATGGAAAGAGAGCCTTATTACTAAAATCCCAAAAAAGGGGGACCTCAAACAATGTGACAATTGGCAGGGTATAGCCCTAACTCCTGCTGTGTGCAAAATTTTTAATAAGATAATTCTTAACCGTATCCTCCAACCCTTGGACGAAAAGCTACGAAAGGAGCAAGCTGGTTTTCGTCCTAACCGATCGTGTGTTGACCAAATCAATAGCCTCCGCTTGATAATTGAACAGTGCAATGAATTCAACACCACAATGTATCTTACCTTTGTAGACTTTGAGAAAGCGTTCGATGCCATCGACCGGAACAAGATATGGCATGCTCTTGCCAATAAGGGTATACCTACTAAGATTATCCGCCTCATAAAAGCACAATATGACAACTCCAAAATGCGGGTGTCACACTGCAGAAAAATTAGCCAACCTTTTGAAACATTAAGCGGCGTTAAGCAAGGGTGTCTCCTGTCTCCTATTTTATTCGTTACAACACTTGACGAAATATTATCGACAACATCTGGCGGAAGTAGAGGTATACAATGGAGGCTTAACGAGCAACTTGCAGATCTAGATTACGCGGACGATTTAGTCCTTTTAGCATCAAACAAACATGATATGCAAAAGAGGATAGATGACTTAGCTTCAACGGCATTGAAATACGGTCTGCGAATCAACGCAAACAAAACAAAATGTATGGCTGTTAAACCCCACCAAACGCCAACATTTGTGCTAAACAACGTGCCAATCCAAAACGTCAACAACTTCTGCTACCTAGGAAGCAACATTACGCCGGACGGAGGTGCTATAGGTGATGTAAACTCCAGAATATAAAAAGCCAAAACAGCATACTATAGCCTAAGAAATATCTGGAAATCCAATGATCTTTCGCCTAAAACTAAATTACATATTTTTAACGCCTGCATAAAATCCATTCTCCTCTACGGATCCGAAACCTGGTTGGTAAGCGAAGTCATTAAACACAAAATCCAAACATTTACCAATAGATGCATACGAAATATTCTAAAAATTTGGTGGCCCAGAGTGGTTTCTAACGAACAACTTCTTCAAATCGCGAACCAGGACAACATCAACACCCAAATAAAGAAGAGAAAATATAACTGGCTTGGACATACACTACGAAAACCATATAACGAAATATGCCATGAGACACTAGAATGGAACCCGCTGGGCTCGAGAAACCGAGGACGACCAAAGTTAACATGAAGACGAACAATTTTTAACAAAACACTTAAATCTTTTAGCGAACTAAGACACATCGCAGCCGACAGACAGAGCCTATGTTCCTGATGGAATGTGCTGAAATATATATATATATATATATAGTATGCTAAAAAATTCCCCAAATAGTTTTAAAAATAGAATGTTCAATCTTTTCAACAGTATTCTTAACTCCAACATCCCACAACAATATAAAGCGAGCTTAGTTATCCCTTTCTTAAAACCCAAAACTGATAAATCCTTAGTAAACTCGTATAGACCAATATCACAAAACTCTTGTTTTTGAAAATTTTCGACAAAACAGTGGCAAACAGATTATGGTGGTTTCTCAACTCGAACAATCAGATGGGTTTTAGAAAGGGTAAATCCACTGCTGAATCGTTAATGTACACTGACCATCTAGCTACTTGTTCCCTCTCTACACGACAACACCTTACTATTCTTTCACTCGACTTCGAGTGATCACACACCGTTGTTGATCAACTTATCAAATGGAATGTAGGCCCAAAGATCATAAATTACATAGTAAATTTTATGTCTGCACGAAAAATCATAATTCGGATCGGCAATAGTTTTTTTTATCCTCACAATCCGTATAATAGAATTCCGCAAGGTTCCCCATTGTTTGTTTTACTTTTTCTAATAGCGTACAATAAACTTAGTGATACTATCCTTTCTCATAAAAATCTAAAATTCTGCGCTTATGCAGACGATTTTAATATAATAATTAGATCCAATGGGGCAAAAAATCCTAAAATTGATCTTAATAGTCTAGTTAATGATATGCTTAATTGGTGAAATTATTCTGGAGCTGTACTTTCACGGACCAAGTGTAAATATATCCACATTTGTAGAAAACAAAATTGTTAATGTACACTTACCACTAACCATATATAAGTTACTGAAACCGATAATCTTAAAATTCTAGGAATTATTTTTAATAAAAGATATAACTGGAGATCACATATTGAGTATTCATTAAATATTCAACGTAACATCATTAAATGCCTTTGCAACCCAAAGTATGACAGCAACATTTTTCCATTGATAAATATTGTAAAATATTTAATTGTTTCCAAAATTAGCTATGGACTTTTTTAATTGGGTTTGCTCCCAAGAGTATATTGAGAAAAATAACTGCAATATTAAATGCAGCTATTCGAGTAACGCTCGGTGCACTTCGCTCTACACCAATTAATAATATGCTATTCGAGGCTAATATTAATGATATATTGATCCAGCGAGACTATATTTCTGGCAAATTAGTTAAATCTCTACTTTTCTGTAAGGACAGCCCCTTAAATCCAATAATTTGAAAATTAAATAAAAATAAAAAAAATTTAAGGATACCGCCCAGTATCAACAGAGGCTTTGAAAACTGTTCAGATTTAGATTTAACAATAAACCCCAAAAAAAAAATAGCTCCGTCCAAATATCCTCCATGGAACTTTGCTGTAGACTCTATTGAGTCTTTTCTACACTCGCATCTTAAAAATAATACATCGCCTGCACAATACCCACTCCTATTCCGTAATACTACCGACATCCAAAATGATCTCACTTTAATCTACACTGACGGTTCCCAAAGCGGAGAAAATACAACATTTGCGATTACCGATGAAAATACTCTAATAAGGGTATCTGAATTGCCAAGTCATAGCTCCATTTTTTCAGCTGAAATTATAGCAATCAATGAAGCCATAAATTATGCGAAGAATAGAAGCGGAAAATTTAAAATTTGCACTGATTCTTTATCAGCATTAAACGCAATTGCGAATGTTAATAACAATAATTTCTAAGCTAATATAATACGTGGTATCCTAATAGATAAATACGATAAAATCACTCTAATGTGAGTCCCGGGCCACATGGGAATTTCCGGTAATGAATGCGCAGATTCCTTCGCCAAACAAGGTCTCAAATATCCTCTCATTAAAACTGAGAATCTTAATTTGAATAATTTAAGAAGGAACCTAAAAAAAAATCCATCCAGAATAATAAGTTTGGAATAATTGGAATAACTGGAATAATACGAACGACTGGTATAAATATTCAAATTCATCTAAGAACAGCATTCAACATTGGATGGTGTCAAACAGCGAAGATAGTAGACTTAAGCCTATAAATTTCCTAAGACTGCGACTAGGACATACTATACTAACTCACGAACATTTAATAAATAAAAAAGATCCACCTATATGCAATTGCAATCACACCACAATATTGAGTGTTAAACATATTCTGTCCGAATGTCCAATTTATGGACAAGAAAGAATACGAATTTTTGAGAACACTGACCCCATCCTAGCCCTCTCCTCTCCATCCTATGGTTCCATCAAAAATATCATAACATTTTTAAAAGAAACTAATGCCGTTTTCTTTTCTGACAAAAAAATGTCGCGCTTTATTTGCACTTTTTTCGAAAAGTGCAATTTTTATATATTCTAAATTAAGAGCAACCTTATCTTATACATCAATCGAAAGGTCTCAAAGAGCTGTGTTCATAAAATGCAAAAAAATTTGATTATTATCCTCTTTGAAGTCATAGGATGTAAATAATCAAAAAAGGGAAAAAAATGGGGATATATCTCACATTATGACTTGAAAAAGTCAATGGCTACAATTTTTTGCGATTTACGAGGGCTTGCCTTTGAGACCTTTCGGTTGATGTATAAGATAAGGTAGCTCTTAATTCAGAATATATAACAAAATCCACTTTTCGAGAAAAGTGCAAATAAAGTGCGACATTTTTCGTCAGAAAAGAAAACGGCATAAGTTATTTCATCTCATTTAAAATAAAATTTTTTTTCTTTCTTCTTATTTAGTTATATTTAAGAATTTATAAGTTACATTAATTCTAGAGATACGATATATTAGCTTAAGGCCTAGTAGCTATAGCTATATAATTTTTTAACATTAAAATTGTTCTTTCATTTTAATGTTAAACATAAATAAATTAATAAATAAATATTTGGGTTGCGATTCAGAACATGTCTATTTTGCTCTGCACTGATATACTCGGAACTAATGTTCCGTGTAAATCATGGGATATGTGTGCAATACATATGTAAAGTTACAAAATATTTTGATAAAAAGTTATGACACATTTAAAACTTTTTACAGAAAGTAAAACTTAGTTATAAAAAAACTGAAAATTTTGTATAAAAAAGAAACATGGAGATAAATGAACAAAGAAAAAAAAAGCTGCAAGTAAACAATGAAACCAAATAAACAATCGCAAAAAGTCAAATGTACATAAATTCACACAAAATCTCCGATGACAAATTCATTTATTCAGGTACATTAAGATTAACATATGAATTCATAAAGTGCATCAAACAAATGCATTATGGGCTTATGAAGCTTAGAGGAAAAACAAAAACATAAAAATGAATAGTACGAGAACTTACACAGTGATACATATTTTTAATTTTTTTATTTATTTATAGTTAACTTGTAAATAAATCAATATTTCAGGAAACTGTTATCACGGAATACCTTAGTTAGTTGGGGTAAACTCTATGGGGTGAGATCGTGATAGACACATGTAAAGGATGTCTTTTAAGACTGGATGAACTTGCAATTTTAAAAAATAATAAAAAAAAATTAAATGTTAATCAAAAAATTTTTTTTTATTCGAAAGACCAATAAATGGCATTAACACCTGAAAATTATTTCAGGCATACGGCCACTGCCACTATTCTTGACGAAGCGCATTCTGAACGTCTAATTTTGGGCCACTTTTTCAAACATTGCAGGTCACTAGCGTACCTCAAGGATAGATTCTGGGTCCACTTCTTTTTTCCGTCTATGTCAGTGATTTACTATAACAATTATCTCACTGTAAAATACACATGCATGCAAAATACGGCTGTATGTCAGTAGTCCTGTAAGCTCCATAAAGGAAAATGTTGAAAAGCTAAACTATGACGACCTTCATATAATACATTCTTGGGCAACTGAAAATGGACTTTGTCTCAACCCGCTTATATCAAATGTTTGATTGTTCATAAAAAACTTTTCAGTCTGTGCTTGAAAATGATATACTAATAAACAATAAAAAAATCGGGATTGTAAAAAGATAAAAATCTTGGCATAGTGTTCAATTAAAACACGACTTGGTCAAGCCACGTAGATACACTTGTTGTTCAAGATAAGATCGCTTTGGGTAACTCAGTATTTTACGCCGCACAGTGGACCATTTGACGAGAAGGCGGTCAAAAATCTACAACTTTTGATTGGATTGGAATTTTGATATGCGGTTTTTTTTTGTTTGGTAGGTGAGACTTTAGCCTTTAAGTTTTGCTATAAAACGTAATTCTCGACCGAAAATAAAAAAAAGTTACGGGGGGTTTAAAATACATTTTCATTTGAAGTTGAATTTTAGTACAAAAGTGTTAAAAGGTAATATAATGTCTTATTTTTTCAGTTAATTTTACAGCTAATATTTTTTAACAATTTTTTAAGTTAATTTATTCAGAAAATGCCAAACTTTGGCCCCCGTAAACTTTTTAGTCTTAATGTGCACAAGGGCCAAAGGTTTTTTTTGTTTTTTTTGAAAGATCCCGAGTTAAAATATAATTTATTAAGCAACGAACGTAAAAGTTACTTTATATTGGTTCAAGATAGAGAAGTTTCAATGAAAAAGTCGTATGTTTTTGCTTTAGTTAAATTTTTTTTATTGTCTTTTTAAATATTTCTATATCACTTTTTATGGTAAATTTATGATATATAACAATTTTTATTGTAAATTTACAAAATATAAAAATTTTTAAATCAAGAAAATTTTTTAATTATATAAAAAAAAGTGTAAGTTATTGTTAGTGTAATGAAAAAGTACTTTAAATCAACCAATTTTAGTAAAAATTTCTTCTAAATAGCCTTGAATTTCATCGTCTAGAAGTTGTTTAGCTTCTTCGTCTAATTCAATAGAGGTAGTTTTCCATTATTGACGAGTGTTGGACATATATGGATCTGAAGTGCACAACAAAATAGTGATAAGGGTTCATTAGTACAACATCTGGACATTTTCCTTGTGTTGTGCTTGCGAAAGAATCTGTAGTCATTGCTCCTTTTTTCTTGCGCTTCTTCAGATAGATCTCCTATTGGTATCATATTGTTTTGAATTATTTGTTCCCCATGGTACAAAATTTTATGAACTGTGGATGGCATATATCTCCAAGAGTATTTTTCATTATAAAGTATAGCTGTTTTATTGGCGTACTCTCCAAATTTTTTTGCATTTATCTTTCTGCTGCATGCTAGAACTTGTAATATGGTTTTGAATCGTCTTATTAATTCATGATCTACACCTGTGATAGATGCTGCAGTTTCCGGATCGGAAAAAAGTCTCCTTGCAGTATTTCCATCATTTGAGTTTCCTTCCCCTTGTTTTGGTTGGTCGATTACGAGGGCTAGCTGTAGATATTTTTGTTGAATTTGTTTTTGTTGCTTTCTTTTTTCTTCATTTTCTTGTTTCTTCTCACTGTTTCGTCTAACGGACCAAATTCCAAATCATAACCCAATTTAAGAATATGCTCCATGAAACGTATTCTAGCATGAAGAGGGGACATTCCAAATTCGTAGGCTTCCTTAAAACTATCGTCTTCTGTTGGGGCTTGGCTTAATTGACTTGATGTCTTTTGGTATATAATGCAGCTTGACGTTGACTTTGTTTCAGTTAAAGCTTGTGCAACTTTTCCATCAATCATTGTGAGACACATTTTAAAATGTACTTCAATGTCTTGGTCATCAAATTTAAATATTACTGGTTGAAGTTCCTTAATTTGATCTTTAATTTTTTGAAATTCTTCAGTTATGACATCTTTGGTTTCCTTTTTGAATGCAAATTTTATTGGTCTGCAATACTTTGCTGAAGAATGAATGTCATTTTTCCATATATCAATTTCTGTTGCTCTACTAGTTGACGGCTCTAAGACGCTATACCTTTTTGTTAAGCGCAATGGGACGAAAGATACCATAAATAAATTAGCATCTGATTAATTTTCGGCATTAAATTGTTTGTATTGTTTCTGACCAGATGATCCATCACATCCCCATTTAGGAATTAAAGTAATGCTGCCATTACCAATTTTTTTTAAATGATCAGTATCAAGCGTATTTAGCAATCGTTCTGCAGTGTGTTCAAGGAGATCTTGCAATTTTATTTCTGTTGATGTTGAAGTGACACTAATAGCAGATTGTGAAGGTAAGCATTCTTTTTTGACAGAAGCTTAATCTCGTTACTCTGGAAAAATCCCACAATTCTTTTCATTGTTTCGCTTCCACAATTCCTTATATTGATTTTTGGTCAATTTCAAATCCGAAAATAGGGCGACCGCTTCTTCCGGCGTAAATTTCTTATCTTCAATTGGTGTAGGAATGCTTTTCAAAATCCTCTTTGAGCGCCTCTCTTCTACTATTTTTTCAATTATTTCAATTTTATTTTTTTTTATTTTGGGTTGGTTGAATTTGCTGCAAAAATGAATCCTTAATAATTTTTTGAGAAATTTCTTCATTGATATTCTCCAGCTTGCGCATTCGAGATCTTTCACTACATCCGTCAATTGGTTTTGCTGGTCGACCCTTTTTTCCACTTTCGTTGCCAGTTGTAGATGTACTCTCAGAAATAAGTTCCTTTATTAACCAGTCTTGGTAACGTTTGTACATCTTTGCCTTGCTATGAGAGCATTCAATGTACCGTCTTTTCAAATTCGATGCAAAATTAGTAATTTTTCCTTTGTGCATTTCAATGTCTTCTAGGTTGCAATTCTTAAAGAAGTCGTTGCTCACTATGTGCAAAATTACATCGTTTACATCATTTCATTGAAAATAAATATCTGCCAGATGTCTGTAACAGTACTTAGCCATTGCATAAATTGTAATGAATAATAATTGTGGAAACATTATTATAAATACTCTTTCTTGCAATTATGTAAAATAAAAATTTTTGTCTTTTATTACCACTTTTAGAAGCATAAAAAACCGACACACTAACCCCTTTTAAAAGGTGAAGCATACCTGCTCATATTTTAAAGGGCTATGTCGCAATAGTTTTTTTTACCATTTACAAATTGTTATCTTTTATTACCACTTTTAGAAACATAAAAAATCCACACCCTAACCCCTTTTAAAAGTTGAAGCATACCTGCTCATATTTTAAAGGGCTATGTCGCAATAGTTTTTTTTTTTACCATTAACAAATTTTTATCTTTTATTACCACTTTTAGAAGCATAAAAAACCCACACCCTAACCCCTTTTAAAAGGTGAAGCATACCTGCTCATATCTTAAAGGGCTATGTCGCAATAGTTTTTTTTTACCATTTACAGATCAGCTGTTCTGAAGAAATATGACTGATAAAATTACTGAAGCCGTGGTTGTGCTTTTGAATCCAATTGGAATCATATTTTGGAGAAAATCAGCTATTTGGAATGTGGACTTTGAGGACCACATTTCGGTTAGAGGGTTAATAAGCAACTCCATCGTATTCATACATGTGCAACAGCAAATAGTTTAGAGACAAATCCGAAAAAATCTAAATGCATTGTAATTCAAAAGCGACTTGTCAAGTTAAATGTTATAACTAATATATTTATAAATAATCAGAAAATTGAAATAGTAAAATCTGCTAAGTCGATCCACATTAACTATGCTTGTGGTCGTAATATCTCTATGACCAGCACACTTTGGAAAACCCAGCATTGTAATACATTTGATTAAATAAAATTTCAAATATTTCTATTTTATTCTTTTATTGTTAATCTTAATTGTTTTTGTATTTTATATAAAGAAAATCTGTAATTAGTTATTAAGTATTTAAGTTTATTTTTACTTTAAATTTTCTTCTGTATTTTATATAATGAAGATTTGAAATTAGTTATTAAGTTATTAATATATTAACGATTTTATAGTTTTCCATAATCAGCTCCATACTGCAAAATAAGACTATTAGTCTTGTGTATGGAGCAGTTCTTATAAACAAATAAATAAATTAATTAATTAATGTTCTTACCTTTTTTACAATTTTACAAAAAAGTTAATTTTTTTTATTTTTAAGTAAATAATTCTCACACGTGGTATTTGAAATGTCCGCTTTTTTAGCAAAATTGATCTAACTTTAACACTTTTTTTTGAGATAGAACCTCTCTTTTTCTATTTAAAACTATTTATAAACAAAAACAACACTTAAAAGAAAAAAGAACTATAAAAGGAATTACATGATAAAAACAAAATAACAACATTTTTGCATTTTTCAACGTTTTTTAGTAAACGGGCTATTTAAGTGATCGCCACTCTATATATTTAATATTATACATTTATCTAAACATTTTTAATTTTATTCAACCTTTGTTGACTTATTTTCAAAATAAAATATACATTTATTGAAAATTATAAATTTATCATGTCAGCAAATCAGCGAATCATCAGTTAGCCTAACACTATGTTAAGATAATTTAGAGAGCAACTGTGTCTAGAAGTTATATCTTTGAATATTAACTTACGTTTCGAAGTATGAAATCAAACACCATTCATCTGTGTCTTAATTCTCCATGACAGTAACAACAACAATATACTATACTTATAAATCTCTCACTAACAGCTGTTGAAATCTTAATCACTTTTATTTCTTCTTGTCAACTTGTTCTCCTTTAGTAAAATTGGTCTAGCTTGAACTATTAGTGTTTGGCTTTCTGAGGAAAGAGACATTTGTATAAGTTCACTTAAGTATGCTGTACTATTATTTTTATTCCTTTTTTCCATCCTGAAGTACATAGAATTTTTTCCTCTTTTTTTTTATAAGCATATTAAAGACTTTTTCTTTTTTTTTTGGTTTGTTTTTGAGTTCATTTTGTTCCATTTTAGTTTAATTTCGTTTGTTTTTGATACTTTTTTTAGTCTTTTGTTGGTTTCATTCCCTTTGCGTTAAGTTAATCTTAAGAAAGAAGAAAAGGCCTCAACTTGAATAAATATGGTAAAGTTTTTTCTTTGTGTACTTAAGGAAACCACTTAAGAAGTCGTTAAATAATCAATGAATAAGGATTTTGCTCTAAGTTAAAGTTCGTTTTTGTAAAGAAAAGATTTAACTAGTTTTGTGTAGTAAGCTCTTTTAATAAATCATGCTAAGTCAAAAAAAAAAAAAAAAAGAATGGGACTAGAAATTTTATTAACAGGATTTAGCCAGTAAATAAATATTGAAAAGTTTTGTAGTGAAATCAGTATTAATCTGTCATGTGGTAAGGACTTGTGAGAACCGAATTGATTGTCGCTTATAACAAAAAGTGGTTTAAATAATTAATTTATGTAAATAAGTTTTATTTATAAATAAGTTAAGTTAATCTCTTCAATCAAATTTATTATAACTAGCTGATTCCAGCCCTCGAAATTCGAGCGCAAATTCTAGGAAATTTTATTTTTTCATTAAATAAAGACCCTAAAGGTATGCTTCACAATTCAACTCATTTTAAATGAAGAAAACACACTCAACACATTAACATAAACACATTAAAAAATTTAATAAACACACTAGGGTGGCTGTATTTTTTTTTTGTTTGTATTTCAAGGAACGCCGGGCGGAATTTTGTGCCTTTGGGTAGGAAAATATTATGGTGAAAATTTGAGCCAAATCGGACAATGCTAACACGTACCGCACAGAGGTCAAAGGTCAAATATTCCAAAATTTTCCATATTTATAATATTAAAATATATGTATATAATTTTTTGTCGTTTTGCGTGTAGATTTTATTGAAACTAAAAAAATGTGCTGCAATGGGTCCAATAAGGCACTAATTCAAAACAGAAGCATATTAGACAGCCCTTACCTCCTTTACATCAAGATCAAAGGTCAAATAATAGGAAATTTTGCATTAAAACCTAGTCTTTATCTAAATATTCGTATTTTTTAGTAGATACTAATAGATATGAGCAAATTTTTTATGTGAGATAAAAAAGCAGTTATTTTTAACGAGATTTTACTCACTCTTTACTTTTTTACACTCACGAAAAATTTTTAGTAAAATTAAGCGTTTTCAGATATTTTTAAACCAGACTAATATGTGCGAAATAAAATTCTCAAATAAATCTTTTTTACAAAATAAAATAAATCTTTTTTATACCAAAAGCTAATTAGAATTTTTAAAGCTTTTGTATGCATTTCTGATCAATGGAATTGTAGTAGACTTTTTTCTATTTTTAACACCTAGTTTTGTTTTATAAAAGCTTTTTTATAGCTATAAATAAACGGTTTTCAGTAACAAATTGCAAGGTCTACTAAATATAAAAAAATGCATAATGTAAAAAAAAATATTTTAAGCTTTGTCCGTCAGTCGAAACATTGATTCGGTTTAGTTAACAGATGTAAGAAGTAATTTACGAAATTGATTTTTTTTATAAAATATCTAAAATTTTATAATGCCGTCATTAAGAGAAGAATTATACTTAATCGGTTTTTCAAAACACCAGTTGACTGGTTGTAAACTTCCATCGACGGGAGACTGCCTTAAAGTTTTTTTTTTTTATAATTTAAAGACAACAAAATTGAGTGTAAAATACAGTGCACGTTTAGTTATAAAATAATGTTCCGTGTTTTGGGAAAATGTACGAATTCCTTTCCAGGATGCACACAAAGCTGCAAACAAATTAATTGGCCTATACAATGAATGGCGAAATCTTGTAAGAAGTAAATGCAGAAACTCAGGAATTTATAACAAAAAGAGAGAAGAATGGAAGGATCATTTAAATGACTTATTCGATATTGCTCACGTCAATGCAATGGATATTATAAAAATTGAAGAGGACAGACAGTTCTTAATGAAATAAAGAAAGAAAGGTCCTGAAGGTATCATGGTGGGAGTAGACCTGAAATTAAAACAAAAGGAAGACAGAAGAAAAAATCGTGAACGAAAAGGAAAAGCTCATAATTATATGAAGAACTTCCATCAACTTCACCAGGTAAAATATATATTTTTTTTATATCCCAGTTGGAAAAGTTTTATATGAATCTCCAATAATTTTCTCAGGGGAAAACAGTTTCATCATTATTAAACTTTCATCGTATTTATGAAAACTTCATAAATATTTTGAAGAGTTCCATACTAATTCATAACAAATTCTTCATAGATCTTCATCATTTCATAAAATTTGTGAAACTAATTTAATAAACTAATCTAATAAATTAAATTTTTTAGTTTTCGTTTCAAATATATAAAATTTTACATTATTTGTTTTTTCCATTAATTTTTTTTTTTAATTTAGGTGAGGAGTTAAAATTATACAAATTGTTTTTTTTTTTTTAATACATTGGAAAGAAATCAAGAACAAAATTTTAAATATTGAATTATTGGTTATTTTTTGCATTTTCTCATTTACGACACAGCTTTATCATATTTTTGAAGCATTACGTTGAACGAAAACTAATGAAGTTTTTCATAAATATGATAAAGATTTCTCCCTGAGATTTCTCTGACATCCTAGAAGAACTTGTCTAAAAAAATACCATTAAAATCTTTCCTAGATTTGGCATGTCTACGGATTTTTTAAAATTTGACCCACTTTCATGGCATAACTTAGAAGAATACAAAAGAGGTCAGAATATTGTTAAAAACGTAAGTGTTGTAAACGACAGTGCAGAAATAGGTATTAAACTATTTCAGGAATACCATGGCAAAATGATGAGGAACACAAGCAGCTCTTACTGAAGGTAATTATGGTATATTTATTATTTCATCACATTTTTGAGATATTTATTTATTTTAAATGTTGTAGGTGGTACAAAGCTATAGGAAAAAGGTTTCCGTGAATTTTACTTCCAAATCTGCATTGAATAATTCATATCCAAAGTAAAAATATTTAATAAATATCCTTTAAGTATTTAAGTCGATAATTATAAACAGCAATTGCAGGTCAATTTGACCCAAGCAGTGTGCTAGGGGTAATAAAAAAATCAAAATTGTATTTTTAAGAATATGAATAAAAAATTTTACAAAAAATATACTTTAAGTAGCATATGTGTGTATTACTTCGAAAAAAATAATTTGGGGTCATTTTGACCAAAAAAGACGTTAAAGGGTTAATTAAAAAAAAAATCAGGATTGTACTATCTATATCTAAAAATATACGAAATTCACCAAAATAGATACAAAAAAAGAAACTAAATGTATTTCGAGTATAAAGTTCCCTTCCCGTAGTAAAATTTTATAATATGTGAACTCTGACCTCGGTGCGGCACGGGTTAACAATGTCCGATTTGCCCCATTGATGTTTTAGACCAAGAGGCATTAAATTCCGCCCGGCGCTCCTTAAAATTCCAACAACAAAAAATGGCCATACAAACCGCTGCCACCCTAAAACACACACATAGCATTGTATAATTTTATGTATGTGTTAGCTGCAACTTTAAATGCAATTTACCCGAAATAAGAGAAAAAATTTAAAAATCTGTAAATCTGCAAATCGGCTAAAAAGAAATAACTTTCAAATAATATACGTTTGGTCAAAATCTGGACAAAACTGTAGAAGAGAACATCAGTCACAAGAAGATTTCTGGCGTATTAGTAACATTATCTTTATTAACCAAGCATAAATATATCTCATACGCAAAGTGATTGTTATAGTTTTATTTTAAATTTAAATTTATTTTTAAAATTTTAATAACATTATTATTATCGAACACTCATATGTGTATGAAAAATGTGTGTTTTTGAGCTAATATTGTGTTTCGTATTTCAGATTCTATGATTCGACTGGATTCGGTCTAATTTATATTTCTAAATTTAATATAGTGTCTTGTGATATGAAATGTCCAAAATTAGCTTTTCGCTGCTTTTTGAGATATTAATTTTTTTAACTGCATCATCAGTGTCCAAGCGAGCGTTATATTTGGTGTGTGGAAGATGGCACTTCTAAAAAAATTTTCCGCTGTGGAATCCTATGTTAATGAAAACATCATAGATAAGAGCAATGCATTGAAAAAGAGTTAAAAACTTCACATTAAAAACAGATATGGAATGAAAACCCACAAGCTCTGAAATTTTTTCAGCAAAATAACACGGTATGGTTGGATGGTGAAATTATTGGGCGTCCGGAAATTAGCTTTACTGACTGTGAAGAAAAAAGAAAAAATTTCATATATCGCTTCAATGTTTGATTGATCATACAGTGACCCGAATATTTGCTGCGCATTTGCCAGTTTTTCAAAATATAGAGAGTAATAACACTCTAAAGATAACAGCCATTTATAAATGGGATTGTGATTGAAGTAATGGCCACGCAACTTAGCGGTAATGTTAATAATGTCGCTTGCATGATCGTACCATTACAAATACTCCTTGGATCAACCATACTCTGCAGGCCATTAAAATTACTTTGCCAAAAGGAAAGAGCAGACTTGATACGTGATGAAGTGAACAATTTCAAAAGTTAAGTGGCCAAAATGCAGCCAATCAAACTTGAAAATTATGAAGTTCAACATCCGTTTCATATGACCATGATAGATGGGAAGGTATTTTGGGTTGCGGTAGAATCATCATCCCAAAAATGTGGAATTTGTGATGCATAAAAAAAAAAAAAAAATGAAAAATATGTGAATTCGCTTCTTTGAATGTTTATCGCGATTGTTGATAAAATATAATTAAGACACATAATAATCTGAGAAAGGAAATGGCTCAATTGGTTGATGTCAAAATGCCTGGATCAGGCATTTTCAGAACATTTTCTCAATATCAAAATTGGCTGCTCAAGTAACTGATGTAAATTATTCACTAATTTAACGTTTCAGCGTTGTTTTACGCAAATGAGCTTCGGGACACGAAATCAATATAGATGCTTTTTAGCTATGTGCATTAGGGGTATAACTTTTTTACATTTTTCGCGAATTTCAAAAGGTACCTATCATAGCTGTATAGACCATGGAAAAATATGATAAACTGCGTCATTACTTTTTCGGTGACGTTAAAAAAGGTCCCGCCACCAACGCGATGAAGTTTGTAGTTTATACTTTTTTATTATTTAGAATTATATATTAAACTTAGACCAAAATAACTTAATTTTTATATGCCAGGAGCGCAAAAATATAACAGTATTAGTGCTTATTGTTAAAGTCGATAATTGAAGTAGTTTTTAGAATGCAGGGATCTAAAGATAAAGACTGCAAATCAGACATAATAAATTTCAAAAAAAAAATTTTTTTTTCAAAATTTTAAATTATTATTTATTTAATAAAAGTCAAATTTTAGGTGGCCCTGTAATTAATGATAGTTATTAATTCATATAATTAATATTTTATTTAAAAGTTTTTGATTTTGTTTGCGTTATTTTTCGCTCTTCATAAAATGTCTAATAAAAATAGCTTTTTAAGTACTCAAAAAAATGTCATAACGTGGACTAAGTCATTAAAAACACTTGAAAGTAAAAACAATAAGTTTGCAATAATAAAAAGCGTTGACAAATCTTTGTCCGAGTTAAAAAGAATGCCTTATTGGTCGATTTAATGCCTTACTTAAAGAAGAAAAGTGCAAAACAAAAAGATACGATATTATATCGAAACAATTAATTAGTTTATGTAACAAGAATCGTGTGCCAGCATCTGCATTAAGATCTATAAAAAGAAAAGTAAAAAAGTTGATACAAAACTATCAAAAATTTTTAAAACATTCAAAAAGCCGCGGTTTTAATAAAATGTTTACTATCACGTCCAAAATAGACGATCACGAATTTATTGATAGCAATGCCGACATGAAAAAAACCAGTACCGAAATAGATTATGAGCTTATTAGCAGTAGTGACTCTAATTTTGAATCTGGTATAGAATATGACTCAGTTAGTGATGGTGACAATTACACACCTCCAGGAAGAGAAAAGATGTGAAGAAATCTTTAAATGCAACCTGTTAACCTAGTAACTCAAGTACATATAAGCACAAAAAAGCTGCCAAAATTTGTAAGCATCTAGCAGAATCAGGAGTTAATATATCAACACTATCCCAAGCCGGTATATATAAAGCTGTGATGAAATCCGCTGAACGACAAGAAATTTTTTGATTATATTTGTTACGAGCTTACTGGGCCTTGCTAGTGATGCAAATATAACAACTTTTATATCATCATTTGCCCAACGTTTTGTTCCTTTTTGGGAACATTTTCAAGAGCTTTTTTATTGAACTAGGGGAAAAACAATTTTTTTCTTAATTAATTAGCTTTATAATGTATAAAAAATAAGTTATAAGTTACATTTTTCTGTTGTTATTGCATTTGTCAAAAATATTTGCTGCTATTATTATAAAGTTTATAATTTAAAAAATATATATTAAAATTTTTAATTTTTTGTCAAGCACTAAAATAAATAAATAAATAATTGTAACAATAATCAAAATCAAATTTTTTATTTAGAAACTTTGCAAAATGAATTTTGGTGTACTCACTTTGATGGGGGAAAAAATAGATGATAAAGAAATTCAGGTGATAGTTTTAAAAAATAAATGCAAAGAAATAAAATTAGCCGTACTTGTTTTGGACGATGGTAAAGCCTTAACCTTATTTAATGGTATTAAAGAAGTTTTGAATAAATTCAATTTATGGAATTCAATAAAAATGATCGTCTGCGATAAGACCAGCGTAAACACTGGGAAAAAAAATGGAGTTGTAACTCTTTTCCAGAATCATTGTGTATCAATGGGTTTAGTTCCAACACAATATATTGGCTGCCAGCATCATATTCTTGATCTTGTACTAAGACATATAATGGACGAATGCTTGGAAGGAAAGCCTTCCTCGCCTAATATTTCTTATGATTTTGATCACGAATTGATAAATAACTACGAAGATCTTTAGAAAAGTTACAAACAGAATGAAGAAGGAATCAAAGTTGAACACATAAATTGGCGTGATGATATGCAGTACTTATATGAACTTGGTAAAGCTTTTACATCCTATCAGAAAAATTAAAAATTTCCATACATTAACTTTAAAGCAATACCACCAATACACAATGGTCGATGGAACTCCAGAGCCATTTTAGCAATATTGACCTTTATACTTATTCCAAAATATCGCCAAAAATTATATAACATTTGTGATTTCGTATGTGGTCCGTGATACGATGTTTGGTTTTCCGATCATTGTTTTAAAGAAAATAATTTTGAGGCTCTAAAAAATCTTTATTAACATATAAGAGTGCTCGTGAATGTTTTTTTAGACATTGGGTTCAGGAACCATCAGCGATACCGGGACAGCAACGAAGCAACATATGTGCTGAAAGAGCAATCAAAACGGTACAGGATATTTATCCGCTATGTAAATCTTCACGCACATTAAATTTGATGTTCATTTCATATAACAAATAGGTATGTAAAAGTGTAAATATTTGTTCAACTTTAATTTATGTACTTATAATAAATAAAGAAAATTAATTAAAAAAAATAAATAAAATATTTTTTTTTTTCTTGAGGACTTTTAGAAATTTGCTTGGTGGCGGGAACTTTTTTTTGCGCAAATGACCTCGGAATATGATTTTTATGGTCAAAACATAATGGGCTACAACGTAGTTATGGGTACTAATAATGCAAAAAAAAAAGCTATATCCCTATTGTGCATATTGAACAGCAACATTTTTGTTGTATCCATGGTTTAATATGCCCTCGTCTGTCCACAAAACGTTAATACATGGTAAATATATTACTAATCACGTTTCGCTTCCAAAAGCAATGACGTCAAAAGAAGCTCTTGAGGTCAGAAGTAAAGACCTCCAGCACAAAATTCACAGAAAAACACAATGAAAGACTTTAAACATACGCTATTTGTCTCTTCAGATCCTTTCATTATCATTCAGATGAAGAAAATAATATGTCACATAATAGCTTATCAAGATACCGAATAGAGCAGTTTCATATGAGATCTAAAAAGAAAAAAAAAAGTTTAGCTTATACGAAAATTTCTTTTGGTATTAATTTTCATTTATTGTATTTTATCTACATAAAAAATTTTCCGAATCAAAATATCAGCAGTTATAAATAAATCTCCTCTAGATTGGCCATTTCTCCCACTGTTTCTCCGGCGTACAGTGGCTGAAATTTTTTTTTCATTGACCATTTGAACCAATCAAAATATTTTAGTAATATTTTTTCTAATGGATAGATATTTAGTTGAACTTGATTCTGTTTTAATTACACTAAAACTGATTGAGTACTTTTTAAGAAATTCTACGTCAAAGTTAAACTTTTCATTTCTTTTTAACTTTTAGTGGAAATCTGGGTTTTTATTTTTATACCCTATACCACTATGTTGTTTGGGTATAATGACTTTGTGCTGCTGTTTGTAACAACCAAAAATATTTGACCTACACCCATCTTTAATTATAACGATCGAATCAGAATCACTATCTGATTCGATTTAACGATTTCCGTCCGTCCGTCCGTCGGTGTGTCCAAGTAAAGCTTGTAATCAAACTGCAGGTCGCAAATATGAATATATTTTGACAAAATTTGGTATTTGATCTTTTAGCGGCCATGGAATGAATGCTATTGAAATTGGTGAGAATCGGTCTATGTTCAGACCTAGCCCCCATACAAATGACCCCTATGAAATCAACATATATTGCCATAAGATCCAAATTATCATACAAATCTTTGTCAAATTGGGTTTGTATGTATATATTACATCCATTAATCAGTAGTCCAAAAATGATCCCTATTGGACAACTCTTAGTCATAGGCCCCTATATAGAGCTGCTTCCCGATCTTCACTTAAATCTATCAAAAAACAAAAATATTGCACTGATTCTTCTCAAATTTTGTTTGTATATATTTTTGCAAAATACAAGAGACCTTACCAAACATGGTCAGGATCGGTCCATTTTTGTGCCTAGTCCCCATACAGATATAGCATCCGATATGAAATTTTTCATATCTGCAGCCCAAAAAATTAATAAAAATCCCACTCAAATTTGGTTTATGCTTATTTTTTTATATCCAGTTAGTTGGGCCTGAGAGATATGGTCTCTAAACGCATGGTATAGGGTATCCTGTAGTCGGTCTAGGCCGACTATAATTTTCTACTTGTTTTTTGTTTATAAAGAAATGTCATATTTGGACTTTAATAATAATAATAATAGTATTTAACATTTTTTCTAATAATGGGATTGTTTTTAATGTTTATAATCAAAAAATTTGTACATTCAAAGAAAAAAGTAAAATCAACGGGAAATTTTGCCAACTGGCATCTAAAAATTAAAACATTACCCACTCGCGATCGAAAAAAAAAAACGAAATTAAGTCATAAACGACACATAAAATTTCTCTGTTTTCTATTTTATTACTATCTTTTTATTTTATTTTTTTTTTTGTTTTTATTACCATCTCTTTATTTTTGTTTTTGTTTTTGTTTTTTATTTTTATTATTATCCTTTTATTTTCATTTTTTTATAACTGTTAATGAACTAGCTTAGATTTTTTTAATAAATTTGGTTGAAAGAATTGTTGTCGTTATTATAGGCGTGTTTTCAGATTTTTCCGATCGGGAGTGGACAATGTTTTAATTTTTAGATGTACGCGTTGAAGAACATGTTCTGTTTTTTTAGCAGTACATGTGGAAGAAAACGAACTTAAAATAAAGCTACACTCGAATCTGTGTGATTTATGTGTGTCCGAAACAAAAAATACGTGATAGCAAAATGTTCGTGTAGATAACGAAATATTAAAACGAAACACAGTCATGATTGTGTTCGGCACCGTACAAAATTTAGAAGCACACATAATTGATATGAAAATAAAAATATGTGTTGGCTGCTTTAGAACAGAACATTGTGTGTTTCATGTGTGTATTTTCTGAACCTTGGTATAAATATGCATGTGTCTGTACATCGATGAGTTGAATGAGTTGAATCAATTGTAAGTGTCCGTCTGTCTGTCTGTGTTTCTATGTAAACATTGTAATCAAACTACAGGTAGCAAACGTGAACGTATTTTGATGAAATTTGGTATATAAGCTTCTACCAACCATAGCCTGAACGCTACTGAAATTGGCGAAAATCGGTTCATGTTCAAACCTATTCACCATATAAACGACACCTATGATATCGTCTTAAATTGCCATAAGATCCAGATATTGATATATATCTCAGTCAAATTATTTACTACGTCCATTTATCAGTAGAACAAAAATAAACCCTATATGACAATTCTTAGTCATTGCCCCCATGTGAAGCAGATTCTCGGTTTTCACTAAAATTTATCAAAAAACAAAAATATTGCACAGACCTTTCTCAAATTTGGCTTATATACGTACACAGCCAGAAGCAAAGTTCAGTTTGAAAAAAAAAAATGACGACAAAAAGTGACTATGCTATCTTTTTGTGGGCGACCTGCCCTTGCAGGAACCGTATCCCATGAAATCCTAGCTGATCCTCTTTCAGAAATATCAACATTTCAATTATAAAAAAAAAATAGGATATATTATTTGCGCAAAATGGAAAGAACTTTATTCTATTAAACTTTGTAAGAAGTGTTTTCAGGAAATAGGTACGGGTATTCGACATTCTTGCAATAGCAAGCCATCACCATCTCAGACCCGTGAAAATATTTCGAATATTGTAGAACAATTGCCTGCAAAACAGCGAAATCAACTAATCTATTCTCAGCTAAAAACAAAAATTAAAGAAAGTGACCAGAAAAATTAAATTATGTTAGATACATTGGGTCCGCAAGAGTATCATCTAGAGTATCATATTTTAGATAATTTTCAGACAACTACTGGCGCTTCAAATACCTATATGAGAAAAATAACTAATTTCATTCGTACTTCTGCTGGAAGGCAATCTGTACCAGCAAATTACGTCGATCATATGCGTTTCACTTCGAATGAAATGAGCCACATTTACAAAGAGGGCATTTATGAGTTTGAAGTTGAACCAAATAAAATAGAAAATCGAGCAATTATTTACGCAAATGCCACAGAGATTCTCAAATATATTTTTGATCAACGTTCTACGGAGAATAAAGAAATGCCGTACTCTGACGGAGGAAGTTTTTCAAAAAAGAGGAAACTGAAAAGTGTTTATAGATGAATACAATTACGTATAGTACCAAATATAAAAGAAACTTACGAAGAGGTAAAAAAATTTGTGAACTTAACACAACTCAATGACATATCATTTAAATTTGTTTCGGATTTCAAACTTTTATTAATTGCTATTGGCCAACAGACTGCAACTGCAACATGTTCTTATTACTCTGTAAAGTTAAATGAATTACAGAACCATAATGTCCAAAAGTATAGAGCTAAAGACCTTTAAATACTAGAAACAGGATTATACAATATTTAGTCTTCTGGTAACGATAAAAAGAATGTTCCACAATGCCACACACTGGGATTTTGCCGGCAAAAATACCGTTTTTCGGGTGTAGAATATCAAAAATGTAATGATGCAGTTTTGTAAAGAATTGTCTACTTAAAGAAATAGAAAATTATTTTTTTCTAAAATATTGTTTTTTGTACAAAATAACGCGGTAAAGTCATATAAAGGAAACTCTGTAGTAACTGCCACAGATTTTCATGCACTTCAATGGCCTGGAAACACAATTTCTTTTTGTCACATCTATTTGATGGAAGTATATTTGCAAAACATAGTATTTTAGCATTAATTTTGCAAAAAAAATTCTTGGATAACAATAACAGTTAAAAAGATATTCAGGTTTTTATGAAGGCACTCAAAAAGTTAGTGTTTCTTGTTTTTCTTGGACAAAAAAAAGTTGCCTCGGTCTACCTCGGTGTTCTGGTTGCAAAAAAATTAAAGGTTGGAGTCTATTCTTTTGATTTAACAACTAATTTTCTGCTAATATCTGCAAATGTTGAACAAAGTTATAAATTTAATAAAATAAGTCACACCAAATTTCATTCCAGTAATTCAAAGAAACACGATGTAAAATGGTGTAGACTTTAAGGCGCATGTGTTTGAATGCTATCGATAATAGCAAAAATTTGATAATGATTATTTTAGCTGTTTAAAAGAAGTGCATAAGGAAAAAACAAAACAAAAAATAAACATAAACAAAACAAAACACGCTCGAATTAAGTTTATGGAGTGCATTCTTCACGTTGCTTATAATTCACCATTTCAAAAGTGGCCAGCGCTCAAGGACGAGCATAAGGCTCTTAAACAAGAAAATAAGCATCGCATTCAAATGGCCTTAAAAGAGCAGATGGGCATAAGAGTAGACGCTGTTCAACAGGGAACTGGGTCTTCAAACGTTGGCAACACGTCCAGGCGTTTCTTTTCGAATCCTCAAGTTGTTGCTGACATAACTGGAGTCAAAGAAGAACTTATTGATCGGTTTCGAATTATACTGCAAATAATAACGTGCGGCCAGCGAATAAATACATCCAAATTCAAGAATTTCGCTTGGGATACGGCGAAGCTGTTTGTAGAACAATATAGCTGGTATTACATGCCGGTTACAGTTCACAAAATACTTATTCATGGCAAAGACATCATGGATGCGGCTTTACTTCCCATAGGTCTATTGTCCGAAGAAGCTCGAAATAAGGACTATAGAAGGTATAGACTAATGTTCTCCAGAAAGTGCAATAGACACGCAACAAATACTGATGTTTTCCATCGCCTTCTTGTATCGTCAGATCCTTACATTACTAACATAAGACATCAACCTCATAAACATGTTTTGGAACTTGATGATGTCGTAAAAGAAATGATTGAAGATGAATGAAAGTCTATATTTGCATACACGTTTATTTACGCCTATATTTGCATACGTTCGTTTACACTGTTTAACATAGTCCTGTTTATGGAAAAATATTGTTACTTATACCTTTTAAGCCGAACTACAAAAATATTTCAATTTGTTTAAAAAACAAAATTTTTTAATAAAAAACTTTTTTTGGATTATTTTGGGTTAAAGATTATTTTTTTAGCAATTTAAAAAAAAACATAAGAAAAAATAAAACAATAAATAACAAGTAAGAAAATTATAGTCGGTCTAGACCGACTATACGATACCCTATACCATGCGTTCAGATACCCTATCTCTCAGGCCCAACTAACTGGATATAGAAAATTGGCATAAACCAAATTTGAGTGGGATTTTTATTAATTTTTTCGGCTGCTGATATGAAAAAGTTCATATCTGATGCTATATCTATATGGGGACTAGGCCCAAAAATGGTCTGATCCTTACCATGTTTGGTAAAGTATCTTGTATTTCGCAAAAATATATACAAACAAAATTTGAGAAGAATCAGTGCAAAATTTTTGTTTTTTGATAGATTTAAGTGAAGATCGTGAAGCAGCTCTATATGGGGCCTATCACTAAGAGTTGTCCAATAGGGACCATTTTTAGACTACTGATTAATGGATGTAATATATACATACAAACCCAAATTGACTAAGATTTTTATGATAATTTCGATCTTATGGCAATATATGTTGATTTCATAGGGGTCATTTGTATGGGGGCTAGGTCTGAACATGGACCGATTCTCACCAATTTCAATAGCGTTCATCCCATGGCCGATAAAAGATTAAATACCAAACTTCATCAAAATATATTCATATATGCGACCTGCAGTTTGATTACAAGCTTTACATGGACACACAGACGGACGGACGGACATCGTTAAATCGAATCAGATAGTGATTCTGATTCGATCGGTATAATTAAAGATGGGTGTAGGTCAAATATTTTTGGTTGTTACAAACAGCAGCACAAAGTCATTATACCCAAACCACATAGTGGTATAGGGTATAAAAATACACCACAATATGAATTTTCAAGTGTTAAGCCGACTGAATCTTGTTTGCTTATTATACCCTATACCACTATGTGGTTTGGGTATAATGACTTTGTGCTGCTGTTTGTAACAACCAAAAATATTTGACCTAGACCCATCTTTAATTATACCGATCGAATCAGAATCACTTTCTGAGTTGATTTAACAATGTCCGTCCGTCCGTCCGTCCGTCCGTCCGTCCGTCCGTCCGTCCGTCCGTCCGTCCGTCCGTCTGTGTGTCCATGTAAACCTTGTAATCAAACTGCAGGTCGCAAATATGAATATATTTTGATGAAATTTTGTATATGAGCTTTTATCGGCCATGGAATGAACGCTATTGAAATTGGTGAGAATCGGTCCATGCTAAGACCTAGCCCTCATACAAATTAGCCCTATGAAATCGACATAAATTGTCATAAGATCCAAATTGTCATATAGATCTTACTCAAATTGGGTTTATATGCGTTCATTACATCCATTAATGAATAGTCCAAAAATGATCCCTTTGGCCCCATATAGAGCTGCTTCCCGATCTTCACTTAAATCTATCAAAAAACAAAAATATTGCACTGATTCTTCTCAAATTTTGTTTGTATATATTTTTGCAAAATACAAGAGACTTTACCAAACATGATCAGGATCGGTCCATTTTTGGACCTAGTCCCCATATAGGTATAGCATCCGATATGAACTTTTTCATATCTGCAGCCAAAAAAATTAATAAAAATCACACTCAAATTTGGTTTTTCCTTATTTTCTATGTCCAGTTAGTTGGGCCGAAGAGATAGGGTTTCTAAACGCATGGTATAGGGTATCGTATAGTCGGTCTAGACCGACTATAATTTTCTTACTTGTTTACATTATGGTTTGGTTGTGTTTTTCCACATCCCTAAAAGTATGCACTGAGAAATGCTCTATGTGTCCCAAACAATGGATAATTTTATAGTAAAAATTTGGCTTTTATTTTGAATGATTGGTTAATTAAAGAGAAACGGTAAGCTATGGCCTCCTAATTTTTTGCAAATGTTATGCTAACATATTGGTCTTTAGTTATTTATATAGATGTAAGTGCTGCTTCACATCGATCACGAACTACAGAGGATTATATCTGTGTTTTCGAAAATCTTGAAAAATTAAGATTGTTATATGGGCGTTGGGCGTGGCAATTAAAATTGTAATATAATTGAGGACTCAAATGCAACCACTGGTACTAATTTTTATTAACATAGATATGAAAATAAGGAAAATACAACGATTTTTAGTTTGACGTTATATGGGAGGTAGGCGTGGTTGTGGGTGGATTTTAACAAAAATTTACTTTTCATCTAATTTGGCAGTATGAGAGATGTGTGCCAAATTTCAAAGCGCTACCACGATTCCTTCGATTTTTTGCAGCAGCTTGTATGAAGAAATCCCACTGTGTGCCATAGTGTAGCTAATCACCTCCTATTTATGAAAGAAGATGACAACGAAGATGATAACCTCCATGTAATTGAGAAATGTATTTTACCTGGCCAAAGAAGTTGAAGCAAATTCCGAAAAACTACCATGGCCTTATTTTTGAAGGGAACGCTTGCAGAAATCTTCCAAGAGAAGCGGATAAATTGGATGATCCAGAAATCTATGATGAAGTTGTAATATTTAAAATTCAGCCTTTCATTGCATCATTTAAGGCTATGAATACTATTGCTGACAAGTACTTCACAACGAACATAGTCAATATTATTAACATAAATAAGCACTTGACTGAACTACGTAGATCTTTTCAAAGTACAAATGTTTCCCAAACTTTTAAAATTCATGTAATCGTTGATCATTTAGAGCAGGGTCTTATACATTTGAATTATGATGATTTAAGGTTATGATCCGAAAATGCTGGCGAATCTATTCATAGAGAATTTATCAAATTTTGGGATATATTCAAGATAAATAATATCGATGATCCAACTTTTTCGGCATGATTAAAAAAAGTGGTAGTTACTTTTTCTTCTCAGCATTTATAAAAAACTATTTATTAGTGGATAAGGTCTATTGGAGATACCACTTTATAAAAAAGCGCCGAAAAAGTGCGAACTGTAGTTTGATTAGGAGGTTTACAATGAAACGCTAACGGACGCACGGACATCGCTAAATCGACTCAGAAAATGATTCAAAGATTTTTACAAACATCAGTACAAAGTCATGATACCCTGACCACGTAGTGATGTAGGGTATAAAAATTGGAGATTTTGAAAATGTGTTCGAAAATATATTTTTTGGAATAAATTTTAAACGGACTTAAAATCCGAAAAGGGCTAGTAGATAACATTAGATTAGTTTTTGATTTATATATGCAAAAATGTTGTTGTGTACCATAATTTTAATCATCTCTTTAATGAGAGCTCGATCAGGTCGAATTCGGTACATTAGTTTTTTAACTTGGCTGTTTATGCAGTGATTTTTCTTAGTTCTATTAAAAGGATTATTTCCTGTAAATTCCGATTTACTAATCGCGTAACTAACGGGTGATTTTTTTGAGGTTAGGATTTTCATGCATTAGTATTTGACAGATCACGTGGGATTTCAGACATGGTGTCAAAGAGAAAGATGCTCAGTATGCTTTGACATTTCATCATGAATAGACTTACTAACGAGCAACGCTTGCAAATCATTGAATTTTATTACCAAAATCAGTGTTCGGTTCGAAATGTGTTTCGCGCTTTACGTCCGATTTATGGTCTACATAATCGACCAAGTGAGCAAACAATTAATGCGATTGTGACCAAGTTTCGCACTCAGTTTACTTTATTGGACATTAAACCAACCACACGAATGCGTACAGTGCGTACAGAAGAGAATATTGCGTCTGTTTCTGAGAGTGTTACTGAAGACCGTGAAATGTCGATTCGTCGCCGTTCGCAGCAATTGGGTTTGTGTTATTCGACCACATGGAAGATTTCACGCAAAGATCTTGGTGTAAAACCGTATAAAATACAGCTCGTGCAAGAACTGAAGCCGAACGATCTGCCACAACGTCTAATTTTCAGTGAATGGGCCCTAGAAAAGTTGGCAGAAAATCCGCTTTTTTATCGACAAATTTTGTTCAGCGATGAGGCTCATTTCTGGTTGAATGGCTTCGTAAATAAGCAAAATTGCCGTATTTGGAGTGAAGAGCAACCAGAAGCCGTTCAAGAACTGCCCATGCATCCCGAAAAATGCACTGTTTGGTGTGGTTTGTACGCTGGTGGAATCATTGGACCGTATTTTTTCAAAGATGCTGTTGGACGCAACGTTACGGTGAATGGCGATCGCTATCGTTCGATGCTAACAAACTTTTTGTTGCCAAAAATGGAAGAACTGAACTTGGTTGACATGTGGTTTCAACAAGATGGCGCTACATGCCACACAGCTCGCGATTCTATGGCCATTTTGAGGGAAAACTTCGGAGAACAATTCATCTCAAGAAATGGACCGGTAAGTTGGCCACCAAGATCATGCGATCTGACGCCTTTAGACTATTTTTTGTGGGGCTACGTCAAGTCTAAAGTCTACAGAAATAAGCCAGCAACTATTCCAGCTTTGGAAGACAACATTTCCGAAGAAATTCGGGCTATTCCGGCCGAAATGCTCGAAAAAGTTGCCCAAAATTGGACTTTCCGAATGGACCACCTAAGACGCAGCCGCGGTCAACATTTAAATGAAATTATCTTCAAAAAGTAAATGTCATGGACCAATCTAACGTTTCAAATAAAGAACCGATGAGATTTTGCAAATTTTATGCGTTTTTTTTTTAAAAAAAGTTATCAAGCTCTTAAAAAATCACCCGTTAAAACGCCACTATATACAATTTTTTTTTCTCAAAATTTAATCCCAAAACTTTAGACTCCTTGCGGATTTACAAATTTTTGTAAAATTGCGCTAATAAAACCATTTTAAAATATAAACATATTTATATCTATCTTCCTTCAATAAGCTAATTGTTAGGAAACATGCAACTCAAATAACATTCATTAAGTTATAAAAATCTATAAACAAAAGAGCGCCTGTCTCCATCATAAGTCAAGTTAAGAAACTAATATGTTTGGTTGCTTACTCCATTATTACTCGCATACTGTATCTTCTGTAACTCAAAACTTCCTGTGTATTGTTACGTGTTGTTTTTTTTTTCAAGTCTACTAACAGTCTGGGCTGTTAAATTCTATAAACAACGATAAGAAAAGCACAGAGTAGAGTTAACACAATACTTGTCTTTCAGTAACAGTTTAAACGTAAAGATGAAGTGGAAGAACATGATGACGGAAATATTTTGTTGCCTTTTGTTTTTTGTTTCTTCTCTGTGTTTTGGTAATTCAGTACAAATTAACTTGAAACAACAAAACAAAAACGGATTGCTGGGTAGATAAGGCTTTGCTATAAATTGTTTAAGAGTTAGAGAAGATTGACAGTGATGATAGACAACAAATAATTAATTGAATGAAATAATACTTTAGGACTATCTTGAGGTTTATATGTTAGTATTTACAAATTGTTAAGTAATTTGTTTGGTAAGTAAGTTAAAAATTCGACAAAATCTGCATCGTGTTGAAGTTAATGTCTAAGTAATAATGTATTAATTGTAAAATACTGCTTTGGAAGATTAATTTTAAATAGAAAATTCATGGTAGGCAAAAATTATATTGCATTATTAATTATGGAATATACTTTAGAAAAATGAATATTTTTCTCCAAAATCTTACAATTTTAATAAAGTTTCTTACTTTCGCGATTCTAGGCATAGCTGAACATATATCTTCTGATGCAATTTTTAAACAGGTTTAACAGTTTTATAAATATAGAACGAATATCAAGAGTTAAGCACACATAACAAGTAAGAAAATCATAGTCGGTCTAGTCCGACTATATGATACCCTATACCATGCGTTTAGAGACCCTATCTCTTAGGCCAAACTAACTGGACATAGAAAATAAGCATAAACCAAATTTGAGTGGGATTTTTATAAATTTTTTGGTTGCAGATATGAAAAAGTTCATATCGGATGCTATATCTATATGGGGACTTGGCCCAAAAATGGACCGATCCTGACTATGTTTGGTAAAGTCTCTTGTATTTTGCAAAAACATATACAAACAAAATTTGAGAAGAATGAGAATGAGAAGAAGTGCAATATTTTTATTTTTTGATACATTTAAGTGAAGATCGGGAAGCAGTTCTATATGGGGCCTATGACTAAGAGTTGTCCCATAGAAATCATTTTTGGACTACTCATTAATGGATGTAATAAACGCATACAAACCCAATTTGAGTAAGATCTATATGACAATTTGATCTTATGGCAATTTATGTCGATTTCATAGGGGTCATTTATATGGGGGCTAGGTCTGAACATGGACCGATTCTCACCAATTTCAATAGCTTTCATCCTATGCCCGATGAAATTTCGTCAAAATATATTCATATTTGCGACCTGCAGTTTGATTACAAGGTTTACATGGACACACAGACGGACGGACGGACGGACGGACATCGTTAAATCGAATCGGTTAGTGATTATACTTCGATCGGTATAATAAAATATTTTTGGTAGTTACAAACAGCAGCACAAAGTCATTATACCCAAACCACATAGTGGTATAGGGTATAAAAAGGCAGCAAGCAAGTTATTGCCCATATTAGTCGAATGCTTATACCATGAGTTTCGAAAATAAAGCTTAAGTAAAACAAGCAAAAAATTATAGTCGGTCTAGACCGACTATGCGCTACCATATACCATGAGTTTAAAAAATTAGTCTGAGGTCCAAAAAATGGGATATGGAAAATATTCGTAAAATAAATCTAAGTAGAATTTTTGTTAATTTTTTTTTCCTGAAGATCTGAAAAAGGTCATATCGGGAGCTATATTTCCATGAGAAATAGGTCAAAAAATGCACCAGTCCTTACCATATTACTGTTTACAAAAACATATTCAAACCAAATTTGAGAAAAATCTGTTCAATATTTTTTTTTCTGATAGATTTGAGTGAAGATAGGGAAACAGCTTTGTATGGGGGTTATGCCTAAAAGTTGTTGTGTAGGGTTTTTTTTTTTTTAAAAAACTCACAATCTCAATTTGACCTAGATCTATATGATAATTTGGATCTTATGGAACTTCAAGTGGATCTCATAGGGATCATTTGTATGGGGACTAGGGGTGAACACCCACTGAATTTCATTAGTTTCAATAGTGTTCGTTTTACGGCCGATAGAAGCTTATATACTAAATTCCAGTAAAATATATTCCTATTTGCAACCTATAGTTTGATTACAAGGTTTACACGGACATACTGACGGACCGACTAAATGGACTCACAAAGTGATTCAGAGTCGATCGGTATAACAAGAGTAGGATCCATGTCGAATATTTTTGGTAGTTACAAACATAAGCACAATCCCATTACACCCTGACCAGATCGTGTTATTACAGGATATAGAAAGGGTGTTTCTTTGTAGAGGTTCATAATTTTGTGTTGGCAACACTACTTTATTTGTAAACCGCTATAATAGCTGATAATCGGCTTTTGTTTAGTTTAGTTTGCCATTTTATTATGGATAGACTCAAACGATAGTAACGCTGATAAATTGTTGAAATTTTCTATCAAATTAATAATTCTTTTCATCGAACTTACCGTGCACTTCACCCATTCCATTGTAGACTCTAGGAAATATCGCTCAATGAAAAATCTCAAAAAAAAAAAAAAAAAATTAAAAAAGACCCGAATAAAATTAAAAATTTACCAAAAAATGTGAAAGGTGGCAAAAAAAAAATGGAAAAATCGCAACAAACAAAAAAAATGAAAATAATAAACTTGTCATATTAATGCACAGAGCCTTAATAATAAGATTGATAAGTTCCGATTTACTTTTGAAAGCTAGAAAGACTCGAGCTGGTGGCGTTGCCATCTTTGTGAGAAACAATATTCTCTGTAAGTTTTATTGTAAGTCTGGTGATAAGGATGAAGAAAACGATAATTTTGATGAAAAAGAGGATGAGGTAATTGTGAATGAGAGGAAAGAGGTTGATAAGAGGAAAGAGAAAGAGAAAAAAAGAACAAGGATTTGGTTGAATATATTTTTGTGGAGGCCTTATCACATGGTAAAAAAAATGCTCTTTGGTTGTGTTTATAGACCAAATCGAAACGTTGATATAACCAAGTTTATGAAAAAATTAGAAACTATAATTTTGCCATTTACTGATATTTTTATTTCTGGAGATTTCAACTCAGATATGCTAACTCAAACCTTTTTAGCTGATAATATGATGTCACTTCGACTAACTCCAGTAAATAATAGGCTTCCAACGCACTTCACAACAACAAGAAATAGTCTTCTGGATGTATTTTTTTGTTGGAATTGTTCTTCTCTATGACCAAATTGGAGCGAAATGCTTTTCTAAACATGACTTGGTACGGGAATTGATACGGGAAGGAGAACTGCACACTTATCTTGATTTTAAAAACTAACATGCAACTTTTAATTAACAAGTTTTTAAGTATTGACTGGAATGTGATTTATACCATTCCCTCAATTGATTCACAATTGTCGTTCATTGAATGTAATATACTACTCTGTATGACTTATTTGTCCCAATAAAACAAAAACGTATTTCAACCAACTCTAAACCTTGGTTCAATCAAGCAATTAGACGTCTCATTGAGCAAAGAGATATTGCATACAAAAGGTGGAAACGTTTTAAAACCACGGAGTTGAACGATGATTATAGACGATTAAGAAGAGATACCACTAATCTAATTAGAATAACAAAATCTGAATACTATCCTCAACGTTTTTTCAATGCGCTAAATTCTAAAAAAACATGGCAGACTATAAAAGAAATCGGTATAAGAAGAGTAGAAAATAACAGCAATTTCTCGGCTGACGTGAACGAAATTAGTAACACCTTTATGAATATACCTGTGGTTGATTCTAACCCCGAATGCTACAATTTCAACAATCCCTCACCAATAAATTTACAAACCTTAAATACAATCATTAATCCAACGGAAAATGGCCCATCTGTCAACAATCATGACTCAAATTTTCACAGCAATTTAGTTGAGATATTTGAATTTGAATGTGTAAATCAATATGACATCGCTTTGGGCTGTTCAAGAATCAAGTCAAATGCTGTTGGATTTGATAACATGCACCCAAAATTCATAAAAATACTTTTGCCATTTCTTCTACCTTGTATTACCTATCTTTTCAACAACATAATTACAGCAAGTTCTTATCCACTTAAATGGAAATATGCTAAGATTATACCAATACCTAAATCAAACAAGGAATTTAGGCCAATTGCAATATTTCCATTTCTCTCCAAAGTCTTTGAAAAGCTGTTACATTCTCAAATAAGCGATTTTGTTAAAATAAATAACTTACTTACTGAAAGGCAATCGGGGTTTCGTCCAAAGCATAGCTGTGTCACTTTCCCATATTAATTTCACTTTTTCCTGAACCAATTCTTTATACTTCATTTAGTAAGCCAAAATTTAATACTAAGAATGCTAATTGGTCTAAATACCAAAGCCAATGCTCAAACCTCGAAATTCATAAACCGGTCTCTAACAATATTAACAAAGAAACTGCAAATATTTGCAAAATTATAATACAATCAGCCAACCTATCCATTCCTCAACTCCAAAACATACCCAGAAAAGTCCCATGGTGGAGTAAAAAGTTAAATAACCTAAAACGTGAGAAAAACAGGTTTTGGCTTTTGTTTAAAAACAATATGATTCAAACGAACCTTTTAAACTACAAAAGAGCAAATGCAATGTATAAAAGAAAAATTAAAATAGCGAAAAAGAATTCCATTACCTACTTTACATCCACAATCAATCCTAAAACGCCCATAGATAAAATATGGAAAATATCCGGAGCTTTACCGGCTACAAATCTACCCACAACATACATTGTATTAGCAAAGTAGAGAATACGGACATAATGATAATCGATAGAATGGAAATAGCGAATGAATTTGGTAAATTCTGGTCAGAAAATTCTTCTGATGCAAACTACTCAACAGCATTTCAAACGAACAAGCAATCTGCAACTTTCAACCCACCTTTATATCAACCTTGTCCGGCAGCCCTTAAAATCGAGTCCAATATAACCTTCATTGAGTTAGCCTTAACATTAAGTAGATTAAAAGTAAAACTCCTGGGTTAGATCGAATCTCATACCCGATGGTGAAAATGCTTCCACAACAAATGAAACTTAGACTCCTTAAACTCTACAATAATATATTTTCCGAACACATTCCACAACAATTTAAAAATAGCGTGATCATATCAATACTTAAACTAGGAAATAAAAAAACTATGGTTATATCCAACAGGTTATGGTGGTTTGTTACTACAAACAATCTAATGAATAGCCGTCAATTTGGTTTTAGAAAGGGGAGCTCAACAATAGATAATCTACTTTATGTAGACTATCAAATTGCGAATTGTCTCTCGTTACGGAAACATGCGACAATTATATCGTTAGACTTCGAAAGAGCATTCGAAAAAGTTGGTATACATACAATTGTCACACAGCTGAATGAATGGAAAGTAGGACCAAAGATAACAAAATATGTGCTAAACTTTATGACCAAGAGAAAAATTACAGTCCGAATTCAAAATTGCCACTCCTCCACTTTTCCTCTATATAATGGAATTCCACAGGGCTCTCCCCTATCCGTTATTCTCTTCATTATAGCTTACAATAAGCTATGTTCGATTATATCCCTACATAAAGAACTTGATTTCTGTGCATACGCAGACGATTTTAACATAATAATCCGTTCAAATAGAGACAAAAACTTGGTTATAAACCTAGACAACCTTTTTAATGATATTAATAACTGGTGTAATTACTCTGGAGCCACCCTATCTACCTCAAAATGTAAATATATACATATTTGCAGACTTAAAAACTGTACCTATGATATACAATCCTCTACCAACACAATAGCGAGAGTTAACACCTTAAGAATACTAGGCCTCATTATAAATAAACGATATAAATGGAATGATCATATTGATTACATATCGGCTATATTAACACAAAGGCTTAATATCATTAAATGCCTTTCAAGTAAAAGGTTAAACTGGAACACCAACTCTCTTATCTCAATCACCAAATCTCTCATTCTTTCTAAAGTTAACTATGGTTTGACTTTATTTGGGTATGCTCCCAAGTCGCAACTACGAAAAATTGACTCTATAATATATTCAGCAATAAGGCTTTCTCTTGGAGCACTGCGCTCTACTCCCATCAATAACATGCTTGAAACAAACATAAGACCTTTATATACTCAGAGGGAAATTTTAATTTCAAAACTATTTCGAACATTATTATATGGGACCAATAACCCGATAAATCAGATAGTTAATAAAGTAAAGATATCTAAAAAGATACCTAAATTATCGTCATGTATCTACAGGGCAATAGAAAACTGCAAAAAACTAAATATCCCCTTACGCATACCTATTTCTACTCCCAAAACAAAACAACCCCCCCCATGGCTTTTAGACAATAAATGCATAGATACAACCCTACATATACTCACAAAATCGGATACAGATTCCTCACAATTCCAAATTATGTTTGGCATGGTCAGAGAACAATTCAAAGACTATCAATTTTTATACACCGATGGCTCAAAAACGAACAATTCCACTTCCTACAGTATTACCACAGGTAATAGTATAATAAAAACTTAAAATCTACCACCATACAGTTCCGCATTCTCCGCGGAACTAATAGCAATTTACGAAGCCGTATTATTTGAATCTTAGAATCCGTTCGAAATGTTTCAAACAACGGTTACTATATATCAAATATCAGAAGCATCCTAGTGAATAAGTGTCCAGATATCATCTTAGTGTGGGTACCTGGCCATAGTAATATAAAAGGAAATGAATTTGCAGACCTTGCAGCCAAAACCGCAGTAAATTACCCTCTTTATTCAACACACAACTTTAATCGTAGAGATATTGAAAACCGAATCGATGCATACTTCCATCAACCTGATAGAGATCATATTTTTAGTCGAACATCTTCATGGTACAGGAGAATAAATCCTAACCAGAAAACTATACACAATTTCATGATTGACAAACGGTCAAGTGTGAATAGATTAGACTGCATTAAATTTGAGCGCCTCCGTCTGGGGCATACCAGGCTCACACACGGAATATTATTTAATTCCAATACTTTGCCCTTTTGCAACTGTGATGTATCCTATCCAACTAACCCATCTCATTTCCTTCTTGATTGTCCAGAAACACATAACTACAGAATAACAGTATTTCAAGACGTTGATGCTTTATCTCCATTAACTAATCCTTCAATAGATAACACAGCTTTGATAACTAAATTCCTAAAAATTTCAAATCTTTATAATGAAATATAAAATTTAAATATACTTACATATATGTAAATATCTCTATGTAAATATTATATACAATTTAAATAAGGTATTGTTAATACACGTATTTTGAGCTGAAGGCCTTCGATGCTATTGCTCATAAACAACAATTATTGGTTTGTAATTTGTAATTATAAGATCAATAAAAAATAAATAAATAAATAAATATATGCTTAATTTCTGTCATGACTTTGTTTTTCTGATTTTAAATTTACATTTAATTCTTATAAACAAATTAACCTGTTTAGCTTTATAAAATCCTATGCTGTAATTATAAGATTTAATCTTGTAGCATTGGACAGTCAATGAAATAAATAAATAAATAAATAAATAAATAAATAAATAAATAAATAAATAAAATGTTGCTAAAGAATATGAAAAATTGCCCAAGAATATGAAAAATGTAAAAAAACGGCCAAGAATTAATCAATTTTCTACGTATGGAAATTCAATCAGAAATCAATTAAAATAATTATGGAAAAATAGCCTATAAAATTATATATCGAATTGGTTTTGCTTTGTAATGTATTCATATAAATACTTAGTATACGGTTAATAAAATTTTTCGTAGTTAAAAATGATGGCTCACTTTTAAAAATTAAAAATTAAAAAAAAGAAAAATGGCCCAAAAAGTTCTGTCATTATTCATTTTTTCACTTCAGGGAGTCTTGTACGGAAGTTGTTTTTTTTTTTTGCCATTTTTCATTTTGTTGTGCTATATTTTACCGATTTTTATGATTTGATTATTATGATGATTTTATAATTTGATGTCATTAACCCAGTTGAACTTGGGCGCCACATATGATCCCAAGCTGGTATAGGACCATTAAGTTAAAAAATTCAAATATTTTGCAAATACTGCTGAGTTTTACGGGTAAGTTTTCGTAAAATATAGCACAATTTTATTTCCCAACCCATAGTAGGGGGTTTCATCTAGTTTACTACACCTTTTCCAATTGTATTTCAGAAAACATCAATAGATTTTCAGAAATGATCAATTGTATTTCAGACAACATCAATTGAATTTCAGAAAGTATCAATTGTATTTCAGAAAACATCAATTGAATTTCAGAAGGTATCAATTTTATTTCAGAAAACATCAATTGAATTTCAGAAAGTATCAATTGAATTTCAGAAAGTGTCAATTGATTTTCAGAAAGTATCAATTGTATTTCAGAAAATATCAAATGAATTTCCGAAAACATCAAATGTATTTCAGAAAGTATCAAATGTATTTCAGAAAACATCAAATATATTCCAGAAAACATCAAATGTATTTCAGAAAGTATCAAATATATTTCAGAAAGTATCAAATGTATTTCAGAAAACATCAAATGTATTTCAGAAAGTATCAATTGAATTTCGGAATCAAAAAGTAGTTCACTCTACAATACCAAAAAGTTATTATTGTTTCTATAATTGATTTGCAATCAAAGAAATTGTTTTATTAACAGTTCAGCTTATTTTTTGTGCACAGCAAAATAAACTAAATTCAACGCATAAATAAAAAAAACTAACATTTTGTAAATGATATTTTAACAACAAAAATTATATATATAAATGAATTATTAATTTGAATATAGTCAAATGTAGATGTTATAATATCTGTGTACACAAAATACAAAAAAGGTCAATTAAAAGATGAAATATACATATATCATACTAACTGCTATATTCTGGAAATTAAAATTAAATTAGTTAAAAAAAACTGGTATGACAACTGGCACACTGATGAAATTTTTATTCAGAGTTAATAAAAATAAAACATGTTACATGCCGACTGGCATATTTTCAAAATTTAATGTCGCCTCGTGGAATGTTGTGCTATGTTGGATCGATCTCGCACAGTCTCCAAGAGTTATCTTGCTTTTGGCGTCATTAATTAGCCTTTCTAAATAAATTAGTCTTCGTTTCCCGAAATTCGGCGGTGTTACATTCGGTAAGTCCATATGAGCCTTTATATTTTCTTTACTCCAAATATTCTCTATAAGATTAAGCATTGGGCTATAAGGACCTAATCAGAGCAATGTTGCACTTGTTCCCTCCATAACGAGAAGAGTCCGCGCACCCATTCCTTAGCTTGTTCTGCACGAAAACATCCTCGTCGGCGATCCATCGAAAGTACCCCAGAAGTCGATATCGCCCCAATTAGATGTATATTTAAAAGAGATTGGAATTTGTTTCGTCAATCCAAACAATATTTTTTCCTTGTCGTATAAAATTGTTTAATTGAGTAACATACTCCGCTCTTTTGGCTTTGTTGGCATTATTATTCATGGTAAAAGGTTCCTTGTGCTCAACCTATAACAAAATTACACTAATTTCGTCCTCAGATAAAATTTTTGGTTTTTGCCTCCTTTTTTCTGCATGCATTTTACGCCAGAAGAAATCCAAGTACAAGCGGTTTTATAGTTCACTCCTAACGAAGATGCAAGTTTTGTCCAATCTTCGCCCTTAATTGAAGCTTCGACTACTCTTTCCCTGTCTACAGTATATGATTGTTTTTCCAACAAAATGAAGTCTATATATGAAGCAAAACATTTTTCAATACAATTAATAATAACATTATAATTAATAAATTATATTAAAGTTTTTGACATTAAATAGAAATTAATTTGCAAAATATTATTTTTGGCGATTTTTATATTAAAATTTTTTTCATTTCCAAAATTTTGTTTGATTGTAAGGATAATCTGACAGATGGATATAAAACTGACATATCTAAGTCTTAGACAAAAAGAATGGCCTTACATAATTTATGTATAGAACTTACCTTCAATTGCAACGCGACATATAGAACAATTTCTTTGCTCATGCTCGTTTGTCATTGTATTGTTACCAGAGTTCAGAAAAAAACACACACTGAATAAAAAACTCGTACATATGTGTAAACAAACATAACTTAGACCAACACACACATATTTTTATTTTCATACCAATTATGTTTGTTTTTAAATTTTCTTCGGTGCCCAACACAACCATGACTGTGTTCGTTTTAATATTTCGTTATTTACACGAACATTTTTGTATCACATACTTTTTGTTTCAATCACACATAAAGCACACATTTTTGAGTGTTGCTTTATTTGAAGTTCATGTTCTGGTACGTGTACTGAAAAAAAAACACAGAACATGTACAATAAACAGGTTCGAGTTCAGTTATATTTTAAGTCGTGTTGTGGCTCGTGTAGTAAGAAAAAACAGAACATGTACAATAAACAGGTTCGAGTTCACTTATATATTAAGTCGTGTTTAACCTGTTTATTGTACATGTTCTGTTCTTTTTTTTCAGTACACGTACCAGAACATGAACTTCAAATAAAGCAACACTCAAAAATGTGTGCTTTATGTGTGATTGAAAAAAAAGTATGTGATAGAAAAATGTTCGTGTAAATAACGAAATATTAAAACGAACACAGTCATGTGCGTTTGGCAAACAACACATAAGTCATTGCATTGCATTTTGTGACTTTAAAAAATTCAAAAAAATTAATAAAATTACATGTAATCACATTTAGTTTATACTTACTTTTTTTAAAATAGCAAATATTTGGATTTTATATTGACTCGATATAGAAATATTGTTTCTACATTAATGTTTTTTACACAATATTTAAATAAAAATCATGTTAATTTGATTTGTGAAAAAACATAAGAACAAAGTCTTATTGGAAATTTCAAGATATGTTACATATACAGTAGGCTGGTTCATATATGACACTTTTTTTTGTTTTGTCGATTTTTTTGTCGGCCAACCCGAATATATATTAAGCACAGTGAAAAAATAGCACATGATTTTTTTACATTTTTTTCATCAATGTTTAGGGGTCGCTACCGGACCCCAAACTTCAGTGGTTTTGAGAAAAATTGCTGTCTTTAAAATTTATTCCATGTGTGCGTGTCTTAAAAATAATAAAACAAAACAAATTATGTACACCGTTATTGCATAAGGCTTTTTAAATAAATAGAGCACAATTTGTTTTCAGAATCTTTTTCTGAGACGATTTAGAAACTTTTGTCCGTCCGTCCTTCCATTTGTCAATTTAAATTCAAATTTAAGAAAAGATATAATTTTTATACAATAAATTTTAAAATAATAATTTTATTAAAGATCACGCAAGATCTAGCCCCATATAATTTCCCCAAGTAGCGCACCCCCTTCCTCCCCCGAAAAATTAAAATATCGATTATAAAGGTTTTTCTCGAATTTTTTCAGGATAATTCGTTTGTAGTAAACAGTATATCAAGCTAAAACGCTTTTTTAAATATTTTAGATCCCAGACCATTAATAGCTGTTTTTAGCCCTTGGCACGAAATTGTTTGTAATGTTCTATTTCTAAAAACCAAATTGGATATAAAAATATATATTTAATAATACATCATTTAAAACCAATATCAAAAGTTTTCTATTTGACTACTACATCAAACATGCAATTTTCAGTTACGGTTTATTTTTTAGTTAAATAAGTAGGCTATACGCAGCTTCCACACGCTGCAGCACGTGGATCGTTACAAATAGTGATTGAGTCTTCAAACATTTTATTTATACACGGTTATAGTTTACCATTAAAATATTGTACGCTGTTCGAAAAGATCGTTTTTTGTGTGAAATAAGCATTATGTTCTGTGCGTTGTAATAAGTTTAAATAGGTACATTATATCTATAATATTTTTTAATTCGGTGACACAAATAAGTTGGTTTAACAAATCTTACAATTGATTTTAATCCTAAGGTGGTGAGTTACATATATATTTAAAACAATATATAAAATAGTGTAACAACATATACTTCTACTTTATTAGACCAGCTTGTGGATAATTTTTTATAATGGCTTCAAGTTCAACAACATCAGCTACGCGCAACAGAACTAAAATATGGCTTATCGGACAGGTATCACCACAGCTATGCAACACCAAACTTCCTACAAAAATAGAGGTATTAAGTGTATTTTTTTACTACAAAATCTATGACAAATTAACAATAAGAGGCTGTTGCTCTTCAACTGCAAACGATGTCTTAGCGATTTGGGAAATGGCCGCAATACCGACACAAACAAAAAAGCGCGTAATAGATAAAATTGATATTATTTTTCATTCTTGGCAAAAATTAAAGAAAAATAAGGAAAACAAAGCAAAGCGCTCAGGAGGCTTGAACAAAAAAGAACAAGACTGGTCAACTACTTTGGAAGGTCTTTTCGATATTGCTCACGCTAATGCTTTAAACATGATTGTAATACTGGAGGATAAAGATTTTTTAAATGCTCAGCGAAAGGTCATTCGGCATGGAAAAATAGGTAATGTAGACTCAACACTTTTAAGAAGGAATGCTAAATACGAAAAATGGTCCCATATAAAAGAGATTCGCAAAAAAAAAAATGCTGGAGCGTGAGAGCAAGTCTATCGATCGTATTCATAAGAGGAGCCGATTTGAACTATCGTCTTCGTCAAGTGATGATGACCAAACTTTATCTACTTTAAAAGCTTCTGAACCAGCGGAAAAGAAAAAGATATGCAGAGGCAGAAAGAAAATTTTAAATGAAAATTTAGCTGTGAGTCTTGACGTTGCAAAGCTAAGTATCCGAAAGGTAGCTATAGTTTTGACCGAAACAGTTAAACACATTGGTGGTGATTCTTCAGACTATAATATAAGCACTTCTTCTATTCGTCGACATCGAATTGACTTCCGAGAAAGCATGGCCGAGTCATTAAAAAGTAAGTTTAAGCCTGACGTTCCACTCACAATTCACTGGGATGGGAAAATGATAGAAGATATCAGCGGAAATAAGATCGTTGAACGTCTTCCAATCCTGGTATCTGGAATGGGAATTGATAAGCTGCTTGCAGTCCCAAAATTATCTGCTGGAACAGGTGTTGCAGATGCGTCGGCAGTTTTTAATACCTTACTAGAATGGAACCTAAGCGAAAAAATCAAATGCATGAGCTTTGACACAACTGCAACAAATACTGGAAGAAGAAATGGTGCATGTATTTTGTTAGAACATAATATGGATAAAGATATCCTTTGGCTGGCATGTCGTCATCACATTCTGGAAATAATGCTTGAAGCTGTGTTTCGCCAGGCACTTGGTACTTCAACTGGGCCTGAAACATTGATCTTTAAAAAATTTAAGTTGGCCTGGAGCAAAATTAATCGGAAAAGCTTTTAATCGGGAATTTCTGATCTTTTTGTTTTAAAACAAGTGACACATATTACAGATGAGATAATTTCTTTCGTTCAAACTCAGTTAAAACAGTTTCAGCCTCGAGAAGACAACAAAGAGCTATTGAAGCTAACTCTAATATTTCTAGGAGGTGTTCCCGAAAATGGAATTTCTTTCAGAGCACCTGGAGGTCTTCACCGAGCAAGATGGATGGCTAAAGCCATTTATTGCTTGAAGATTTATTTATTTAGAAATGAATTCAGGCTTAATGAGAGTGAAGCAGAATCAATAAGAGATGTTTGTATATTTGTTATTACAATTTATGTCAAGTATTGGTTTGTAGCCCCTTCAGCGACTTATACTCCAAGAAATGATCTACAGCTATTAAAGGACCTACAAAATTATGATGAAGTAAATGCGTTAATTGGAACTGTAGCCATTAAAAAATTTCTTGGTCATCTTTGGTATTTATCAGAAGAGCTCGTCGCACTCGCTTTTTTTGGCGACCAAGTTTCTGTTGATACAAAAAAGAAAATGGTGGACGCTTTAGATGTTGAAGGAGCTGAGAACCCGTCGAAAAGAATAACATTAGACGCCAGTCTAATAAGTAACAAACAACTAGAAAACTTTGTTTCCAATAATACTTTAAGATTATTTAGCATAACCGGCATTTCATCCAATTTCATAACGAAAAACGTTGAAGCGTGGGAAGAAGATGAGGATTACATAAATGGTAGAAGCATAGCTCGTTCTATGAGAGTTGTTAACGATATAGCAGAAGAGGAGTGGCACTGATGGAAGAATATAATAAACTACCAACAATGAAGATCAAAAGCAGTATTTATTGTTATTGGTGAAAGAATATAGACAAAATTACCCAGACTCAAATAAATCAACTTTGCTCAAATATTATTTTAAATAGCTTAATATGCTTAATATTTAAAGGTAATATATAAATATTTTATGTCTATCAGAATAAGTTTCATAAATTGACTGCATTTTTGTTTTTTTTTTTAATTAAAAACTTTTTTAATTAATATTTGTTTTTACTTTCCTTATATATTTGTAATGAATAAATACAACTTAAGATTTTTAATATAGGTTTTCTAAACGATTATATTTTAATAAAGAAATCTTTTTAAACATAAAAATATGCTTGCTAAACTTTTATTCGAGGGGTTTTAGTAGCATTGTATAAATAGAGACTGAAAAACATACATACAAAATTTTAAGGAGGGTTGGGGAGGGGATACGTGTGCGGCATTTTTTTTTTAAATAATTTTCTTAATTTTAAAGACAAATGTAAATAGATAGCTTAGTATTCAATGTTTTAAAATTGTCATCAAGTTTCCTGTAAGAAAAGACGGACGGACGGACAAGAGTTGCTAAATCGTTTCAGAAAACGATTCAGAAAAAAGTTTTATACGTTCTGTTTTACAAATAGCATTCAATAAAAGTGATCATAAAAATATATACATATATATATTTTTTTTTATACATACATATGAGAAAAGGAATAGAGGCGACGATTTTTATCAAAAATTCCAATGTTTTGGATCCGGTAGCGACCCCTAAATCTTTCTGAAAAATTTTGAAAAAAATCATGTGTTATTTTTTCACGGTGGTTAATATAAATTCCGGTTGGCCCATTACAAAATCCAAATTATTATTTTATGAACCGCCCTAATATACAGTGTATTATTTAAAAAAATATTTTTTTGTATAGGGTTCGAAAGCAAAACCAATTCGATATTTTCTGAATTTCAATTGATATTTTCTGAAATACATTTGATGTGTTCTGAAATACATTTGATGTTTTCTGAACTACATTTGATAATTTCTGAAATTCAATTGATATTTTCTGAAATTAAATTTATAATTTCTGAAATACATTTGATAATTTCTGAAATACAATTGATACTTTCTGAAAATCAATTGATACTTTCTGAAATTCAATTGATACTTTCTGAAATTAAATTGATGTTTTCTGAAAATCAATTGATACTTTCTGAAATTCAATTGATGTTTTCTGAAATACAATTGACGTTTTCTGAAATTCAATTGATATTTTCTGAAATTCATTTGATGTTTTCTGAAATACAATTGATTATTTCTGAAAATCAATTGATGTTTTCTGAAATACAATTGGAAAAGGTGTAGAGCAATTAATTTTCCTAAATATGCCAAAGTTTGGCCACGGCAAGGAATGGGTTAACGTTGTTTGATTTAATTCCAAATTTGTAGCATGGAAGACTTCCATAATTGGTTTTTATATTTTAAGCGTCACATCTAAAAATACAAAATCACTTACAAAATATGTTTTTTTTTTTTTTTTTTTTTTTTTTTGGAATAAATTCTCTTTTATTAGCTTTGGGTCATATAGGGCTCCAACTCCAAAAGGGATAATGGGGTGATATAAATTTTTTTTCAGAAACCCTAGGCTATTAAGAAAAAACATAACATATAAAAGTTGAAAACTGATAAATTTTTGATACAAAGTATTTAGAAAAAGTACATTTACTGAATATTTCGCAAAAAAAAACTATTTTTTCTCGAAATAAACAAACAAAAAAATTTTTGTGAAAAAAATTCTGGGAATATTCTTGCAAATTGACACAGTTAATCTCTAACATATATTTAGCAAAACTTTAAAGTGCCAGAGCCATTTTTTTAAATTTTGTTTAGAGAAAATTTTGTAAAACTTAAAAAAGGAGTTTTCGAAATTTTATCAAAAAATGTTCCATCTTCGGTCTCATTGCGCAATAAGTTAACAACGTGGTAATAAAACAATCCTTCATGTCTGAGTACTTATAGGTATAGAGACAAAATGATGGCTTTAATTTTTAGTCGCGTTGAGGCACATCTAAATTTTTTTTGATTGACCCAAAACTTTGTATTTCTCAGTTTTTTTGCTATCCGCATATTTTAGGGCCACCCTAATGAACGTATTATATATTATTTGCCACAATTGATTTCAATGAGTATGTTAAGTTTTTCACGAAAGAGAAATAACAAATTGTTATTTTAAATATTCCGAATTTAGACTATCCTGGATTTGTTAATTAGGTAAATTTACGGCACCATAAATTATTGATCGCCAGAACACCTTGTGTCGATATAGCGATGTCCATATGACCGTATGTCCGTCCGTCCGTCTATCTGTCTGCCTGTTGAAATCACGTGCAATCGCAAAATAAATCATTTATCTGGGTAAACTTAGAATAATATGGTTGGTCATTATATGGACCTGGTCAGTATTTTAAATCGAATAAATCGGGCATCATTGTGCGAATATGTGACCTAAACTATGAACACACCTTTAAAAATTAAGAGCGTTGTAATAATTTAGTATTAAGTTTTTCATGCATAGTTTACTTTTTTTTACATTTTTTACATTTTTTACATTTTTTACAAATAGTGCAATAAGTCCATATATTAATGTAAACGCAAAACATAGGTGGATAGTATCCAAGATTCGCCATGGCCGAACTTAACACTCTTAACTGTTTTTTTTTTTTTTTTAATAATGAACTTTTTCTTAATAAAAAGTGTTATTTGAATGAAGGGTGCACTTTTAAGGCACTTTTTAAAGAAGTTGTTTTTGAAAAAAATTACTATTTTAAGAAAAGGTAACTTTTGGACAAAATGGTGATTTTTTAATAAGACTTAATTTTTTAAGAACAGTTACTTATTTATGATAAGTAACTTTTTTCGAAAAGGTACTTTTCCAATAATATGTACTTTTATAAAAGCGAGTGCTTTCTTAAGAAAATTTACTTTTAAAGAAAATTTACTTTTTTAAGAAAAACATAATTTTTTTAAACAAGCAGATTCCAGCGCTCGAAATTCGAGTGCAATTTCTAGGCAGCTTTATTTTTCAACTTAGCCAATTCACAAACCAAAACTTTTATGGTTTATTATTATTGTGAATGAAGATAACAAACTCATTAACAAACACATTAACAAATTTAATAAAACAACAATACCATATGTATAATTTTATGTATGTGTTAGTAGCAACTTTAAATGCAATTTACTTAAAAGAAAAAATTTAAAAATCTGTAAATCTGCAAAACGGCTAAAAAGAAATACCTTTCAAATAGTACACGATTAGTCAAAATCGGGATAAAACGGTAGAACAAAACATCGGTCACAAGAAATTGCCTAGTCTATTAATATTATAGGAAAACAATTGTTTATTTTTGATTTGTTTTTAATATTTGCTATTTGCCAGTTGTGATTCAATAAGCAAACAAAAGCTAAAAGTAACTTATAACAATGTTGCCAGATACATATTTGGATGTAGAAGATTTGATGAAATCTCGCAGTTTTCAAAGCGTATAAACAATGTTTCATTCGAAAATCTGCTAAAATGCCGAACTCTAATATTTTTGCACAAAATAGTTAACACAAAGCAACCAGATTATCTTTACAAAAGGCTACAATTTTCCCGATCTAATAGAGGGAATAAAATAAACTCAATTCGGTATCAAAAACAAATATCTGAAAGACATTTTTTTTTGTGGAAACTATAAAACTTTGGAACCAACTACCTCATAATATACAAACCATTAGCAATGCAAAGCTCTTTAAAACAGCAATATTTCGCCACTTTGATTAACTTAATTTTTTGTGTTGCACTTAATTTTTTTTTTCTTTCTCATTTTTAAAAAAAAATTTTTTTTTCTTCATTTATTTAAAACAAAATTACAAAAACAAAATTATTTATTTATTTTTTTTTAAACTTAAATTTTTAAAATTATTGTTTAATTATGTCGTATATTTTATGTTAAATTAAATAACACTTTCTGTCTTAACTTTATCTCCCCAGTACTGTAATATTAATAGGATCTATTTCTTGTTGTACTGCATTCTTCAAATAAATAATTAAATTAAATTAAATTAAATTAAATTAAATTAAATTAAATACAAATCTAATTATTATTTAAGGCTTTTCTATTATATTAAAGCATAAATAACATTTAATGAACTTCCAATGCTTATTGAAATTTGTGACAATGGTGAAGAGATGTAAATTTTTTAATATTTACAAAAGTTATGTGAGTTTTCGACGCGTCAAACCATGATATTTTTATACACAAGCCTGTTTACCATCAGCACGACTCAAACCAACAGTCACCTCTTTTAACAGCGCAGCAGCTATTCACCAGAGTATGTTTGAAATCATTGGGTATCATCATGTTGGTGGTGTTGGCTTGAAATTCATGAAAATTATTCATGCTGAAGGATGTATGATAATTTCCGACGGAAGTGTAATCAAAAATCGCTTAGACAAATGCCATGATGTGATGATGCCTGTTTCGTTGTTTGTTTGTATATTTTACCTACAACTTCCATGTCCCACTGATACGCGGCAGGTGTCTTGATATGTTGGCATTTAAGTCAAGTTGTGCCTGTGTGTATGCGTGTGTATGTGTATGTAAGTTTAATACTCATCGTATTTTGCTTGTTAAAGTAGAGTTTTTTTTTACAACACCTGTGTTGATGTCAACTGAGCTTTTATTTTTAATTTTAATGTTTTTTTCTTGCTGTCTGTCTGCCAAAGAATTAAACGGAAATGAGCATTACTCGCTGGTCGTACTGCTGTATATCGTAGTGTTCTCTGCAGTAACTGAAAAAATAACGTTTTTTTCAAATTATTTTAAAATTAAATTTTTGCATTTACTGATTTGAGAATGCATTTATTAATATAACAATTAACGAGGTTTTTCTGTTTTAGGACTTCTTAGAAAATTATATTTTCATCTGAAGCACTTTGTAGTTCGGGTTGAGTGTGATTTGTACAGATGAGAAAAAGAAAAAAATAGTTTTTGGAATTGTATCCAACTTTGTTTTTCATTAAATTTATTTTATAACTTAAAACAAATAAGAAAATTATAGTTGGTCCAGACCGACTATGCGATACCCTATACCATGCGTTTAAAGAATTGGTCTTAGGTCCAACTAATTGGGTATAGAAAATAAGCATAAACCATATCTTTGTGGAATTTTTATTAATTTTTTTGCTTTCGCATTTGAAAAAGTTCATATCGGATGTTATATTTATATGGGGACTGGGTCAAAAAATGGACCGATCCTGACCATATTTTGTAAAATCACTTTTTTGTGGAAAAACATATACAACCCGTCTGTGAAAATTACGATCAGACTCTCAATAGGGTAAGATATTTTTAGTTAACATGATTCATTGACATCCTCGACAGGTTGTTATTTAAAATTAAAATTAAAAATTATCAAAAAAAAAAATGTTTTCAAAAAAATTTTGATATTAATAATAGCCTTTCTATTAAATGAAATAATAGGCCATAATCTAGACTAAATAGTCTTTATAATAAAGTAACAAAATCTTTTATCGGTTGAAAAACAGCCAAGTTATATCAAGTTCCCCAGGCAATAAATGCGCCGCAGACCACTTGATTAAGAAAATCGAGCTCACATTTTTAAAAACATTGATATAATTTAAAACAACAACAACATTTCTACATTCTGCTGATCCCAAAATGATTTTATGTAAAGTATTTTGCATCTCGGCTATTGTTATGCCCTTCTAAATGAATGTCAAAACGCTATTTATTTTTTAACACTATTTCAAAATCTCCAATTTTACTTTTTCAAAAATTTTGTTCAAGAGATTTACCGAAATCTACGATTGGTCTTTAGGGTCTTATTAACAAAATACACATGATTAAAAATGCCAAATATGGTAGGTATTCTATTCTTTATTTGGCGAGGGCAGCGTTTTTATTTCAGCGGATTTGAAGAAAATTTTGATTTTTCATACTTTTTCAACCTTTAGGCTAAATCTTTTTGGTGTTTTCATATTTCAAATATCTTTTGTCAAAATATTATACTACTTGATATAAGTTCTCAATCCTGTAAAAGGTCAAAGGTCAAATTTAAGGAGATTTAAATTTTTTTAAAACAAAATATCGAAATAATATATATTTGTGAAAGGATTTCGACAAAACTTATTGATAGTATTAGGTATTTAATAATTCTAAAAAATAACATTCTGCACTTATTTTCTTAAATTAACCCGTGGGGTACTCTTGATGTCAAATTAACTCTATATGAAAATCTATAAATATTTTCTTCATCAGAATTTTTTTAATAAAACAAATTTATTGTGTTCATAAAATTCCAAGGGATTATCTTCAAAAAGTGCTATCTACATTTGACAGTAATATTAATTTTTGATTTCAAACTGTTCTCCAATATAACTGTCAAATATAATATTAATTTTGATATCAGACACCTCAAATTCGAACAAAAATTTTTTTTCATCCAAAATTAAAAAAATATATATATGCATTTAAATTAAAAATGCTGCTAATAAAAAAAAAAAATAAATCATGTGAGTCCGATCACAGGGGAGATGTGTAAACATCTAGTAATTAGAGATTTTTTAATGCACTTTTTTAAAATAAAACAGAAAGCGTCAAGTATGTATCACTTATAGCAATCAACTGCAGGGGCTCTGCTAAAATAAGAATATTATTATTTAATATTAACCGGTTGAAATAATAACCGGTTAATTTGTAATTTTTCGTTTTTAATATTTCATTTTTCATTTATTATTTTTTATTTTTCATTTTTTATTTCCTATTATTCATTTTTATTTTTCACTTTTGATTTTTCATTTCTTATTTATTATTTTTCATTTTTTATTTCTTATTTTTCATTTTTATTTTTTCATTTTTTATTTTTCATTTTCCATTTCTTATTTTTCATTTTTTGTATTTCATTTTTCATTTTTTTTTTTAATTTTTTATTTTAAGTTTTTTATTTTGCATTTTTAATTTTTTAATTGTCATTTTTTATTTTTAATTTTTCTTTTTTTTTTATTTTTAATTTTTAATTTTTCATTTTTTATTTTTAATTTTTCATTTTTATTTTGCATTTTTCATTTTTCAGTTTTCATTTTTTATATTTCATTTTTCATTTTTTAATTTTTTATTTCTCATTTATTAATTTTTTATTTTTTATTTTTTATTTTTCTTTTTCAGTTGTCATTTTTAATTATTTTATCATTTTTTTTTCATTTTTTATTTTTAATTTTTTATTTTTCACATTTTCTTTTTGGCGTTTTTCAGTTTTCATTTTTTGTTTTCTATTTTTCATTTTTCATTTCTTATTTTTTATTTTTCATTTTTCATTTCTTTTCATTTTTCATTTTTTTTTAATTTTTTATTTTTCATTTTTATTATTCATTTTTCATTTTTTCTTTTTCATTTTTTACTTTCCATTTTTCATTTTCAAACAGGTTATTACATATCATAATTTTTGCACCAATACAATCACATGTCTTACCGATTTTGTCTTACGTCTTACATGTTACGCTGTTTTTGTGATTGTATTGTGAAATAAGAATTTACCCCCCTGCGCGTATAGTTGTTTACACATCAAAAATATCCAAAAATAACAATAATACCGTTATACAATTTTTGAAATAGCTATTATAATATCTGTTTTAAAAAAATTCTAACACTCGCTTGTGTCGCTATTATGTACATCACTATATTCCTTTGATTGTTTTGATATTTATTTCTGCAAAAAATTTGTCTTTTTTTTTTGGTAACAATGCGAAAGAAAAATTAAAATGTTTATTTAAATGCTTCAAATTGTATGGTGTCCGCAAATATACATTCATGTTAGCATGTGTTGGAGCGCATTAGTTATTTGTTAACATTCTTTAATATTTGTATCATATTTTATTGAAAATTCATTAACAAAATTGCATTGTATTTGAAAATATATAGACAGTAAAACGTTAATCATAGCTGTACTTCACTGTAGCTTTAATTTCCAATATTCTGTAAATTTTTTCCATACTCATTTATATAGTTACAGTTTTAGAACATATTCATGTATAAAAGCAAAAATCTGTAATAAACATGGGGTCATTCGTATTATAACGTTTTGTCGAAAACAAGTTCTTTCATTTAATCTTGCCCTGTTCAAGTAATTTTAGTGATAGTCTTTGAGCAAAAAGAAAAATTAGACATTTCATCCATTTTTGGCGCCCAACGGGGGGCAAGAGTTTTAGAAATATTATATCATCAACAATTAAAAAAAAAAAATTAATATTGAAAGTAATATAAATAAAGATTTTGTGCTATTTAAAAATCTAAAGAAAATAACATCATATTAAGGTAGAGTACATAAAGTTAAATTCTTCGTCATCGCTTAAAGTTTCTCTTAATCTTCGCTGTGTTCATTTAAACACTATGAGAAATTAACTTACATATACGTAGTGTGTCAAAATTTATTCATCGCTTGAAATTTTTCTTAATCTTCGCTGTGTTCATTTAAACACTAAGAGAAATTAAGTAACACATACATATTGTTTCAAATTTATTCATCGTCGACAACATTTAAGTTTAAATCTCTTGTTTGTTAAACACACTGTTAATAACATTTCTATAATTAATATGGCTGATCTAGAAGCTCTTACGAAACAACGGCAAGCATCAAAAGGGAATGTAACAAGAATAAAAAATTTAATTTCTTCGTCTATGTCTATCGCTGAACTAGAGTGTCGTTTGTCTTTAGTTGAAGCATATTTCAAACAGCTGTTAACCATACAAACAAACATCGAAGAGCTTAATCCAAAAGACCTTGCAAGAGCTGATATTGAGGATTTATGTATCAAAACAAAATCAAAAATTATTGAGTTGTTGGGTGACAATTATAAACGGCAGAATTTTGAAACGTCAGTCGCTGTGCCTTTTGCAACACATAGTAAATTGCCAAGTCTTGAGTTGCCAAAATTTGACGGAAAGTATTCGGCATATAAAAACTTTTCTTCATCGTTTAAACAATTTGTCGATGATGACACGTCGTTATCCAACATAGAAAAGTTTTATCATTTATTACATTGTTTATCTGGTCAAGCATTAGACACAGTTCGAGCATTTCAGATAACAGCTGAAAATTATAAGAAAGCATTACAACGATTAGAAGACCGGTATGACAATAAAACCTTGATTTTCATAGAGCACATTCAGAACCTTTATGATTTGCAAAATTTAAATAAATCATCGGGCATAAATTTACGCAGTTTGATTGATAGTGCATCAGCTATATATGGATCACTTAAATCACTAGGAAGCGCTGAAGACATTTGTAATGCGTTAATTATACATTTAATAAACCAAAAAACAGATACGGAAACACAAATAAAGTGGAGAGAAAGTTTGGATTATTCGCAACTACCATCATGGGACCGATTTTGTGATTATTTAGAGCGGCGATGCCAGTTCTTAGAAGCATCAGAAAGTTTTTCAACGCAATCAAACGTGGGATTAAACTCAAATTATCCAAAACGTCATCCACAACGTCAGCAAAAGTCTCTTTCGTCGTTTTATATGCAACAAAAATCGTGTTCTCTGTGCAAATGTTTAGATCATTGGCTCAGCGCCTGCTCGCAATTTAGAACAATGACTGTTGAGAATCGATTTGCAACAGTCAAGAAATTGAATTTGTGTATAAATTGCTTATCAGAAGGTCACGTTGTTTCTAAATGCGCATCTAAAAACAAATGCAAGGTTTGTAATAAATCGCATCACTCCATGCTTCATCGTACAACATCGCAAAATAGTGATTCGTCGCTGCCGGTTCTAACCCCTTCATTTTTGTCGTCATCCTCATCATCTGCAATCGTTAACGTTCATATGGAGCAATCAGCAGATGGTGTTATCTTAGCTACAGCTGTTATACTTGTTCGTGATAGTCTGGGTGAGTTTAAATTGTGCCGTGCTCTATTAGACTCATGTTCGCAAGTTAATCTTATTACTGAAAATTTTTCAAAATTATTGAATTTACCTCAAAGAAAAACATCAGTTAACATAATTGGTGTAGGATCTACATCTACAAAAATCAAGTTTGAAACAAGTACAGAAATTCGTTCTCGCTATAATTGTGAAGAATACTCAGTAAACTTTTATATTACAAATCGTGTTTCTGGATATCAACCAGATATGGATCTGGATGTTAGAAATTGGAATTTTCCTTCTAACATAGAGTTGGCCGACGATCGGTTTAATGAATCTCAACCAATTGATATGTTGATAGGCGCTGATGCCTTTTTCGAAGTTCTCGGTGCTAACAAGATAAAACTTGGGTCCGATTTGCCTATTTTACAACAAACTTGCTTTGGTTACATAGTGTCAGGAAGTTATAGATCATCGAATAACATCCGCAAATTTCAATCATATACAACGAGCATCGAAGACATTGACGAAAACATAAATAAACAGTTAGAACTATTATGGTATATGGAAAAAGTTTCGTCGTCAATAACAAATTATAATGTAGAACATCAAGTTTGCGAATCGAATTTTGTAAATAACGTTGAAATTTTAAACGATGGACGAATTCAAGTTATGTTACCATTTAAGGATGATCCTTCTCTATTAGGTTCATCATATGCTTCAGCCATGAAGAGGTTTCTTTCATTAGAAAAACGCTTGTCTCGCGATTCTCACGTTAAACAGCAGTATATAAACTTTATGAAAGAATACGAACAATTAGGCCATATGACCCGAGTAGACCCAGATGTTGATAAACCGCATTTTTACTTGCCACATCAACATGTATTGAAACCATCTAGCGTTAGCACTAAATTACGTGTTGTTTTTGATGCGTCTTCAAAAACGTCGTCATTGAAATCGTTAAACGATATTTTGTGTATTGGCCCAACTATTCAAGATGAATTGTTTTTGTTGCTTATTCGCTTCAGACTTTGGAAATACGCTTTGACAGCTGACATCACGAAGATGTATAGAATAGTACTGATAAAGCCATGTCATCGGCCTTTTCAACAAATCTTATGGAGAGATCACGAAGATCAACGCATCTCCACCTACCAGTTGAACACAGTTACATATGGAATGTCATCTTCACCATACCTAGCAATTCGTAGTTTACATTTTCTTGCTGACCAATATCAACACAAATACAAACTTGGTGCAGAAACCGTAAAAACGAAATTTTATGTTGACGATTTATTATCTGGGGCGAACGATTTAAAAACACTTTGCCAAATCAAGGAGGAAACGACTTTATTAAAACAAGGTGGTTTCGAATTAACAAAATTCTAGTCTAACAATCTTCTATTGCATTTAGAAGACAATCAAGCTAAAAATATGAATATTAACGATGAAGTTATCACAAGTGCGCTTGGAATCACTTGGAATCCAATCACAGATCAGTTTCTTTTCTGTTTTCGTCCTAAAAAACAATACTCTCTTATTACAAAACGAGCCATCCTGTCGCTGGTGTCATATATCTTTGATCCGATGGGTTTGGTTTATCCTATTGTCATTCAACCAAGAGTCTTATTGCAAGATTTGTGGATAACAAAAGTCGACTGGGACTCAGAAGTAAACGAAAAAGCAAAAGAATCGTTCTTAAACTTTATATAAGACCTTAAAAATTTACATTTGTTAAAAGTACCACGATACGTTTTACAACCAAATTTAGTTTCATTGCAATTGCATGGTTTTTGCGACGCATCAATACGCGCATATGGATGTTCCTTGTACGCTCGCACTATAAACGAAAAAGGTGAAGTTTTTGTTCAACTAATAACATCTAAATGTCGTGTTGCACCAACAAAAAAGAGAACGATGCCGCACCTAGAATTATGTGGCGCTCATATACTTTCCAAATTGTATACTAAAATAGCGCCTCTATTTGAAAAGTTTGATCCTGAAACATTTTTGTGGTCAGATTCGACCGTAGTCTTACAGTGGCTTAAAAAACACTCATCTACATTGATAACTTTCGTCGGTAACCGGATATCCGAAATACAAGACGCAACTTCAAATTGTTGTTGGCGTCATGTGCCAACATCAAGTAACCCAGCAGACATTCTATCGCGTGGATGTACAGTTTCTGAGTTATCTTCGTCTATATGGTATTCAGGACCAGCATTGCTACAAGAATCACCTGAAAATTGGCCACACTCACAACTACCACGCCATGACAAAGTTGTTGATGCAGCCATTCGAAAAATAACGTTATAGTGTCACACGACAGAAAACTCCATTTTAAAGTTCATAAATCGTACCAGTTCATACAATAAAATCTTACAAGTTATATGTTGGTTATTTAGATTTCGTTACAAAAACAAATGTAGTAAAATTTCGCAGGAAGAACGTTTTCGTGCGTTATATTGTGCTGTTTGGACAATTCAACAACAGCACTTTTTCGAAGAATTTAGCATTTTAACCAAAGAAAAACAAATAAAAAATTCTCTTAAATCACTCAGTTTATTCATACAAAATATGAATGGGTTTCCACTAATTCGAGTGGGAGGACGATTGCAAAACGCAGACATTCCCGAAAATCGTAAACATCCGTTTTTGTTACCAAAAGATTGCCATTTCGTTCATATTCTAGTACGTGACATTCACATCCAAAATTATTATGCCGGTCCAAAAGCTCTCTTAGCTTTCATTCGACAAAAGTTTTGGGTAGTCGGAGCTAGGGCTATCACTAGGAAGATAGTTCGATCATGTACCAGCTGTATACGCTATAGACCAAAGCTCGTCCAGCAAATGATGTGTGACTTGTCAATAGAACGTGTAACTCCTGCAAGACCATTCGAAAGGTGCGGTGTTGATTTTTGTGGACCTAAATACACCTATTTGAAAATAAGAGGAAAACAGCCATATAAATGTTATGTGTCAATTTTTGTTTGCTTTGTTACCAAGGCGGTTCACATTGAAGCCGTATCTGATCTTTCGTCTGAAGCCTTCATTGCTGCTTTGAAGCGTTTAATTGGTCGACGTGGTTTGCCGTCGAATATCTTTTGTGACAATGCCACCAATTTCATTGGGGCTAATACACAGCTTAATGATATGAAAAAATTGTTTGCGGATAAGTCATTCAAGAATGATATCAATAATTTTTGTTGTAAAAACTTTATTAATTTTAATTTTATTCCCCCCAGAGCACCCCATTTCGGAGGCATTTGGGAAGCCGCGGTTAAGTCCGCTAAAGGTCATCTTTACCGCACTTTAGCCAATGCTAAAATGACCTATGAAGAGCTCTCAACATGGTTGATTGAAATAGAAGCCATTATGAACTCTCGTCCTATTTCATCTCAATCAAGTGATCCTAACGACTTTGAAGCATTGACTCCGGGTCATTTCTTAATTGGCGGTCCGCTAAATTCTCTACCTAAGCAAATGGTAGAGTGTCACGAAATTAGCTACATACAGAGGTGGAAACGTATAACTGCAGCCAAACAACAGTTCTGGAAAAAGTGGTCAACTGATTATTTAAATGAAATGATTCAAAAAAGTCGTTGGTCTACATCAGAACCGAATATTCATCAAAATACTCTTGTACTTATACACGAAGACAATGTGTCTCCATTGAAGTGGGTTCTTGGTCGAATAGTGTCAACATATCCTGGTAAAGATGGGAAAGTTCGAGTGGCGGACGTTAAAACTGTAAAAGGTTTGTTCCGAAGGCCTGTACATAATCTTGAATCATAACTGAATCTTTCAACGCTGCCGGAATGTTGGAGCGCATTAGTTATTTGTTAACATTCTTTAACATTTGTATCATATTTTATTGAAAATTCATTAACAAAATTGCATTGTATTTGAAAATATATAGACAGTAAAACGTTAATCATAGCTGTACTTCACTGTAGCTTTAATTTCCAATATTCTGTAAATTTTTTCCATACTCATTTATATAGTTACAGTTTTAGAACATATTCATGTATAAAAGCAAAAATCTGTAATAAACATGGGGTCATTCGTATTATAACGTTTTGTCGAAAACAAGTTCTTTCATTTAATCTTGCCCTGTTCAAGTAATTTTCGTGATAGTCTTTGAGCAAAAAGAAAAATTAGACATTTCAATTTTTTATATTTTTATATCTTAAAAAACTTTTTACTTACTCGCTTTTATTACAAGTACATATTACAAGCTAATTCAGACATACTTATTTGACAATTTACCGAAATAACGCAGATTCTTAGAGATTTTTCTCAAGATTAATTTGAAAGTATTCTGTTTTAACACTATTCCTTAATTTTATTTATTGAAAATTTTCGACACATTTTCGTAATTTGAGATCTGGCATCCTTTTAGTTTTATATTTTTTTATTGTTGTCATATTAAAGTGAATGCCACCCAAATGGTGAAATTACTCGTATGTTTTGCTCTATCTCTAAAGAGAAAAATATAACTGTAAACAAAAACACTTATAGTAAATTTTATAAAAAAGACAGAAAAAACATTTCCAAATAGAGTAAAGACGCGATTTTCTTTAGAACTCAAATAAAACTAAACAAAATACCGAAATATTTTGGTGCAATTCTGGAAATCATTGTGGTTTGAGAATAAAAACATCTATTCAAGCAGTAAGCGCTATCTACATGTGTATAGCAAGCAACTGCTATGTTTGTCATACTTGATGGTTGCAGTTGTATGCTATACATTCATGGCGCTTTCTGTTGGTTGATGAATCAGCTAAATAATTGTAGCTTCCATTTCCGTAAATAGTTCCGCTTCCGTAAGGGAAGTTTGTGATTTTTACCCCCCTGATCGCATAGATGTTTACACATCAAAAGTAAGTCTTGGGTTTTTTTCTAACCAATCTAAAATATACGAAAATCCGTTTTTTTGTTGTAGCAGGGTTCATACGAATTCTCTTCTCTATTACGCATGACCCGGATATGGAAAGCCTACTTCAATAAGAGAAAATTAATTCAATTTTTCAGATAGAAATTGATTCTTTCTATGAAAAAATCATCACTGCATTTGTAAAAAAAAGCGAAAATTAAGAAATTAAGATAAATTCTGGTCAAAACAGGAAAACTATTAAATATAAATTTAAATGTTATTAGGACTTAAATTTCTAGTAACTGTATCAAAACGGTTACCGTTACCAACATTATATATAATATTAAGTTTAAGACACTGGAAGATGGTATAAGAATTTCGTATAGACGAAAATTAACAGTCTTACCTGTTTATGTTCTAATCATGCTGGTATGAAAAACGTTTTTTATCGAAAAACTAAATCAAAACTTAATGAAAAAAGCTTTTCTGTTATTTCTAACTTTTTTAATGATATAGAAATCATAAACGTCAGATACTAAGTTTTATTTTAGTGATATTTTCAAACTATATTTTGACTTTTGTAAAGGAAGTTCCCAAACCAGTGAAAATGGTCAGACCGACCATTTTATTTATCTCTATTTTGTTAGCCTAGTTTATCAAAATTTGCAATTAAAATAAGTTTAAAACAAATAATCAAAAGCTAATTCTTGACAAAATTGAATTCTAAAAAATTCTAACAAACTATTTTTGTTTCATTACAGGTACGTTGATCATCTATTATATTTAATGTATGTATTCAACATTTTAATATTTTATCATTATAAGTAACTGAAAATTTATATTAAAACATTTGGTTTGCATTTAGAAACCGGCCATTATTTTTTCAGATCAAACAAAACTATTTTTAATTTATTTATAAATAAACGAAAACAACTGAAACCGCTTTTATTGACTGACAAAATTTAAATGATAAAACAGAAAAAATAAGCGATTTCTCATTTTTTAATAACAAAATCAAATGTTCAACAATGTTTATTAGCATCTTTTGTATCATAGCTGACCCAACAGACGTTGTTCCATCCAAATTTCAATAAATTCATTTGTGGTAAACAGTGTAAACGAGAGTAAACGTATATTTGATTCAAAATTGTGTGTATTAGAATTTTTTTAATCCAATGTTCTATTATACACGACATTTTTTTGTTTTGTTGTCTGGTACGGGAACAGGCGATATACAATTGACCATGCGAGAATAATGGATTTTTAAGATAAATGCCGCAAACACTCAATCATTGTCCTTGCGATTTGTTTATTGTCATTGCGAATGTGAGCCGCACCAGGAACTGCAAGCGCTTAAAGTCGAATGTTATGTCGGTCGGAATCATTGGGATGCATGGTATTAAAACGTCCTCTCCTTTGTAGTTACCTTTAAGAATTGTTGTTTCGATGATGTTGTTGATAAGTATTGCACCGCAAGCCTCGTGCCATTAAAAAGACGTGATTAGTTGATATTTCGATCGACTTGAAGTTGTAGATTATGAGGCGGTAATTCTGGTAAATACAGCGAGTTTAAAAACTTGGTTGGATTGACGAAATAGTTGTAGGTGATAATGGAATCCATCAATTTGTGCGTCGTCAATGCGCTAGCAATTTAACTTTGAATCTGAAACTTCAATTCGTCGACATCAATATAGCTCGTTCACTCAACCAAATATAACTTTGTACAATATTTGGGAAAACATTTTTGATGAGTTCTGTTTTTGATTCGGTGAACTGACAAAAATCAAGTGGGAAGTTAATACAGCCAGTCAAAATGTCAGCGGCCATTTTTCCATTGCCAATGTCCAGCAATTGTTTTGAAAATACTTATCCATATTGGCTGTTCTTCAACACGACACGCATGTTCATACTCAATTGGATTTTCTTGACGTGTTTCACATAAAACGGACGACTTCAAACATTGACCTTTGATTTTTTTCAATTTCAAAATATCATCTTTATTTCATTTAATTTTATATATGGGGGGTTTCATGTCAAGTGCACCAACTTTTGAAACCGATGTCTTCCGATCGGGATGAAATTTGCACCAAGGTTAGTCCTATTGGATAGTAGTTTAGACACAATTTTTCAACAAGATCGGTCCAGATCTCTCTGAGTTAGAGGGGATCAAAATTTGACATTATTACCTATTGTTCTTAGAAAATTTTCTCCCAAAGAGTTTAGATAGCTATTTCTTCAATATTTCGGAAAAAAATACTAAAAAAAAAAAAAAAATTTGTAGACTTTTTTTTGCTAAATTAAAGCATTTTTTGCCTTTTTTGTCAAAAAGGGCATTTTTTTTTTTTTTTCATAAGAAAGCTTAGGATTTTTCCTTTAAGAGCATTTTAGTCGCTTAGTGGGATGGGAGTGGGATATCTATCAAAATAAATGTTTTGCAACTCAAGACAACGGTTTTTCAATTTTTCCCAAATGCACTATTTTGAATTTTTTCCTATTTGTGTCTAAAACCTTACAAATAAAACTTATACTGAGAAACTAGACAAACTAACCTTTCCGATGGAATGTAACATACCTTCATAACATAACAGAAGAGAATGGTTATCTGTAACCTGAAAGAGTTATTTGCAACATTTCAATATGAACACGAGGATGTTAGAATTGGCTTCACGAAATTAACCCAAATGAGGCCAAAACATTGGGTTTTGGCAGGAAGCAGCGGCACTCACACAGTATGCGTTTGCATTTACCATGAAAATGGTAAACTGATGTTGAAGGACATCAACTTAAAGTATTTAACAGATGATTCGGCAGAAGATTTACACGATTACCGCGATTGCCTTAAATTGACTATGTGTCCTAATGCAACAACTTCTTGCCACTTAGGTGAATGTAGCAATTGCCCGAAAACCACATTCATCAAAGAAAATTTAATCAACTCTTTAGATCGAGAATATATAGAGGAGGTCAAATTTGATTCTTGGATTCAGACTGACAGATGCACATTGAAAACAATCATTTTAAATGTGGATGATTTTGTGGAAGAAATGTGTACAGGATTGCTAAACTTGAGAACCCACGACTTTTTAGTCAAAGAGCAATAGTCATTCTTCAAGGATTTGAAGATACATTTGAAGTCTGGTGAATTCGTTATTGCATATGATTTCGCAGAAAACTATAAATATGTTCTTCAGGATGCCATACAAGCATTCCACTTCAATAACGACCAAGCAACTATATTCACAGAAGTTATTTACTACATGAGAGATGAAAAACTGGAACACAAAAGTATGGCAATAATATCCGAAGATTTAAAACATGATACCGTTGCAGTTTATGAGTACCAGAAGATGATACTAAAATATCTAAATCTAAATTTACAGTACAAAAGTAGCTTCGCAAATCTTATGGCTCATGAAAAAGATTTTGGAATGCCAGATGAGTGGCATTTTTATCCTACTGCTCATGGTAAAGGAGCATGTGATGGTATTGGAGCAAACCTTAAAAGAAATGCAGCGAAGTATAGCCTCCACTGCTCTCATCAAGATCGCATCTTAGATGCGACTGCTTTATTCCATTGGGCAAAGACCTATTGTAAAGAAACTAAAATAGTTTTTAGTAGCAAAGAGGATCATCAGGAAACATTGAAAACACTGAAGAGCAGATTCCATGCTGCGGTAACAATCGATGGCGCCGCTCAATACCATGCTTTTATACCGCTTGTCGATGGAAGACTCAAGTTGAAAAAGTTTTCTGCCTCTATTCAATACGATTTCTTTCCAGAGACAACAAATAAATCTGCAGCAAAATCAACAGCTGAACCTAGCAACGCTAAGAAAGGATTCACAAAAAAACGCAGTAAATAAAGGCGACAAAAAAGCTGGATGAAAGACTGGGTATTTAAAAATTTACAAGACTTAAATACTTCATCAGCTACAATAAATTAAGTATAAAAATAGTTATGATATAAATGGATTTAATGCAATTAAGATTAAATTTTAATAAATTATTTATCTTTTTATTTTTAATATTATTATTGTTATACATTAATTTAATTATTATTAAAAATAAATAAAAAATAATAATTTTTCAACATTTCTATAGAAAAAAAGCGATTTTTTCCCTGAGGTTAACATATTCTGGGTATTACAGTATCGAGGGTATAAAGTTTTAGTTAGGTATCTTATATACCTTCGGAAAGCTTAGTTTGTCTAGTTTCTCAGTATAAGTTTTATTTGTAAGGTTTTACACACAAATAAGAAAAAATTCAAAATAGTGCATTTGGGAAAAATTGAGAAACCGTTGTCTTGAGTTGCAAAACATTTATTTTGATAGATATCCCACTCCCATCCCACTAAGCGACCAAAAAGCTCTTAAAGGAAAAATCCCAAGCTTTCTTATAAAAAAAAATGCCCTTTTTGAAAAAAAGGCAAAAAATGCTTTAATTTAGCAAAAAAAAGTCTACAAATTTTTTTTTTTTTTTTTTAAAGTATTTTTTTCCGAAATATTGAAGAAATAGCTATCTAAACTTTTTGGGAGAAAATTTTCTAAGAACAATAGGTAATAAGTTACATGAATGAGAAAAAACACCTGTTTGGCCAAAATGTCAAATTTTGATCCCCTCTAACTCAGAGAGATCTGGACCGATCTTGTTGAAAAATTGTGTCTAAACTACTATCCAATAGGACTAACCTTGGTGCAAATTTCATCCCGATCGGATGACATCGGTTTCAAAAGTTGGTGCACTTGACGTGAAATCCCCCGTATACATATTTACGGAGTTTGAGATATTATTCAATATATTACAACAAATGAGATCAGTAAATTCTTTATAATGTTTTATATAGTGTATATTTGATATTTTAAAGGAAATTAGGGAACACCTTTATCTGATTCTAAATCTAATTCTAAAACTATAAAATTTCAAACATTATTAGAAAAGCAATATATATAAACGTTTTACTTTGTAAACAATTTTATACATATATTTTTCAGTTTGGTGATTTTTACTAAATATTTATAATAGGAATTCTCTACATGCTCTTATCAGAGGGTAAGTAGAATGCGTGTTAAAGTGAATATAGTTTTGGCTAGACCTATAAATGAATTCATGAATTTTTTCGAATCCACTTCTAATATGAAGAAGATCTGTAGAATACCTCCAACGCAGGTTATTAATTATTTTAAGAGATTTATTTTGGATTATTTGCAATTTTTTGATATGTGTTCTGGCAGCTTTGTTCCATATAGGACAAGCAAAGGTTAATGTAGGTCTTATTACAGTTTTGAAAATGAGATTTTTGTTTTGTAAGTTCAGGGACGAACGAAAGTTTATTAATGGCCAAAGTGCTTTTAAAACGTTTGAACCTTTCTTGGCGGTTTTATCAATGTGCTTTTTGAACTTCAATTTTTTATCCAACTGGACACCAAGGTATTTAACATCGTTAACGATGGGAATTTATCTAATTTCAAATTCCGATTTGGTAATCATTTTGGGGACTTGTTGAACGGAAAGATAATAGCTTTGGTCCTATCAGTGTTAATTTTTATTTTCCATTTATGAAAATATTTGCAGCAACTTATTAACCCCTTTTGCATTTCCTTGAGCAGAGCTGAGGTGACTTTACCTGAAGTTATCAGGGCTGTATCATCTGCATAGTATGCTGTGCCTACATATGGAGGAGGAGGAAAGTCACATGTGTATAAAGAGTAGAGCAATGGCGAAAGTACTGAACCTTGCCGTAGTCCTGCGGTTGTAGTTGTCGGTGAAGAACACGATCCATTAACACTTACAATGTATTTTCTCTCATCAAGAAATTCTGTTACTATTTTGCACAAATATTTTAACATGTTAGAATTCAGTATTTTATAGATAAGGCCATTGTGCCAGACAGTATCAAATGCCTTTTCGACATCTAAGAGAATAAGCCCAGTAGAATGTTTCTTGCGCTTATTTTCCAATACGATATTAACAATTCTGTTAACTTGTTGAATGCAGCTGTGTTCTTTCTTGAACCCAAATTGTTCTTCAGCTGTTAAATTGTTATCTGTTGCAAACTCACTAAGTCTGATATGTATGATTTTCTCAAAAAATTTGCCCAAGTTACTTAGAAGACTAATTGGCTGTAACTGTTTGGGTCATTTTTTGGTTTCCTTGGCTTTGGGACCGCAACAATTTTGGCAGTTTTGAAGTGCTTTGGAAAATAGTTTAATTGAATACAGCTGTTAAATAAAACAACTAACAGCTTTAAAGCCTTTTTCGGCAACTTTTTGAGTAATAAATTAGAAATTTTATCCAATCTTGGAGACTTAGAAGTTTTAAGGCTTTTAATTATTGCACTTAATTCATACATTGAAGTGAAAATGGCTCCCTCAGAGCTATTGGTGTTCTTTTTGAAACGGTTCACTTTTCTAGTCAATTGAATGTTTAAAATTTGAAGTTAGACTGATTGCCATTAAAAAAGAATCAGCTAACAATTGAGCTTTCTCATTGTCTGCGCAGATTTCCTGGTTGGCTGTTTTTAGAGTTGGAATGGTTTTGTTAAGTTTACCTCTCAGTCCCCTGCTGATTTTCCAAAACGACTTATCGCCTGGCTTTAAGTTTGATAGTAACTTTGTCCACTTATCATTTCGTTCCATTTTAATTCTGTGATCAATAATTGTACTTATACGTTTAACACGTTGCTTATAGAAATTCGAATCATTTTGGGTATACGCTCTTTTCATTTTTCGATGCAGAAGGCGCCTTGTCTTTATTAGTTTTACTGTAGCCATTGTGAGTACATAATTATTGTCTGTACTGACCATGGGGGTAGAAATGTTGCGGGCTTCTAGGATGACTTCAATAAGATTGGCGATATCACGGTCGATTGTATCTTTGCTAGTATACATTTCGAAGTGAAATCTTAAACGGCTTTCAATATGGTTTTGAAAAACCAACCAGTTTGACGATTTGTAATCGAAGCGACTTGTATCTACAAGATTTACAGATGATTGATGTAATGTACAAACCAATGGTTGGTGATCAGAGGGAACATCGTAACAAGAACATCTGAGGTCATGTTTATTGCTGAGTTGGTAAAAATAATATCTATGACCGATGGATTTCTATTTTGTTGGTGTGATTGATACGTTGGTTCTACTGTGTGATGTATGAAAAAATTTTGACATTGCTGAAGATTGAAGTGGACGTTTCCAGTAGTGGTATTTGATGTAAAATTCCATGATGTATGCTTTGCATTTAAATCCCCTAGTACGAAGAAAGTTTTATTGAATGAAGTTAGTTTCGCAATATCATTTCTGAAGGATGGGGAGTACTTCGGCGAATAAGCTGTTGTTATTATAACTGGCCGATTATTGATGGTTACTTCTATTGAAAGATTTTCAATTAACATCGTATTTACAACATTTAGAAGTTTGTGATTTACATTTTTTCGAACAATTAGAGCTACGCCGCCACCTCTAGCTCCTTCTCTATCTTTTCTGTATATTAAATAATTTCGTAAATATGGTTTGTGATTTTCATTTAAATAAGTTTCATTTAATGAGGCTATATGTATATTGAGATACTCAAGTAAATATTCAAATTGTTTAACATGGGAAAAATTTTAAATGCCGTGGGCATTCCAGTGAAGTAGATTAAATACATTATTATAGTTATGGAAACCCATTAGCATATTTTAACATTGACATAACTACCTGATTTTGTTGTACTTTGTTTCTACATTTCTGAAGGTCACTTAATGCCTAAATATTTGAAAAAGTTGATCAATACTAAAGAGATCATTGTTTTCTCTTAAGCATGATGCATAAGAGTTACCATTTACATAGCTTTTGAAGTTTACAGTATTTTGTTGTGAATTTAACAAGAACGGTGGTGGATTTGTTTGCATTGTTGTTTTACGATTGTTGTTTCTACGAGAGTTGTTTGTAGTAGCTCTTGCTTTGTTGCCTAAGTAAGTAGCTCTAAACGGACAGTTTATTTCATTCGCTGAATGGTCTGTACGCTCTTTTCCTTTTTTTTTTTTGCAATTGAAGCAATTGAAAACAGCTGGTTTTCGTTCGTTTTTATTTAGTGGACAAACACTAGTGTGGTGAATTCCTGCACAAATCATGCTGGCTGTCGATGGCAGTGCTCTCCACCATGGCCATACATGAGACAATTCCAACACTGAGTTGGATTTACACTTTTTCTTTGTTTCTATTTTCGCCAAGAAATTATTACATTGCGTATATTTTTCACGTTTAGCAGCGATTTTGGATTAAACGATTTTCTTACAAACTGAACTTTGTAAACAGCATTGTCAGGTGAACTGTATTTCGTTTCAATTTCTGTTACAAAAGCTGGATTTAAGTTATATCCCTTTAAATCGGTGATAATATCGTTGGTGCTTATCTTGGGCAGACCATATAGAAATATGTTGGTATAAGCGTGTCTTTGGCATTGTAAGAATGGAACGGAATTTTCTTTTCCAGTAGCAATATTCTTGTTTTTCTTTGGTCGATGCAAAGATTTTAATACCTATGGAAGTACTCTTGTAAATGTATTCTTTTCCAAACAACGTTGGTAGTTCAGTAAGTTTAGTGTTGGAGTCCACTACCACTGGAGGAGGTTTAAATATTTTGGGTTCAGATATGTTGGATTCTGCTTCTAAATCCTTTTCAGGGTTATCAGCTGGTGCACTAAATCGATTTCTCGATTCATGGCAATGTGTTGCAGCCTTTTTGCTTCTTGAGAGTTGATGACTTTTTTAGGGTCACTGTAATAGGTTTTGCCCCGCGGGGCATCGTAAAAAGAAAAAACTGTTTTTATTGAGAGGTTATGTGAATTGCCACTTAATATGGAGTTGGAACAGAACGGCGGAGCAACAAACAAAAATATTAATGTTGATAAATTTATAAATATGGGGGATTTCATGTCAAGTGCACCAACTTTTGAAACCGATGTCATCCGATCGGGATGAAATTTGCACCAAGGTTATTTCTATTGTATAGTAGCTTAAGCACAATTTTTCAACAAGATCGGTCAAGATCTCTCTGAGTTAAAGGGGATCAAAATTTGACATTTTGGCCAAACAGGTGTTTTTTCTCATCCATGTAACTTATTACCTATTGTTCCTAGAAAATTTTCTCCCAAACAGTTTAGATAGCTATTTCTTCAATATTTCGGAAAAAAATACTTAAAAAAAAATTTTTTTTTGACTTTTTTTTTGCTAAATTAAACAATTATTTACCTTTTTTTTCAAAAAGGGCATTTTTTTTTTTTTTTTTTTCATAAGAAAGCTTAGGACTTTTCCTTTAAGAGCTTTTTGGTCGCTTCGTGGGATGGGAGTGGGGTATCTATCAAAATAAATGTTTTGTAACTCAAGACAACGGTTTTTCAATTTTTCACAAATGCACTATTTTGAATTTTTCCCGATTTGTGTCTAAAACCTTACAAATAAAACTTATACTGAGAAACTAGACAAACTAAACTTTCCGAAGGTATGTAACATACCTTCATAACATAACAGAAGAGAATGGTTATCTGTAACCTGAAAGAGTTATTTGCATCATTTCAATCTGAACACGAGGATGTTAGAATTGGCTTCACGAAATTAACCCAAATGAGGCCAAAACATTGCGTTTTGGCAGAAAGCAGCGAACGCACATAGTATGCGTTTGCATTTACCATGAAAATGTTAAACTTATGTTGAATGAAATCAACTTAAATTATTTAACAGATGATTCGGCAGAAGATTTACACGATTACCGCGATTGCCTTAAATTGACTATGTGTCCTAATGCAACAACTTCTTGCCACTTATGTGAATGTACCAATTGCCCGAAAACCACATTCATCAAAGAAAATTTGATCAACTCTTTAGATCGAGAATATATAGAGGAGGTCAAATTTGATTCTTGGATTCAGACTGACAGATGCACATTGAAAACAATCATTTTAAATGTGGATGATTTTGTGGAAGAAATGTTTACAGTATTGCTAAACTTGAGAAACCATGACTTTTTAGTCAAAGAGCAATGGTCATTTTTCAAGGATTTGAAGATACATTTGAAGTCTGGTGAATTCGTTATTTCATATGATTTCGTAGAAAACTATAAATATGTTCTTCAGGATGCCATACAAGCATTTTACTTCAATAATGACCAAGCAACTATATTCACAGTAGTTATTTACTACATGAAAGATGAAAAACTGGAACACAAAAGTATGGCAGTCATATCCGACGATTTAAAACATGATACCGTTGCAGTTTATGAGTACCAGAAGAGAATGCTAAAATTTCTAAAATCTAAATTTACAGTAAAGAAGGTATACTACGTTTCGGACGGAGCTCGTCAACATTTTAAAAACAAAGGTAGCTTGGCAAATCGTATGGCCCATGAAACAGATTTTGGAATGCCAGCTGAGTGGCGTTTTCATCCTACTGCTCATGGTAAAGGAGCATGTGATGGTATTGGAGCAAACCTTAAAAGAAATGCAGCGAAGTATAGCCTCCAGTGCTCTCATCAAGGTCGCATCTTAGATGCGACTGCTTTATTCCATTGGGCAAAGAGTTATTTTAAAGAAACTAAAATAGTTTTTAGTAGCAAAGAGGATCATCAGGAAACATTGAAAACACTGAAGTGCAGATTCGATGCTGCGGTAACAATCGATGGCCCCGCTCAAGAACATGTTTTTATACCGCTTGTCGATGTTTCCGCCTCTATTCAATGCGATTTCTTTCCAAAGACAACCAATAAACTAGCAGCGAAATCAACAGCTAAACCTAGTAACGCCAAGAAAGGATTGACAAAAAAACGCAGTAAATAAAGGCGACAAAAAAGCTGGATGAAAGGCTGGGTATTTAAAAATTTACCAGACTTAAATACTTCATCAGCTACAATAAATTAAGTATAACAAGTAAGAAAATTATAGTCGGTCTAGACCGACTATATGATACCCTATACCATGCGTTTAGAGACCCTACCTCATAGGCCCAACTAACCGGACATAGAAAATAAGCATAAATCAAATTTGAGTGGGATTTTTATAAATTTTTTTGTCTGCAGATATGAAAGAGTTCATATCGGATGCAATATCTATATGAGGACTAGGCCCAAAAATGGATCGATCCTGATCATGTTTGGTAAGGACTCTTGTATTTTGCAAAAATATATACAAACAAAATTTGAGAAGAATCAGTGCAATATTTTTGTTTTTTGATATATTTAAGTGAAGATCGGGAAGCAGCTCTATATGGGGCCTATGACTAAGAGTTGTGCCATAGGAATAATTTTTGATTAATGGATGTAATAAACACATACAAACCCAATTTGACTAAGATTTATATGATAATTTGGATCTTATGGCAATTTAAGTCGATTTCATAGGGGTCATTTGTATAGGGGCTAGGTCTGAACATGGACCGATTCTCACCAATTTCAACAGCGTTCATTCTATGGCCGATAAAAGCTTATGTACCAAATTCCATCAAAATATATTCATATTTGCGACCTGCACTTTGATTACAATCTTTACATGGACACACAGACGGACGGACATCGTTAAATCCAATAAGATCGGTATAATTAAAGATGGGTCTAGGTCAAATATTTTTGGTAGTTACAAACAGCAGCACAAAGTCATTATACCCAAACCACATAGTGGTATAGGGTATAAAAATAGTTATGATATAAATGGATCTAATGCAATTAAGATTAAATTTTAATAAAGTATTTATCTTTTTAGTTTTAATATTATTATTATTATACATTAATTTAATTATTATTAAAAATAATTAAAAAATAATAATTTTTCAACATTTCTATAGAAAAAAAGCGATTTTTTCCTGAGGTTAACATATTCTGAGTATTACAGTATCGAGGGTATAAAGTTTTAGTTAGGTATGTTATATATCTTCGGAAAGTTTAGTTTGTCTAGTTTCTCAGTATAAGTTTTATTTGTAAGGTTTTAGACACAAATCGGGAAAAATTCAAAATAGTGCATTTGTGAAAAATTGAAAAACCATTGTCTTGAGTTACAAAACATTTATTTTGATAGATATCCCACTCCCATCCCACTAAGCGACCAAAAAGCTCTTAAAGGAAAAATCCTAAGCTTTCTTATGAAAAAAAAAAAAAAAAAAAAATGCCGTTTTTGAAAAAAGGCAAAAATGCTTTAATTTAGCAAAAAAAAAAGTCTAAAATTTTTTTTTTTTTTTTTAAGTATTTTTTTCCGAAATATTGGAGAAATAGCTATCTAAACTTTTTGGGAGAAAATTTGCTAAGAACAATAGGTAATAAGTTACATGGTTGAGGAAAAACACCTGTTTGGCCAAAATGTCAAATTTTGATCCCCTCTAACTCAGAGAGATCTGGACCGATCTTGTTGAAAAATTGTGTCTGTATTACTATCCAATAGGACTAACCTTGGTGCAAATTTCATCTCGATCGGAAGACATCGGTTTCAAAAGTTGGTGCACTTGACATGAAATCCCCCATATATATAAATTTATTTTATTTTTTTTTTTTAAATATTTATAGTTACTTGTAAGAGCGCGACAAAAGACTTCCGTTCTCAAAGAGAGTTAGTATCGAACTGCATTGACCTTTGAATCACAGGTAATGCTTGGCAAAAATCACAAATGAAACCGGATTTGATCGTTTCGTATATAGTGCATAGTTTTGTCTAGAGCCTCCAAAAATTTTTATGCGCCATCGTGCATTCATCCCAAACGATCAATTTGACTTGCTGTAAATCTTTGGCCTTTGCACATTTCATCGGAAAGGGTCACGTTGGAGTTTCACTGATTTGCATATTCAACGGTAACCTGAGTGCTGAATGGGCAGTTCGACCGGCTTCCAACAACGTAACTGCAATTCCTGATGGAGCAAGCGCAAGTGCAATTTCACTCTGCGAGCGAATCGTTGCCAAAATCATTGCGATCAAATGAGTTTTTCCAGTTCCACTGGGGGCATTCAGAAAAAAAAAAATAGAAAATTACGCTAAGCACGCTTCGGACTGGTAAGATGGCTACCTAGATCGTGAGATTTGCAGCATCCCGATTTTTTTTAGAGGTCGCATTAACTGAGGTCTTGGAAAACAACATTACATGTTTTATTATTTTATTAACGCAACAACAGCCAATACTTTGAAAAAAGTGGTTCAATATTGGACTTCTTGCACGTATCACTTAAGTCGTAGTCGTGGTCAAAATTTACATTAAATAATCTTTAGAAATAAATGGCAAGCATTGCTTTATCAACTCAAACAAAAATTCCATACACTTCTGCAATTTTTCTGTTCTTTTCTTTTTACTTTAAAACCAGACGCTTAACAATCACCCTATATGATCAAATTATATAAAAAGTAAGGCCGATAAGAATAAATGCATTTTAAAAGAATATTTTAAATCAAAGCGAAATTGTAAAAATGCGACCTTGATAACAAAATTTGGAGTCTCTTCACTCCTTCCCTTTTCAGATTGTTCCATCCTTGTTGCTGTCTGTTAGTAAATTAGAAATAATAAACAAGTAAATTAAAGCAAAACTGGAGAACTACAGTTTTAAACGTAAAAGTCAAAACGACAAGATTTTTAATGTGTCGAAACATTTTCTTATCAGACTGTGTCTGTCTATCAATCTCTGAACAACAGTTTTTCCCAATTTTGTTGGTATATGATTTTTCGATTTAATTCCCATATATTATTTATTTTCGACATTTTCTTAAAATAAAATATCATCTGAAATTAAATTTTCCATATCTGCGGGACATAAATTGATAAAAATGTCATTGGAATTTAATTTTTGCTTATTTTCCATGTACATCCAATTATGACCCAACTAATGTTGAATGGAAGACCCTTGCTCGAAACTCTAGCTATACATATGCTTCATATAGGTGGCCTTGTCGTACTGCAATGTTCTTATCTGTTTCTCTTAAAAAGTTAAATTTCTGTATCCCTACCGAAGCCAATAAAATTCCTTTTGAATAGTTGAACCAAATTAAATCGCCTGTACTGACTTAAGTTTTTCCTATTTATTTTCTCAAAAATTAAGGTTCAGTGTTAGTACATACTTCCTCTTCGTGTGTTCTTTTGCTTGTATTCTAAAGTTAGTTTACGTTGATGGGTTTAACTGATTTATACGTTATAATATTATTTAATGACTTTATTAATATATCAAGTACGTACGTATACAGTTCAGTTATTATACATTTACTTTATGTTTCCAAATGATTTATCACACATTCCAAGGAGGAAGCTTTCATATATTTATTTTGTGGTAATTTAAAATTTTTATGTTTGTAATGAATTGAAACTGTCAGTTTTAATGCTTTATTTTTGATATGAAGAACTTTAGAGTTTTATAAAGAGGAACTTAAATTAAAGTCGGTCTATACCGACTATTTAGTACCCTAATAAATATAACAGGTAAAAAAATTTTGAACACAAAATATTTCTTTAGCTAGCAATGATCAACTCACTTTGAATTTTGGAGATAAATCCGCCATTTAATTGCGTTGAATATGACGGGATAAGTCAAAAAAAATTTTACAAATTTCTCGCTCTTGGACGTATTAGAAGATGATCGTCCAAAAGTTATTGAATTGGCATTCTCTAGGGAGAAACAAATTTCTTGTACTTATACAGGGACTTAAAAATCTAATATTATAATTTACTATATGAATCTTTGGACATATTAATTGGGAGAATCTTTATTATATGCACTCCGTAAATGATCAACTTTAATTTCTTGAAACAAACATAATAAGTTTATATGATGCTACAGTTTCTTAACATGTAAAATAAATCAGTTAGTTTCTTTCAGATATGTATGTTATTCACGGTGGAAGCGATTTAAAGCTATTGTGGTCAAAAAAGATAACCACACTGCAAGGAAAAAGTTAATGACAGCATTATAAAACCTAAATCAGACTATTATTCAAAGCGTCTTGAGTCCGCTATGGACTCACGACAAACCTGGAAACATGCTGGTGATATTAGTATAGGAAAAGGCATTAAAAGTGTTGATAGCAGTAGGACAATAACAACTCATTTTACAATTTTAACAATGAACATGACTACATTAATTGTTTCGAATTTTCGTGTGTAACTCATGAAGATTATTATCGTAGTATTATTGGTGCCAAGTCTAATGCTATCGGACATGATAACATTCATCAAGTCTTTGTTAGGATATTGCTGCCATTTCTCTTGCCAGAGATCCATCCAAGGACTTATGCTTCTTCTGCCTTGACCAATTCTCCATTGCAAAACTCATATGTATGTCGCACAGTGGCTGAAAATCGTTTTTTATTGGCCAAAATTCTGTAACTTTTGAACGGATCAAAAGATTTCAGTATTTTTGTTTTACTGGATAAATATTTAGTTGAACTTGAGTACTTTTAAGGATTCTAGCTCATAGTTGAACTTTTGATTATTTTAACTTTCACCGTGAAATGTGGGTTTTTTATTTTTTGATTAATTAAAAAATGTCATATTTGGATTTTAATAATAACTAGCAGATTCCAGCAGTCGACATTCGAGTGCAAATTCTAGGAAATTTTATTTTTTCATTAACTAAAGACCTTAGATGCATGCTTCACAACTCAACTCATATTAAATGAAGAAAACAAACTCAAACATTAATACAAACACATTAACATATTTAATAAACACACACATAGCATTGTATAATTTTATATATGTGTTAGTAGGAACTTTAAACGATCATAATTCCAAAAAAATATTTCAGACAATGAAAATCTGTACATGTGGGTAACAGCTAAAAAGAAATACCTTTCAAATGATTAATTTTTTGTCAAAATTGAAATAAAACTGTGAAACTTACATCGTTCACAAAAAATCGCCTTGCCTATTAATATTATAGATTATAAGCATTTTTTGTAATAATGGGATTTTGTTTAATGTTAACACTCAACAAAATTTTTACACTAAAAAAATAATAAAATCAACTGGAAATTTTGTTATTATTGTGAAAAATTAAAAAATTGTTGCTGTCAAGTTTACAAATTTATTTACCCTCACTCCCACAAACATATCAACTAACAACGCAAAACTTTTTAGAAGATAAATTTTTGATTATTTTGCATAGTAAATTATTTGAAATTTTTGTATTTCTTATTTCGTTATTATCTTTCACAAATAATTAATATACATATGTATTAATTTTATTCATATCAGCAGAGTGTGTTCTTGTAATTAATTAATCATGTTCTGTAATTATAAGAACTAGTATACCCCAGCACTCGAAATTCGGGTGCAGATTCTGTTATTTTTTTATATAATTTTTTCTTTCAATGTTTTTTAATCTATATTTATACATATAAATGAGCCTAAAGGTATGCTAGTCAATTTTGGCAATTCACAATTCAAATCGTTCGCATTAACAAGGTGTAATTATCATAAATATTTTATTTAAATTTTATCATTCTCCGCTTCTTCTTCATATGAACTATAACTATACCAAATTTTACACTCCTCCGAGCCCGCATTTTGCATAAAAAGGGAACAAAAAATTTCTCTTCCTGTATTAATATATAGATAATGGTTCTTGTTGTACAGGAAAGCACAATAAATAAATAATTTTGAAGAACTAATAATGCGAGATATTGTGCTAAAGCGTGATATTATGGCATTACTATCCCTTGTTAGCTTTAAAAAATATGTTTTGGCATTAGATACTGAATTATTTGAAAATCAAGAAAATGCTTTTATCAATTAGTGTAATAAAATTCTTTAGTATATCCAAGTAATTTGTCACCTGCCATACGGCCCAAATTTGAAAATAATATTTCCTTTCAATTTATTTATACAATATAATAATGAACACAGTGGAACAACTCCGCATGTTGGGAGTTACATTCGAAAAAAACTTTACTTTTAAAAACCACTGTCTACATCTAAGAAAATACTTATTCTCCAGATTAAATATCATAAAATTCCTTACATCAAAAAACTTTCAGATACATATTTCAACAACTATAAATATAACTCGCTCAATTCTTCTATCTAAAATTGATTACGCTCTCCCAATATATGGCTGGTGCGCAACCTCCAACATTAAATTAATACAAAGTCCATATCATGCGGCAGTCCGTCACAGCATTTGGAGCTTTCCGCAAAAGTCCTATTTCAACTATCTTGGCCGAGGCTGGTATGCCTTCAATCGAAAATCGAACAGCATATCTAACATATAAATTAATACCCAAACTATTTATATGTCGTAATAAAATATTATTTAATGAAGTAAAAAAGAGAGATAAATTGTATAAGGACACCTAAACTTACCTAAACTTGGTCTTAATCTTCATCCAAAACTTCTAAATCAACAATCAGAACCCCCTTGGCTGTTAAAAGACTCTTCTTTTATTTTATCTTTGATGGATTTACCAAAAACTACAACTTCTCCTAATGTCTACAGACAGATTTTTAACAACATAACCGACTTCTATATTGGGCACAATTGGAACCTTTTATATACTGATGGATCTAAATGTACAGAACACACCACTTTCGCAACAGTAACACATAATGGCAAACTCACTAACACGGGCTACATCGACAACTTTTGCTCCATATTCACAGCTGAAGCATCTGCCTTGTATGCTGCTATTGAATTTGCCTCTACCAACGACCACAATTTCAACATTTGAACTGACAGCCTATCATCGCCTATTCGTGCAATAAAAAACTCGTTGTATGAATCTCCGCTAATAAGTCATATCAGATATATTTTTTTAAAACATTCACATAAAATTAAATTGATGTGGGTTCCTTTCCATGTTGGCATTCCTGGAAATAAACTTGCAGATTTAGAAGCC